>KK120492.1:265098-388439 GCA_000611955.2 Stegodyphus mimosarum | reverse complement strand
CTAGTCTAAATGAAGTCTGCAAAAGAAAAAAAAATTGCTTATGTTTCGATTATATACCGTATTATACTAAATTTAAAAAATAAAAAATAAAATAAATATTCATATTTCGATGGAAGCATTAATTTCACAGAAATAAGCGTTTTCACATATCAAAAGTACTTTCATCATCTTTTTACTTCCTTGTACGAAGTAAGAAGGAAGTATTGTAATCGCGAAAAATTTCGGGTCTCATATTTCAACGAAAATATCTATTTTGATCGCTACCGAATGCAATTTAACGATGTTTTTGGTCACATCCGTATGTAAGGACAGAATAAAAGACTCTTTTTCCCCTAAATAATTATAAAACTGATTTAAAATGGATTATGAAAAGATTTTTTTGTGGCATCTGTGCTTACCCTACGTATGTATGTATGTATCTCGTATAACTCAAAAACGAATAGTCTCAGAACGTTGAAATTTTATATACAGGCCTGCTTATAACATGTAGATGTGCATCTCGCATTCTGGTTGCAATCTGCCGCATCAAAAGTATATAAATATTATTTTGCAGCTTTAGCGCAAGGCTTGGGCTTATTAATTTACTTTTAATTACTTTCATTATGAATATGTATTCAATCTGTTACTCGGAACAGTGAGCTCAGTTTCTTTATTCTTATAAGTTTGTAAATTGCGCATATTTTACTTTAAAAACCTTACCTTATTTCTTACCTTTCGGTTAAGATTTTTATGCCTTTAGTTAACCTGCATGCAATAATTGTGGAATTATCAGCAATTTAAAAGTTTTTGAAGTGGGGCTAAGCCTAATTTTGGGTTATGATAGCGACACATTTGTTTACATTTGAAGTTTAGCAGAAGAGTGGATTTGTTGCCAATCTAGAGAAACTAAGTTTCGCAACACCAAAGTAACGTCTTCTTTTATGATCGCGAATTAAATTACGCTTGTTTCTTTCTAGAATTATCATTTAAGGTATTAGCTTGTTTTTGCGTACAAATTATAATTTTAATTGTAAAAATTGTTCTTTTACAATTAAAATTTTAACAATTTAACAATTTAAAATTTTTAAATTGTTTTAACTGTACTTGATGTTTTATGTCTTTCTATATCTTTCAATTTTTAATGAAAATATTTTGAATTTTTATGTATTTTTGCCTTATCGCGAAGTGAGAGCTGAATTAATTAGTAGCGCATGCGTTTTAGGTAAGCGGCGCTAAATCGTGTGTTAAGCGCCGAAGTGTGGTTATGGTAAATAAATATAGTGAACTTTAAAGAGTGCATTTATTCTATTCTATTTTATGCGCTATCGATGAAGTAGATTTAATTCAAAATTCGTTAACTGTTAATTCAGTTTGTTTAAATGAAATGCAGGAAAATTGCGTATAATTTAATATTCTGTTCAAGGAAGTCAGCTTGTCATTAAGCATCAGATTTTTTTAAAACGCTGCCCTGATAAAGTTCTTTTATTTGAATGCTACAATCCTGGGGGTGGGGGTTAATTTCTCAATATCCGTTGATCAATAGTATTAACCTGCTACTTTTTAGAGATGAAAATGTAAAAATAACTTATCGGGTGCCAGATGGCGATTTTCGTGACGTCTAAAAAGAAATTGCCAAAATATCGATATTTATTATAAGTAGACTAACATTATCAATATATCGAAAGAAAACTCACTTTAACAACGTAAAATATAATACTTATTTAGAAATTAAATTTTATGTGGTGCATTAAAATGTAAAGCACTTATAGTTTCTGTAACTTTTTATTGTGTTTTTCTTCCCTTGTACACATCCATTTGTTTCCGCTTAGAAGAAAATCAGAGAACTCTACAAACTTGATATCGCGCATGTGAGCAAACACACCTCATCATTATTGTCTTCGGTGAGTTTATGGCAATATTCCTGCGGGTGTTTCCTCAGTACGTTCCCTTGCTGGCAAATTCGTGAAACGCATACTTTAAAGTTAAGTTTAAGGCAAAAAATATCACCATTTGTCTATAAAAGCTTCAGTTCTTGGCATATAATAAAAAAGTGCATGCGAAAATAGCGACGTTACTTGACTGAATGATTGTCTAAAGAATGGTTATACGCATCGTTGCAAAAATTTGGCACATTCTAAAAATTTTTGCGGCTTCTAGTAAGATGGCTGCAATGATACGTAAGTACTGCTTGAATATTATTCACTGTGAGCACTTTTAGACTATACCGAATGTTAATACACCGTAAATTGATTTCAGTCCCACAGGACCCAATTTGTGAAACTGAATCCCAGGGACAATATTCGTAGACCTCTTTTTTTATTTTTCTCGATAATACTGATATGTGTTGTAAATAATTGTTGAGTTGATAATACTGATATGTGTTTTAATTGTTGTAATTTACTATTTTTCATTTAAAGCTGTTTAAGAAAAAAATTAATTTACCTTTTTTTTTATATTTTTTTTAGGACGAAAGTTTTGAACCTTGGTGAAAGTAGTGCAGCTTCTTATTGTTTTTTGTACGTAGTCACTCCTGCATCAATGCACTTATCCACTTTGCTTGGAAGAGAATGATTCGACCTGAGTTTCACTCCAATAAATGACAACATCGTCTGTGTTGAAGTGATGACCTATTAATTAAATTCTTCACAGCGGAGAAATATGGCTGACAAAGGGGCATGCCCTACTCGTCATCACCGATTTCGATCAAATTTATAGGGTATGCAGGGCTTGGCTAGAAATGAAAGTACCCGAAGTGGGAATTCCAGATGGCCAAGCGTTTAGAAAACAAAAATTTTGATGCTGCTCTCGCACCGCATAAGCCATTTACGTTAGGGCGTCTGCCAAGCAGCGGCTGGCGCGGCGGTAAGAGCTTAGAGTAATAATGCGATGATCGTGGGTTCCACTCCCCATGTGGACTGGCCATGTGTTTTTTTTTTCTTTTTCTCAATTTTTATATTATTCTTTCTCCAATTAAGCAAAGAGGTGAATATTTTTATACTCAAAAGGCATAGAAAAGGTAAAAATTTCGGATTTTTCAACAAGGGATTGCAATTAAAGAGCATACGAAAAGACTTTGTAGATGAAAATTCAAAACTTTATTTGTCGACATTCGGGATGACTACATGTGTCGGGATGATATTTGCTCTCTTGTACGTACGTTAAGAGACTTAACTTGTCTTAACTTTTACAAGAGAACGAATTTCTTCTGCTGGTTGACTCGTGGGGAGGACAAACAAATCCGCAATTATACGACGAACTCTTCCAAGATGAAGAAAGATTGCCAACATGCAACATCAAAGTAATTCCCCCTAAATGTACCCCACTGGTGCAATCCTGCGATGTATATTTTTATCGTCGGGTGGAAAACTTTATTAAAAAAATAGAAAATTGTTTTCTCATCGAGCAAGAAAAAAGAAATAATTTCCCGAGAAGACTGCTTAAAAATACATTCGATTGTTCATCATCCATTATCCGTCCCAATATTCAGTAACGTGTTACGTTACGCGTGGTTCGCTTCTAAACTTTTCGATGAGAGACAAGGCTTTATGAATGACAATCAAGTATGTTTTTCTATGGAGACGTTGAAACAACGACGTTATTGTAAAAATGCGGCTTTATAACGTGCGCTAGATGCAGAAATAATCATTGTTTTCCCTGTTTCTACGATAAATATCATCCAGACACATGTCATCATCGAATGTCGACAAATAAAGTTTTGAATTTTCACGTACAAAGTCTTTTCGTATGCTCTTTAGTTACTATCCCTTGTTGAAAAGTCCGAAATTTTCATCTTTTCTATGCCTTTTGAGTATAAATAAATAAAATAAAATATTCTCCTCTTTGCTTAATTGGAAGAAGAGTAATATAAAAATAGAGAAAAAGAAAAAAAAAAGTCTCCACACGGGGAGTCGAACCCACGATCATCGCATTACTAGTCCGAGCTGTTACCGCCGCGCCAGCCGCTGCTTGGCAGACGCCCTAACGTAAATGGCTTATGCGGTGCGAGAGCAGCATCAAAATTTTTGTTTTCTAAACGCTTGGCCATCTGGAATTCCCACTTCGGGTACTTTCATTTCTAGCCAAGCCCTGCATGCCCTATAAATTTGAGCGAAATCGGTGATGACGAGTAGGGAATGCCCCCTTGTGAGCTATATTAGGGAAATAAGGTGGATGGAGAATCCACAGTCGACCAAAGCATGACATGGCACCTCGAAGGGGTGTATTATCTGGTTCGTTCTCTTCCATACTGTGGCTCAATCTGTATCACACTGGCATCGTGCTACTCTCCATTGAAAATGGAGTTTTGCATCACAATATCGACCAAAATAATTCTTCCAAAATAATCAACCACTTCGTTTTCAGTCTGGGGTAATGTTTCTGAGGACCAGTCGAGCTGACATTTTGTTGCTGGACAGTTCTGGATAGGTGATGTGTCACATATGTTTGGTGGAGTTCTGGAAACGTTCGGACGCTGTTTCTAGTCATTTGGCTATCGTCCCTAATCATATTCAGCAGAGCCTTGCTATTTTACTATGTTGTTACCTTCACTGGAAGACCTTCTCCATTGTCTATCCAAAACGCTACCACGTTTCAAACTGGCAACCCAGCATTTTATGGTTGCAAATGATAGGATTTCTTTTTCTAATTATCTACAGCATACCTTGGTGAACTTCTGCAAGACTGAATCCTTATCGCAGAGGTATAGAATTCTAGTTCTGTCGACCACTCTATTCTCTGACATTTTTCACTTGAAAAAAACAGAACGATTCCATGAAATTTTGCTTAGACTAACATCCTACAAAATGTTAATTACTTAACACCATTTTTTCGCTATAAGGCTTCTCACATTTTTTAGATATAAATTATCTCACAGTTAAAGTTTATTACTTGCTTTGTAAAATATAAGCTCGAACATTTTATACTAGGGTCGTTTTTTTATTTTACTGGGAAAATGTAAAGAATTCTTATTGATGTTATTACAAACTTTAATTAAACTGCACGGATAAGACCAAAATAATGCGATTAAAGTGTTTATCAGTTTAATTATCAAGCATATAACCACGCTTACGACAATTAAAACGCACTCATATATTCACATGACCATCATCTTCAAATGTAGCCTCAGATTGGCTGCTTAAGTTGGTGTTTTACAAATCTATATTTGATGACCGATATCTGATGCTATTAAGAGCGCAAGGTAACTGTTAATGTTTGATTTTTAAATGAACATATTCATCGTAGGCTTTCTTCGACTCAGAAATGGACATCTTTTGAAAAAAGGCATAGTATCTTTCTTTAAAAATTAGCATTAAAAAGTGAAATAACGAAATAAAAAATTTTATTTCTGCCTCCAAGCTTTTATATTAAAACCTGGAATTGATAAAACTAATTGTTTTGAGTTTTAGAAAGGATTTGTTCCTGCAGTCACTTTAAAGGTGAAGGCTAGGAGCACCTCGTTTGCTCTTGAGCAAATAAGGTTCTGCATGCATTAATTTAGAACATAGCTTAATAGTTTACAGCAAGGATTCTCAACCCCCTTTTTTTCTTTTGCATAGACTCCTGTTAAATTAATGCCCACCAGCGGCCGAGCGGTAAAGACGCTGAACACTGGTAGTTCGGTCTGAGGTTCGAATCTCGCGAACGGGCTGGCTGCATGGGCGTTTTCGTGGTTTTCCCCATGTGGGGTTATTCAATTATGGCAAAGCACACGAGGGCTATCTGCCTAAAGGGAGGGATGCCTTCGTGGAAGACTTTCTAAGGGAAACTGGCTCGTATACACGTTACACATGGGGAAAACCACGAAAACGCCCATGCAGCCAGCCCGTTCGCAGGATTTTCCCCATGTGTAACGTGTATACGAGCCAGTTTCCCTTGGAAAGTCCTCCACGAAGGCATCCCTCCCTTTAGGAAGATAGTCCTCGTGTGCTTTGCCATAATTGAATGACCTAACATAACCTGTTAAATTAATTGTTTTAATTGACCCCTTTACATTTTTCTTTCCAGTATGTAGCACACAGCATAATCGTAATACAAATAATTGCACATAAATAACTTGGATATCAATTAGATTAAGAATATTAACAAAAATTTTAAAAAGCGCTTAGATTTTTTTCGTTGCACTGATATTCTTTTATACTTTTAGAAATGCAAACAAGTTTCAGAAACAAATATCGATAGCTAACATGTTGTTCTAATCGAACAAAAGTTCGATTTTAATTAATGCGATGTATGCGCTTGATGTATTCATGCAATATTTTTTAATATTTAACATAAGTTTGTTAACTTAATTCTTAAATTACCTCACTCGAAAATATGCAACCTGTTTCTTGTTTTCTGTAGTAAATTATTGATTTGACTAAAGCCTGTTTTAACCGGGTAAACGATGAGGGAATTTTTCTGACCCATGGGATTTTGACTGTACAGATCAATTGCTCAAGTATTATCTGTCGACTTCCAATCTACCCCACTGCACCAGCCGCCGAGCTGTAAAGTCGCTGAAGACTGGTAATTCAGTCCGAGGTTCGAATCCCGCGAAAGGCTGGGTGCATGCCGTTTTTGTGGTTTTCC
This sequence comes from Stegodyphus mimosarum, assembly GCA_000611955.2. NCBI lineage: Eukaryota > Metazoa > Arthropoda > Arachnida > Araneae > Eresidae > Stegodyphus > Stegodyphus mimosarum. The sequence continues at coordinate 381,893 of KK120492.1, read as the reverse complement.
CCATGTGTAATGTGTTACGAGCCAGTTTCCGTTAAAAGTCCACCACGAAAATATCCCTTCGCCTAGACAGATAGCCCTCGAGGCTTTGCCGTAATGATATTAGCCAAGTCGAGCGTCTAATCTACCTCTTGATCATAACTAACATCCTTTAGAATTTTATCGACCGCCACGGAGTTAACACCGACCTCGCTGAGAAACACTGTTTTACAGCAATTTGATTTCCATCGTGGGGTGGGCAATCCCCATAATAAGGTCTATATATTTAGATGTTCAAATAACTGTTTATTTCTATAATATTTATATCAATTTAAAGGTTGAAGACTGCCCTTTTTTTCTTAACGTTATTGCCATTTCGGTCGATGCATTTTTGTAGACGCTGTGGTAATTTTACAATGCTCTGTTCTACCATTTCGGCGCCATGTACTTCAGGAAGTATTGAACCTCATATTTCATCTCGTCGCCTCAGCAGAACCGCTGTGCTATGGAACAGGTGGTAGTTGCTGTGTGCCGCACTATATGGTGGGTGATCACGTTCCAACCAAAGTTTTGTAGAGAGCGATATATGGGCGGACATTGTCGTGGAGAATGCTTAGAGCTTTGATCAATATTCCTCTTCTCAAGTTTTGAACTGCTCTTATGAGTTTCTTCATTTTTTCACAGTAAGCGTTTCGCGGAAAGCTGAAAATCGGTCAACAGGATCCCCTCCCGGATTCCAAAATACAGTTGCCAAGACTTACCGGCAGACTGTGATTGTTTGAATTTTCTGCATTTGGGCGAAGAGGGATGCCGCCATTCGCGTGACTGTTGTTTAATGTCGGCTGCAGAGTGAAATACCCAGGTTTCATCCCCCGGGACAATCGAGCCCAAGAAGTTGTCGGTTTTATTTCCATAGTGGCGAAGGAATTTGCTGGAAGAATCAACTCGTTGCCGTTTGTGGTCTTCTGTTAGCATACGCGAAACCATCTTGCGCAGATCTTCCAATATTGCAATTTTTCCGTAGCTAGTCCTTCAGGAAACCTCAGGACCCAACGTGCAGAAACCATCCGGAATGATCCTCTGTTCTTTTGGCATGTTTTCGTCAAACTTCGCGACTGTCTCATCGGAAATTGACGGCCTATCGCTCCTTTCTTGATCGTGATTTTCGATAAATTTTCTACACCCCTCGCGAACGTTTTTGATATCCGTGCAGAACTGTCCATACATTTCTGGCAATTGGCGATGAATTTCAACTGGTTGAAGGCCTTTTGCTTTCAAAAAGCGAATAAATGTGCGAACTTCGTATTTGGCGGTAACGTTCAACGGAAACTCCATTTAGGCTGCCAAGACAAAACTGAACATCCTAGCGAAGGGCATGCATGCTTATCTGGGTCGGGGTACCGTAATTCCTAAGCATATCTGGAAAACTGTTTCGGGAACATTTAATTTTCTTGTTGTCTTTAGCTTCAAATAATCTTGTATTGAAATTTTCTATTTTATGGTGCCCCTTACGTTGTAATACGCCATGTATTTTCTTCAGGATTTTAGTCTGCGTTTTTCTTTCTTCAGGGCTTTAGATGAACTGAATTTAAAAAGCATTTTTGCATCAACAAATTGAAATGCCGACGAGTTCGTCATTGGGCTGGCAAGGATATTTCAGGATATCTAGTTCTGTATGAAGTAATATATGCTCATATCTCTTCAAGATCCTACACTCATTCATTTGAATTTGATGCTTAGATTAACAGAATTTGGGCTAGGCGTGCGAGATTTCTTTGTAGTTTCATACATCTGCATAGACTAGTTTAAAGGAAAAAGATGCTTTCGTGGAGGTCTTTCTAAAGGAAGTGTGGGAAGTATTCATATTACGCATGGTAAAAATCAAAAAACCAGCCATGCAGCCAGCCCGTTTGCTTGATCTTGAAATCGGGACGAATTTTCGGTATTCAGCCATCTCAACCACTCGGCTACTGGTGGGTTGAAACTAATTACAATGAGTTTTCTGCAGCATAGACGATAGAAACATGGATTATCTGTCTGACGCTTTGTTTTAAATCTTTGTTGAAATCGAGTAAATATGTTATCACAAACGTAGATTATGCTCGTATTTGAAATTATTTCTCATTCATATGTCCCCCCCCCCAAAAAAAATAATCTTAATTCGAGTTTTTAAATTTCGCCAAACAAGGAATTAAAAAAATGGGAAATAAGCTGTGTTAAAAACATTCATCACTGAGTTTTATCGCACATTTTGAGAGCTCACTGGACGTGCATGCGGTAGCATGCTCCAGAATATTCCTGAAATGCAGGAGGCGACAACAGGTCGCCAACTGACAATTTTTAAAAATACTACTTGCCTTTATTTTTATTAAAATTTTCTGTCACGTGATGAATTTTGTTATTGGCATAAAATAACAGAAAATGCGAAAAATCTGAAAAAGGAGATGGAACTAACGCAAATAATGCGATTTTTATACCAACCAAAATATAATTAGCAACCATTTCTGATTTAATTAGTATTTCTTCATTACATATACAGTTGTTTTGAGTGATGAAGCAACTTCCTGATTCGCTAGCCGTATCTTTATTTGATTACACGTTCCAAGTTTTTCATCGCTTCACACACCAGCAGATGGAGCCACGTATGTTGGTTGCTTTGAAGACCGTTTTTTTGCACACTTCTCCTGTGATTGTTTCTCGGTGAAACTCGATGAACTTTCATCGTGAACTCGGGGCTTACTCGGAAGCTGGAAAGAGCTATGAAGCATAGCTGTATGCGAACCTAAGCCGAAGAGTATCTTCTAATGTGGGATAATTTTTAAGGGGACGATGGACTTTAAAAATTAGTTTTTTGTCTTTTCAACAAGAAATTTCATACATATACATATTATAACATCAGTTTATAAAATATATGTTCAAAATTTCAATTTATTTTAAATTACAAATTTTTTAAAACATAATTATTTTAATGAAAGATTTAAAATGCTCCTTGCGCTCTAATTTTCAATATATTTTCCTAATTTTTCCTTTAAGTTAATTATAAAGACTCGACAAAAGTTTTTGTGTATCCGTTATTGAATATACTGGATGAGAAATTTTTAAAAAGGATTTTTGTGAACCCAGTTTCGGGAAAATGTCACCTTTTTTTATACATTACCACAAGTTTAAACTTCTTAATAACCTCCTCTCCAAAAATGCATACACAGATCTACTGAAACAAGAGAGTTTCTTCCAAATATCATTCACTTTTAACTAAAAAGGTGTCGCACGGAGCATTTTCAAAACATACGAACTGCGAAAAAATTTTTTTTTTAGAAAACCGAATTAAAAGTTTTTCTTTAAACTTACAGAGAGGTCATGAGAAACAGCAAATAATAACCTTAAATATGAATTTGTAAACACTAGATAACATTTTCGTATCATTCAACTATTCTTAATCTCATAATATCGAATATGACAAAAATAAACATATCGCAAATTGGTATGTGATTCGAAGTTGTACGTAGACATAATTTATGCATTATATCCAATGAAACTTTTAAAATTCACCCGCACCATATGTTTTACCTACATTTGTTACGTGCACATTATCTTTCAATGCTGTACAATATTTTTTTACTATTTCTGTGCTTTCTTCCAAGCGGCTAAACTTCTCTTTTTGCTTTGGTTCAAGCGACGCTGATCACGCTTTTTTGCAACGAATAGGGAAAACGAGTTTGTTTCCTTCTGTTCTACGCGTATAACATAACCAAAGTTAAATTCATAGTTGTCAATATACTGACGTTTCTGGCCTTTTTTTTTTTTTTTTTTTTTTTTTTTTTTTTTTTAGAAATAAACACTTCTTTTGGACAAATATTTACTGATATTATAATTTATATAACTGTTGAAATACTTTTTTTATATTTTCTCCAAAATTTAAAGGACAAAGTTTACTTTGTTTACACACATTTTAAATGCTTGTAACTTCTTTAAAAATTAGAATATTTGAACTCGGGTTTTTGCATACGATGTAGTTATATATATGTAATATTACGAGAGTAAAAAACAAATTCAATATTTTGGTTGATTTTTAGCTGTTTTAAAGTCCACCGTCCCCTTAAATGTAATATATTCTAATGTTAAAATATTTTAATCATTCGTGCAGTATACGTAATGATCATTAATACGCCGAAAGTGGATTTGGAACTTACGTGAATTTGCTGTTACTTAATGTGGGGTACGAGGTTTACTAAAAGAAAGTTTTGATGAAATGGCCCCGATCAACTTTCTTATACGATTGACGGTGTGCCGAAAAAATGTCACCCGGAAAAAAGGGAAACGGAAAGAAAGTCCCCGGAAAATAAGGAACGGAAAAAATGTCACCCGGAAAATAAGGAACGGAAAAAAAGGAGTTGGGGAAACCTGTCAAATTCTAATTTAACCGGCAGGATTATAGCGGGCTCTCTTGAGGGAGGTTTTAAGGGTAAAACGTTGAGCTAGCTGCAGCCGAGCAAGGTCACTTCGATAGCGGGTTTTAATATTCTTATGGCAAGCTGTGACTAAATTTCATCTACAATGGTTTGTTAAAATACTGCTTTTAACACTCAGTTATGCGACAATGTTCCACCCCTGAACCACAGGTTAACGCTATAACTACATAGGGTACGAGGGGAACAATCACTAATGACCGGGACCCGCTGGTCAACCCTCTATTTTTACCATCGGACAGGCCAGCAGCTCGCTTATTTTCTTTCAATTATCGTCAGAAGATTTCCCTATTCCGCAGGTATGCTTGTTATGATAAAGCTTTTATCTCCCATCTTGGCGATATTTCTAAACATCCCTTATTTTTCCCATTGCAAAAGAATGCTGACTTATTTTCCGTTTCCTAATTTTCTAGTGCCATCTTTCCGTTCCTTATTTTCCGAATGACATTTTTTTCCTACAACCACGATTGAGAGATGCAGGTAATTAAACATACCTGCATCTGTATATTGTTCAAGTGAAAATAAAATTTGGAAGAGAAAATTGAAGCTCGCTATAAAGTTGATTTGTTTAGAATGTATTAAAAAGGGTAAATATTAAAAAAAATGATACAGAATAGGATATAAAATAATCATCGAGTTCTTTAGTTTTTAAGTGGAATAATTACGAAAAGTAAGGCTCTAACAGACATTCAAAATTCTTGTATGCTATACAAATAATATGATTAATCAAGAGTGTTATAATACAGTATTTTTAATGGTGGATTACCAATGATGAGATGTTATTCTCTAGTTATTTATGATTGTTTGTTAAACATATTTTTGTCCAAGTACTTAAAAGTATCAAGCTGTGAGGTATGTATAATTTGTTCTTTTCTGGACCTAAGTTTAGAGTTGTGCGAAGTTTCCATTCTTTGGCCCGTGGCGATTTCCAGATATTTAACCCTTAACTATAGACGTTCATTTTCTGTTACGTAAACACAGAGGAGAGGGGTCTCTCAGACCGCGCTCTGTTTTATGCTCTGTTGTTTAAAATTTTAAAATAATGTACTTTTGCTATTATATAAGCATTAATACACTTTGCTTGTTACATTGAAGTAATTATTTCTTTTTAGAACTCTAAAATGAATGCATTAAAATTAAATTTTAATCATAAATTAATTTTCAAATCACATATGAAAAATTACGGAACGCTTCATCAAATAAATAAAATAAACACTACTTACTTGCAAATGGCTACAAACTAAACTATTTAATAAATCTTCCATCTACAGAATCTGGATTATATAAAATAATGCAAAAAAAAAAGGATAATATAGAAAGAATATTAAAAAGCTGCTGCGCATTATTTTAAGCATTTTCGATACAATTTTTGCAAATTCTCTCGGCGCATTCATTATCGGACTCTTGCAGCTGAAATAATTGAAGAAGATTTCGAAGTATTTAAAAAAGGGTCAGGCTGTTTTCTTTAATTCATACTTTTTATTTGGAATTGCTACATGTAATAATAATACAGAAACAACAAATTTTTATTTGAAAATGTTTAAGAGTTTTTATTAATAATTTGTAATAATTTTCATCAGCATTTTATACTTTTAATGGGAAATAAAATTAGACTTAATTATTTGTAATTGGCATTCAGGCATAAACTGGTAGTGTTCTTTCATTTTACAAACTCAAAAACTTCGCTTGATTTTTATCATTGGATTTAAATATTAGCCGAGGAACATACTAAACATGTTTTAGAAGGTGAAAAAGATAATAAAAAATACCTTTGTGGAGGAACGTTTGCTTAAATTGGTCTGAATCATACCATATTCTCAGAAATGATAAATATCATTTCTTCTAGATGAAGTGTTAATAATATAAGATTAAGGCAACTTAGTTGAGATTTATTTAAAAGCTGATTGGGCTAACTAAATTTATTAATGTTAAGAAGTGTATTTTAACCGAGATTGTTTAAATCCGTTTAAAGTTACCGACAGCTTTTCTTCCTCCAGTTTACGTCAGGTTTAACTGGCAAGAAAATCAAAATCGAGGGTAGCATACTTAGCATGACATATGAATACCATTTTCGCAAGAGTTCATTATTTAACGTAGGAAGACCATTCTCTTTTCATAATATGCAGTTGTTTCGAATGAAAAATCTCATCTGCGAAATTTTCTAATTTATACAAATGCTATCCAACTACTTACATTAGGCGATTTGGCAAGATCCATTGTTCTTCGGATGCTTTCACAACTTCCCGTAACCGACTGGATAAGACTGAAGATACTTTGGCCCATAATCGTGGTATCCTTGACCACCGCCTGCGTGATGACCGCTTTTGTACAAAGAGTTATTATCGTGGTAACCGTGATCGCCGTGGTGGTCTTTCTTCTTGAAATACATGTAAGACTCCGCACCATGATGGCCGGCATCCTTATGGCTTTCTTGGCCATGTTGAGCCTTGTAAGCAGAGTGATGTCCGCGATCGGAACCGATGTCATGGTGGGCTCTTATTCTGTCATAAGCATAAGCTTTCTCGTAGTGGTAACCACGATCCCGTTCGTAAAGGCCTCTGGAAAATAACAAAAGAAATACGTGATTGGAATATACACGAAAATCTTCAGCATTGTTCGCTGAAGTTTATATTAGAAGGACGTTTCATAATACGACTTGTTGTTTAGGTGTTTGAATGTGCGACAACAGAAAGGTCAACTTGGGGGTCAGTTATGAAATAAAGGAAAAGTTTGCATAACAGCGGCATCCAGCTATTTATTGAGCCAAAATAATTTGACATTGTGTTAAAGGTCAGTTTAAAATTGTAGGGATTTATATTTATTTTAAATAACCAGTTAAATTTAATTTTAAGTTGCTTTCCCATAAGCATTCCCTAATTGTCACTGCCAGAATATTTAAATTTGGTAGCGGGCGTAAGGAATGCAAATTCTACCAGTGGAGGAAAAGCTTAAATATTAAGTTCTAGAAAGGAAAGTTAAAGAGTCTGGGAAATCTCTGTGCGTGTTTGTAACGCAAGCTTCGGCTTAGCATTTATTGCTGGTTAGACGTGGCTTAATAGCTATGGCCTTGCTGCCACTTGACTCATCTACGCGCTGTAGGATACAGGATTGATTGAGCCCTGGAGTTTAATTCTACTACTTGTTAATATCTTCATTTATGAGTTGATTGTACTGTTTCAATTACCGCCCAGCAGAGGCGTAGTATGTTGATGCATTGTAAATAATTTAAAGAGCTTAATAAAGGGTAGTTTTAACCCTTCGTCGGTGCAGTCGCTATTCTCCAGATTCTACACAACAGATAGACAATAGAACTCTACAAAGTAACTCTTGGAATTCTACAAAATGGGAGAACTGCCCATCCAGGATTAACGTTAAATTACTATAAATTTGTTTATTTCCGAATGCACTGGAGTCGAGGATCATCATCTGGGAAAAATAGTTTGGACTTTGTGATAGCTATCTTCGTAAGGGAGGGATGCCTTCATGGAAGACTTTCAAAAGGAATCTGGCTCGCATCCACGTTACTCATGGAGAAAACCCCCAAAAAAACTCCTATGTTGCAATTCGTTGCGTGGGACCTGCACCTGTATCGAACTACAAGTGTTCAGCTATTTTACCACGAGGTTGATGTTGAGGTGCCTAAAATGCCGGCTTAGGAAATAGAGTAGGGCCTGCCAGCAGATGAAAGGCAAAGTCACTGAGTGCTGGTAGTTCGACTTAAGCTCTTATCCTCTCAAACGAGCTGGCTGTACGTGAGTTTCGTGGTTTTCCCCGCATATAACATGGAAACGAGCCAGTTTGTGTTTAAAAATTCCTTCATGAAGCCATGTCTTCCGTTTTCGAGTTGCCTTGTCTTAATCGGTTAACCTAATTTATAAAATAGTTATTTTACTTCAGATTTAAAATTCAGAACCCTAGATGCAGAATTTATAAAACGATTGGTTACATAATTGCTTTTATCTCAGATTTTCATCAAACTGGTACTGGCGGGATAAGATCTAGTATTTTTTATTTTTTTTAGTATTTTAATTTTTTATTTATCTTTTAATATTTTATACAGTTATTTTTTTATTCATCTGTCTTTGTTCACCATTCCAGATGGCCTTCAACAAAGCTCTGGCATCTAATTTATAAATTAAACCCAGTATGCATTATTATGCTGTAAAAAAAGGTGGAATTTTCTGGTTAGGTTTCGGCGAGGATGCGCAGGATGTATATTATCGGACAATAATCACTATTATAGGTTATGATACGCACGCATCTTGCATACGTATTTATGTCAGACTCAACTGACGCTATTTCAATTTAAGTCTGTTTCGTTTCTGCCTTTCTCATAGGTCACGGTAAGGCATATAACGTTTTTTGATTAATATATATGTGCTAACTGATACCCGCCCGCTTTGCTGGGCCACACTATCTATTTCAATGTGAACCTAGACTTTTTATATGGACGAAATGTCTAATTTCGAATTGATAATTAATGTAAATTTTTAAATTTAAAGTCTGGAAATATAGTGCCAGTCAGTGAATCTGTCATACACAGATATCCAGATCACCCATGAGGTACTGTGTATAGGGATGCGTCCCCACTGTTTAACTTGGAGGGATCCCCAGTAGGCCTACATTACAAAAAATTGTCAATGTAAAACTAAGGACATATTTCAAGAATTTTTTAAATGTTTATTCATTTTTTAATTTATTAAATCAAATTTTTAATCAATTATAATTATTTGTCTTTGATCTTTTTTGTATGCAGTTTTTATAAATAAAAACATTCTTATTTTTTCATCACAATAATGTATTTCTCTTAACATTTATTTTCATGAAACTTGTGATAACAGTTAAATATATATAAAACTGTAAAATAATATACTTAAATTTATAAAACTTCTCTGTAGACGACACTCTTCCTGCGTTTCTCTTGCTGAAGAACGATGAGATTCTCGGGTGAACTTACTCTTAAACACGCCGCATAAAACTGACCGTAAGAAAACGGTCATTTTGTAAATCTACGCCAGACTAATTTTAAACCCTGCCCTTGTCCTTTGTTGATAGTCATCGCAAAGCAAACTCTAACCGGAAACTGCAAACGCTTAAAGATTTACGTAAAATCACGTAGGTTACGTAATTATCTAAAAGTATACGTAAAATTACGTAAAAGGATTTACATAAAATCCGTTCTTAGTGTGCGTCTACATCGTGGAATGAGTAACTATGCAAAATTTCACGTCAATGGGGTGTATAGCTTCGGAGATCTCGTGATGAGTCAGTGATATTCCGCTTATATATATAGATTAGTCCCGATATTTTAATAAAACTCTTAATATAGAATTTAATTTACTGCCTAACGTAATAAAATAAAAGCGCATTTCACTAAATACAGATTAAGAACTCTATGTGATACTGTAATGTCTGGACTACAGAACATTCAGATTATTGATTATCATTCTTAAAATCTATGGTTGCGTTTCAGTATTTTTAATGGGCTCTTAAAAGTATGAGTAAGAAACATAAGATCTTTTCGAACAAAATCCTCAAAGGAAAGAGGTGTTCAGGAAAGAACTGAAAGAGACGCTTTTGGTTTATTTGATTACGGCAAAGCACTTGAGATCTATCTGCCCAGGAGGAAGGATGCCATTATGGAGAAGTTCTAAAAGACACTTGCTCATGTGGGGAATTATTAATCGTTACACGCGGAGAAAATCACGAAAACACCCATGCAGCTAGCCCGTTTGCCTGGAAGTGAAGTCAGGTCGAACTGCCAGTGTTCAGCGCTTGGCCGTTAACTGAAACGGATAAACAGGCGTTCAACATTTTAATAATACAGGAATATTGCTTCTGAAGCAGTAAAGTTTTTTCCTCCCAACGGCCGAGCGTTTGCAGATTTCGATAGTTGCCAGGAAACAGCTCCAGAAGTTTCTACGTCTCGACGATAAATGCAGAATGTTTAAGAAATTTTCAATTTCCGATTCTAATAGAATAAAACATCTTCAACATAGTTTATACTGATTACCGAAATCCTCAGAGATTTGTCTTAGGTATATTTATGTTTGCTTCCATTACGCACTTTTTTGAATTTATACGGTTCCATTTTGTATAGGTAAATCTGAAGAACTTTTGTTTGATATACTTGTATTTTTGTAACTCTGCACGATAATAACGCATTAAAAAACTAGGAAGTTCAGTAAAATTGTTTTCTCTGCTGTTTTACGGAGATAAAACATATAATGCGGCGAAATATAAGAAAATGGATGCATGTTTCCTATAGGGAGTCTTATTTCAAACCGAGATATAATTAGATTTTGAACATATTGTGTATCTGTATGAAAATCTTTGCAGAATGAAGTATATATATGCATACACATACACAATATAAAGACGATTGTTTGGAACTAAGAGATTTACAGATGAAGACAATCTTAAATTAATAGAGAAAAAGGCAAAATATATATCCTCAATATAGAATAACGTTGTCAATATGGAAAATTCTAATGTTATTCGTGGTTTGAATTCATAGTCATACGGCTGGGAAAATTAACTTAGCTACTAACACAAATCAAGAATTACTTACATGGATCCGTACGAAATGATAAACAATGGAGTAAGATAAGTAATTTAAAAAAATGATTCTTACTTGTTATGGTAATGATCGTGTTCGTCATGATGACCAGTAGATGAAGAATGGGCCTTATGCCCTGAAACATCATGATGTCCATGAGATTTATGTCCACTTTCCTTGTGTATTGAATTATCTGAGTGATGCCCATGGCCTGAAACATGATGAGCTTTGTCTAAAACGTGATGCTTATCGTCATAGTGCCCATAATTCTTCACGGGTACATGATGCTGCTGCGGGAGTGGAACTTCTTGCTTAATTACAACTTCGTGCTCTTCGGGGACTATGGCATAATGTGGTATGGGCTGTTGATATAAATGCTGTTGCTTGGGGTCTAAAACGAGAGGACGTGGGTACTGAACTTTCGGCTCCTCTACGATAATGTATTGCTCTTGGGTTTTAGGATCTACCACTGCGTAATGGGCATTACTCAAAGGGCTCGCTATGACCTGATGGGGCGAGCTCTTCAGTTGAACTGGAGGAAATTTATCCCTCGCGTATGCATTTATGTCTTCTCTGTACACTTTATTATGTTCAGCAAGGGGAATATATTTGGGTTCTACGTCGTAATGTCCTGAAGTTTTCACATTCCCCGGTGGTAGAAGAAGGTAACCATATCTACGGGATTTGTGACCTCCGAGTTTACGTGGAACTTCGTCTTCGCCGTATTCGTGACCACCGTGGTCTCCAAACTTCCGTCCTTCGTGGCTCTGGATAATTTCATATATCTTCTGTCGAGACGCTTCTGGCGTCAGATCTTTGAAGTTATCTTTCTCATCGGACTTCCTTGGAACAGCTACCACGCATACAGCGCAGAAGGCCAAAGCAAGTAAGATGAGCTGAAAGTAAACCGTGCATTGTAATTTGATATGTAATCTAAAGATTAATTTAAAATAAATTTGCAAAGTATTATGTACTATCAAAAGCCATGCATTAACAGCATGTAAAATGGGCAAAAGAGACAACAACGCGCGTACATAGTTGAGAATTTTTACTTCCACATAAACCACCGAAGATGCGGAAATGACCTTCTTTTTTGAAGTCTTAAGTCCCTATCGTTTTTGGAAATAGTTAGACAGCTCACCGTTTCTTTCGAATTAGCTTCTGTTTTCCTGATGAAATCTGTTTCCCCCGCTCTTCATAAGGGAAAAGTTATAAATTAAATTTTAGCTAATCGGTTGGCAATATTTCCGCCAAAAATTTGTTTTACTTAAGAATACCAGAAATCGTATTTCTTTTAACGTGGTAGCATTTCTTGTCCAAAAAACTTATTTCGTACAATAATGCTTTGAAAAAATTTACCCTCTTAAAACTCCTTTGCTGCCATACATGTCGGAAAGCACATTTAATTTTTCATATCTTAGAGAGTATCCTTGTAATTTGTCTAATCTTTGTAATACATGATGTAAAATCTTCTTTATTTCATAACTTAACAAGACCTGACACAAATGGTTCGAGTTATTTGCATTTTGTCTTTTGGAGTAAAACATTTTTACTGCTCGACAGTTTTCAAATCGTACATGAGAAAAGGAATCATATTAGAGTTGTAATTAGTTGGCTTATATATAATTAATATTTTTTAACGTTTTGAAGGAAATAAGGGAGATGTGTTAACGAATAAGAACCAAAATGACGAAATATTTATTGCGACGGGCAATCCAAGACAAATATTTGATAAAGAAGAAATGGAGCCGTATTTTATACATCGTAATTTTATTTATGCGCATAAGTATACTCTGCATGCATTTACATGCATTCTAAAATTATGTTTAAAGTAAGACTTTGAAATTTATTTGGAAATTACAAAATAAAAATAATTCTAGATTTTACAAATTAATTCTCTGGAAGGATGCGCTGTCAAGAAGAGTTTCTTCTCGTGGGCTGATAGTTTGTATCCTACAGATCGCAAGCAAATAAGTAATCAAAAGTTAATTTTCTAGTTTTGCAAATTGAAAGAAGTGTAGCTAATTAAATTTGGTTACCATCCTACGTGTACATTTTTATTTTAGGATTAATTAAAATTGTTCTTCAAGGTTCTCCAGTTTTAATTTTTTTAAATCACATCAAACCCTCTATAAGTATGCAGATTATATAAGCATAAAAGAAGACTACAGTGAAATACGTTTAACGCGAAAACGCTTAAGGCGAAATATCGGTTAATACGAAATAATACAACGGTCCCGACAAACTGCTATGTATTTTCATGCATTTTTTTCTTTTAAAACGAAACGACGATCGCTTAACACGAAAACATTTCCCTTCTTGGAATGAACAAAATACGGGAAACACCAACCGCGAGGGCGATATTTAAGAAGGGTGTGAAATGAAAGAGGTGATTTCGCTTGCTTCGTAGAAAGGAGGTTAACTTGGCTTTGAAATATCTTGGAATAGCTTGTGACACGAGCCAATTATGTTCATTTAAACTACTTCACCCTCCTCCCCTACAAACATCTCCTCTCTCATCAGTTGGCTTTGGAATTCGGTGACGAGTACATAGCAGTTATAAGGTATTTCTCCCGCCTTCTTCGCATGCCTTCGTGGTGTAGTGGTCTGCATGCTCGACGCGTAACCGAGAGGTCCGTGGTTCGATTCCCGGCGAAGGCGTTGCTCATTTTTCATGTCTCTCTTGAAAAAAAAAAAAACCTAATGTCTCTACACAGTGTGTGTAAAAATTACTGAGTCTGGTTCGTCCCGAAAGAAATGGAGGATATCGAAACTGAGCCGACATTTCGGGAAATGTTTGACAAAAGTTTCTATCATTGGAATGTCTTTACTGTATCATAGAAGAATTCGCTGGAGTAGATGATGATAATGTGTGTACAGTCCCAAGCATGGCAGACTAAGACAGTTTGGAGTTTGTTCAAAGCTCAAAAAATATCATTGATGCAGATTCCGAAGACGAATAATGCAGCTCCTATTGCCACGTTATCCGAAATGAGGAACATCTTGAAAAGTATGCGCAGTTATTTAGACGCACATTTCAATGGTGAAATGAATAACAAACTGGATAACATCGAACAATTTGTTGACATTTTGATGCTAGAAAAGACAATGCAAAGAAAAATATTTCTTTTGTTTTTAAAAAAACTTGACAATTTTGTATTAAGTTCTTTTGAATGGTTTTTGTTTCATTGATTTTTATTAAATACATACATATTTACATATCTATGTAAATAAAATGTACTCTAATAAACTTAATTTTGTTGAATATATGTTTTTCTTGGTAACATCCTTTAACACGAAATTCTTTTAACAAGAAAAAATATTTCGGGCCCCTCAGATTCATGTTAAACGATTTTCACTGTCTATATAAGCTGTACCTACGTGATTTAGAGAGAATTCAAGCTTTGATTCATTGAAAAAAACTTCTCACAGAAGACGGATATTAGTTTGGTAAAAGAAATGTGCACATTCCAAGAAGGCTCACACGAATTATTCTTTTTCATGAATGATTTTTGTCCAGAAATATACACGATACCTATATACAAAACATAATATTTTAGAAAAAAATATTTGTTTTTGGAAGGAAAGAAACTGCCAACCGTTTTTTATGAAATGCATGGGTTTTTACTAAATCGTGTTCAAAATTGGACTTTTCTAGTTTTAAATTTTAATTTCATATCTTCCAGGGGAGTGAATTTAAAATAATTTTCCGAGTTAAGAATCTCTTCAATCAGTTAGGATCTATTTTCAGAGGTACGGTACAAGCAGGTTATTAAATTCGTATACATTATTTTGCCTTTCTGGAAGTAGCGGATAAGTTTATATCATAAGTATAAGTTTCAGTAATATTTATTTTATAAAGTGTAATTTTTAGTTGCAAATAAATAATTTAGTAACCATTGTTTGTATGGGCAATTTATGGCTTATAATTTGAATTTTAAATTCTGCAACGGGAACCTTATCCGATATTTTGAGAGCTTATCCAGGGTGATCAGAAACATTAACGGCAAAATTTTTTGGATGTCTTTTATCCTTTTGCAAGAAATCAGATCTTCGATCCCCTTTCTTAGTCTCAGTATTTCAAAAAGTACGCTCGCAAACGAATACAGAAACATTTCGCTAGTTAGTTCATAACTGCATTACTTATAGGTAAAATTTTATTTTGTGCAAAAAGATCGTAAGAAAAATAATTAATGCATAGTCTATCATTTTAGCAAGTTGATGCTTATTCTTTTATTTTTACAATGTAATGCTTATTCTCTTTTATTTTTACGAAAGAAGAACAAGTTTGTTTTCTACTAGCCTGCAGAACAATCGACAAACGTGCTTTTCTTCGAGAACTTTCCGCAGAAACCACGAAGTAGTAATTATAGGGTAAAGAAAATGAGAGCCGCTTTACCTTTCTGCGGCGATAAGTAAATGAAATAAACATGTTGCTTCCTACATACATGCATAATCTCTTTTTCACCCAGTCTTTTCGATACTACGGCAAGCATGCCTTAGCGGAAGTGTTCTTGAAAAAATATTAAGGACTAAATATACGAAAATTTTATTTAAAGAGTAATGGGAATGAGAGTTTTACATTAAAATCGTAAAAATGATGGCAAAATTTACGACCGTTACTCGCAAAGAATTGTGCCAAAGCTTATATAACAATCTGCACAATTTGCATGTATATTACTCGCATAATAAATTGAACTGAGAGATTGAACTGCACTAAATAAATAAAATTTGAATTCAAATAAATATACCAAAATGTCTGAAATCCTCACATACCAGAATTCAAATAAATATTTAATCAGTTCCTAGGGTATATTATTACAGTGCAAAAACAAAGCCGTTCATTTGTTAATACAGTCTTGTATTTAAAATTCTCCGATGTAATTAAATGAGACATTGTTTGATGCACTACTTACTATAATCAGTTTCTTTAAAATAGGCACTTCAAGGCCGTTGCCAGCCCCCTATCTCCATTTGTAATTGTAACATGTATCGTTATCACCGCACATCGCTTTTTTCTTCAACTCATTTGAGAGTCAAGTCAGCTTTCATTCGCACGCTTTTCATGAACTGAAACGCACTAAATAGAAATGGAATGGGGGGGGTGGAAATTAGGTAATTAGAACCATCTGCTGCAGCTGTCGTTTCCATGTTTGGCAGTTAATGCGGGAGGTAGAAATTGACCCTGTAGTTCCTGTTTTAAAGTAAGACTATCATCACGTATCCAATGCTATGCCATATTGTAAGGTTTTAGTTAAACTAACAAAGTTTTATTTTAAGTTTACTTTTTCTATCTCTTCTCATTTCAACTTCCCGTTAGAATAAGCGCGCGTTTCAGCTTTATGCTAATTTGAAGTGGAGCCAAGTTATATTTAAGCGAGTTTACTCTCAGTGTGAGAGAGCTTTTAGTCTCAGACCACGGTTACTCTATTCGACGTTCGCCTGGCATTTAAATTCTAAGCCATAGCTCTTTTACGTGATTACTTATTGAAGTAATTCCAAGTGCGTCAGTATTAGTTAAATCTTGCTACGCACCATTTAGTTTAGAGGCCAACCTCGCGTTCTAGCTCTGTGAGCGACGACTATTTAATTTCTATTTAGTTTTAGCTTAAATTAGTTTAATTGTTCATTTTAGACCCAAGTGCGGTCTCTACTTTTCTGTATCCCTCCCGAGTTGGGAAGTGGTTGTAAATAATTGTGATTTAATAAAAGAGGATTTTAAATCCCTTTCAAGTACAGTTATTCTCCAACTTAATCACAGTATTCTACCACAGAACATAGCTGCGTTCAGTTCCCTGTTCAAGATCAGGACTTCAACTAACTCACGAATATGTTCGCCAAGAGTATGCACCGAACACTCAGTCCTGACAATATGACAATGCATTTCGTACGGAATCATTAGGTTTTTATGAATTCGCAAATATGTTAAATAAATCTGAAAACATGTTAGTCTTACAAAATCTGAAGGTTTTAGTTTTATAATTACGCCCATTACGCTTCGAGAGCATTTTGGGCTAACGCCTTTTCAGCCAAAAATATTTTAAAGCTGCACATCTTTAGAATTTCCGACAGGCAGACTCACTCGCTGGAGATAAAAATATTTTATTCCATACGTGTGTTTCCATTGTTCGCTTTGAAATCCTTCAGTTTCTTAATAAAAAAAAACCTTTAGAGTTTAAAAATATGAAACAGATTCGGACTTCAACGTGCTTATATTCGGATGGAGGACTACGATATTCAAAATCTGATGGCTCTAGGTATCGTTGTTTTTTCACAGTGCGACAAACATGCGTACATTCATGCAGATTTTTCATTATTTAATTTTTTTAAATGTAATACAGGACGATAATATTTGGTGGCAAAAATTAGCCGTTTATGGTGATTCGACGCAAAATGCCGTTTCGAGACTTAATAGTCCTTCTGTGTTAACGCCCCTTTGGGCTAAAATTTAATTGACCTTTATTTTTCATGTTTTTATGTACTCGCATAAAACCCTAAATTGTGTATAATATCTTATAATAAGTTGTATATAGCTCTATTGTGTCTTATCCTAACTTGCATATAACAGGGGTTCTCAACCAGGAGGGAATTCCCCCCTGAGGGGAATTTCATAATTTTAGGGGGTGAGGAATGCGGTTAGACTTTATTTACCTGCTAAGTATTTAATTTTAGTTTATGAATATAAAAAGAAATAATTTTATTCAAGTTTGGGTATTTATCAACATTTTCTGTACTTTTTCTATTTTAATTTATAAAAAGGCAATAAAAGTAATCTAAATTAAGTAAATGTATATCTATTATTCGAGTTTTGGAAAAGATGGCGGAATGATAATCTAGCAATGGTGAAAAGGGTGCAACTTGAAATATCTATTTACCTCTCTCCTCTAATGTTAGAAATGTAATATAGTGCTTCAGATTTCTAATACCGCTGCTTAGATGTTCGGATTACTAATACTGCACCCTAGCTTAGGTTAGCAGGGCTCTTGCCTGTACTGAATCTTGAAATATTTTCATACAGCAAGTACGACAGGACTGGACCTGTATCACTAGCAGCAAAGTAATGATGTATTTGTATTGTTCTGATATATTTTGTCCACATATATTTGTTCTGTTCTCAAAAATACTTGGAGAGGAGAAATGAAGAAAACTGGCCATGGAATGGATAATAAACCTATTTGTGGATGTTATTGGTTTTGATTGAATGGAATTCGAAGGTTATGCTTAGAATTCCCACTCTTAAAGGAAACTTTTCTCGCTTTTTATGATTTGAAGCTCCTTAAGATCTATGAATCCAGCCACTGCTGTTTTCAGCCGGGTTGACGATAAGAAATTGGAGAATCTCCAAGCACTTCTGTGCTGTAGTAGAGCAGATTCGAATGCCGGCGTTTCTATTTGTCAATAAATAATAGCACTGTTTTGTAGCACAGGATCGTAAAATAACCCAAAGCCTGTGAAAATTTTCCTTCGGAACTCAATAGTAAAATCATCTTGGTGCTCGAGGCCTTGGTCAGCAACATGCCCTTTTCCTATTGGCCACGATAAAATTTGTTTACCTGGTCGGGAATTTAACCCAAGATCAGGAGTAATTATGGATAATTAAATCCTTGTTTTATGCAAATTGTACAGTAATAAAATTTAAAACTTTATGAATGTTATTAACTGATACGTTCATATGTTTTCCTTATTTTGCTGCTATTATTGGCTTATAATAAAACAAATAATATAAAAAAAATTTAATCTAAAATGTCAATTCCTACTTAGATCAACAAAGAAAAAATTTTAAAATACAAAAGATTTTTAAAAATACAAAAAATTATGTGAAAAAACTGTATTAACATCAAGTGTCATTCACTACAAGTTTCAAAAATATATTTGACTTTGAGTGGATGAGTAAAAAGTATTTTATTAACGATTGAGAATTTGAACAAGATATAGGGAAAGTGTGAGCTAATAATAGGAACTTAAAAATCCCTCAATCTGTAACAAAGGAAATAACGTTTGTAAGTTTGTACTTCAATCACGCTAAGAATACTGGAAATACTGATGCGAAAACAAATAAATAAAGTATAAATACAGTTTTTTCGTAAATGAAGCTTCAATTGCAGCGGAAGAATTTTTTGCCAGTAAAAAAGCAGTGGTTTGGATTATGATATCAAGATTTTTCAGGCCTCTTTCCGAGACCAAAATTAAAGATAAACTAGGGGTCCACCAGCGGCCGAGCGGTAAAGACGCTGAACACTGGTAGTTCGGTCCGAGGTTCGAATCTCGCAAACGGGCTGGTTGCATGGGCGTTTTCGTGGTTTTCCCCATGTGTAACGTGTATACGAGCCAGTATCCCTTAGAAAGTCCTCCACGAAGGCATCCCTCCCTTTAGGCAGACAGCCCTCGTGTACTTTGCCATAATTAAATAACCTAACCTTGAATTAATGATAAACTAAATAATTATTCTAGCACTCAAGTACATAATGCATGATGTTAGAAACACCCTTTACAACAATGTAACGAATAAACTACAGTAATGGTACGAATGATTATACATATTTTCATTTCGATGCATTACAAATTACAGCAGTTGGGATATGTACACAGCACACACACACACAAAAAGACAGTTCTATGTCTCCCGTTCTACTGGGCCGATTGACGAAATTCAAATTGCGTTTTCCATGTCTCGAAAACGCGACTTAATTTATATATAGTATTCTCCTAATATAGTTATTCTGACACAAAATCGGACTTTTCTGAAATAACATGCCGCTTTTTTTTTCATATTTCGATTCTACGACTCAAATTATGCTAAACTGCCAAGTTTTGTAAAAATCGCACGAGTAGTTCAATCGGCTCAGTAGAACAGAAGATATAGAACTGTCCCCCTTTCTTTTTCGCAGCGTACAAATAATTACGATGCTCTGTTATTGCTTTTAAAAATTCATTTCCAAGATTGCCTTTACATACATGAAGTCGCAGATTTCTTGGAAACTGAACTATAATTTTATGAATTTGTGCTCAATGATACGTAACGCCATAACACGATACAAAAATTTAGGAATAATACGAAAGTACGAAATAAATATAGTACGAAATAATGAGGTATTTACATCTCTAGGAGGAAGATGTCTCCGTGCAACTGTTTCTCTAAGGTAATCCCTTAAGTTTTCTATCGGGTTAAGATAAGGAGATTTTTCAAATCACTTGATTTCGCTCATTGTCTTCACTTACAAGGTCTGCTCGATGGTCAGTAAATAAAAAGTCAGATCCATTGCACCTCTGAAAAGACTTAACTTATGGTTTTTATGACGTCATCCTGATATCTCTGGCCGGTCACAGATCCGTTGTTGGAAACGTCTAGTAGCTTACGTGTAAAGCGGCTATTGGAAACGCGTAGGTCATCAATCATTATTCTTACCCGTACCATCACACCTGCATTATCAAAACGGTTACGTCTTTAATGTTCAAAGAAAAATTTTGCGTTTCTGAATCCCTCCAAATGTTAAAAGAAGCCTCGAGTGATCAATGAAGAGAACAGGAGACCATTAATGTTCACTTCATTGCGGATGCGTTTTGCAAAAATTAAAAAGATTCCTCTTTTGCTGTGATGACAGGTGAGAACAGGGTCCGGAACCCCGGGCGTGTAATGGCAAGTGATGGAAGACGCGGGCACTATCTCTTTACCATTTTGGTTAACCAGTTTAGCACCGCGTCCATCCTTATCCAGAGACAACACCACAGAGAGACGGGATTCACGAAACCGCCCCACACCCGACACCGAAACCCAACGCCTAAAATCCATTATCCTGCACCACTTGGAACCTCAAGCGGCCACTGGGAATTTATTTAAATCTCTAAAAATGAATACATGTCCATACAAGGTAAACGAAAAATGGTATACAAAGATAATATATAAATTGCAAGTATAATATAAGGTACAACGATAATATAAAAAGCGGATAAGGTAAATATTAAATATATTTCGCTTACTACGCTTGCTCAATAGTGTACCGTTGGCCTGGGAGAAAATTGTGACGAACAAAAATAAACAACTCTACACAAGGCTGTTCGTCATGTAGGCTTTAGCGACTCTTTACGATTGCAATACTATGGACACTTGCTTTGTGCTTATTGCATTTGCTTCTGTTTCATTTCATTTTGGTTTATTTTGTTCCTAAACATTACATTTAATATCAGTTATTCGTAATAATTTCTTCGGCTTTAATTCAGTAATTTAAACTAGATATATTCCTTAAGGTGTTAAAGTATTTATGGTAAACGCATGGTAAATAATCGATTGCTTTTATTCCTTAGAAGCACAATCAATAAACAACATCATGTAATGTTTCCTGTTTTGTAATCCTTCTTAAATGAAAATTTGGGGAGTTTACAATCGATATTTATACCTAAGTAATGAAGCAACGTACAACCTAACAAGTTTTAAAACCCCGAACTGTTTACGTACAGATAACACAACATCAACCAAATAACATATTTATCTTCTTTTAAAATTACGCCAAAGTCGTAATTCCTCCAAATTCTCCTGAGCATGCGCAGTGTGCGTAATTCGTTTAACATTGTTCAACTGAATGTGCGGTCCGCCATTACGCCACCCGAGCAGCTTTCACTGACTATTCGAATCCCGCAACTGTCCGGAAAAAAGCAGGGGCTGATGTTGGAAGACGGACGTATTGCGGATTCTTACAATACCAATGCTTATTATACAATATATGACAATAATGATTCAGCTGTGAAGACAATGAAACACATACCCTTGGCGTTTTGGTAAAAAGGCCGTTCATTTTATGTGAACAGTTCCAGTGCCGGTTGTAAGCTGTGAACGTAACTCCAGAGCAGTTTATTACGACAAGTAGTTATTGCCAGATTTCGATCTGGAGAAGCAGTTGTTATTCGTTTACGACCTTGTCTAGGCCTCCTTACAACAGTCCGAGAGCGTAAAGATGCAAATTAAGCTTACCCTTCCCATATTCCCTGCAAAAGTGGATTACATCGATTGCATGTTTTATGGAATATCGTTGGTTTGGGGTGTAGAAAGAAGATTTGGACATAAGTGCAGTTTAGTTTCTTAAACAACTGCAGGTAAAATTTGAAAGAAAAGTTAATGGTGAAATCTAAGGCAAAAACGAATGAAAAACGAATTTCGTTTCTCTGCGTACCTCGTATTTCGCGAGGCAAACACATCCTAGGACATTTACAAGCACACGTATACAAATGTCCATTTTCGCATGTATTATTATCCTTTTAGCGTTACTTTTATTTTGCTATTTTTATTTTTCCATATAAAATATTTACATTTGTATATGCACCACGGCTGTGACATATGTTATTTAAAATCTGGTGATATTTATATTTGATGCTTTTTATTCGTTTATGATCTGGAGTTGTCTCAAAATATCCAACTAACGTTTAGTTGTAAGCGAATGGTCTAATGTTTAATCTTCTCCTCAGTTGCTTCCTAGACATGACGTAATTACGCTGTGCATCTTCAGTCATTTTACTTTAGTTGATTCAGACTGATCGTGTTACACGTAATATTCTCAGGTAAATAATTGGATTTACGGCTCGTGCTCCATCTTAACTATTTGGTCAACTAAAATGAATCGGTATACGAATAAAGAAAAGGCAGACATCATGTTGCGAAAGACTGCGCGTATGGGCCAGTGGAAAGAAACCTACAGCGTTTAATCACTTCATTAAAGGGTTCATTTTATGACGGAAAGGTTTTTCCTTCTGTTCTTTATAGAACTCCTTAAATGTGTTCGACTAATTTTGAAATTTATTAAGAAATCTAGAAGAAGCAAATGAAATAGTAGTGAAGGAAAAGAATCATTTCTTCATCGAATAGTCACTGAAGGTGAGAAATGAGTTCTGCAGATTAATAAGATTCACAAAAGCCACTAATTGTGAACGTATTGGACGCCCAGTTGCGACATCTCAACCCCCAAAATCTTCAGCTGTATGTTTAGCAGAATACTGCAGCCATAATTCACTTTCATCCAACAGGTTGATGAGCTCCAGTGAACCAGCTGTCTATTTCAAAAAGGGCGGAAAACGCCATAAATCACTTTGATGTACTGGAACTGTTACATAATTGCTACATAATATAGCTGCTTTTGTGAATTAGTAATCAGAACGTTTGTGTTGCCACAAATATTTTTATAATTTAATCTGCTTAGTGACAAAAGTTTTTATGCGTTCACGTCATGTTTCCGCCTTACGCGTACAGTTTAAAACGTTCTGTTGGATAATTTAATTCCATTTTTAATATATAGCTTTTATAAAATTTGAAAACTACTGTGGACCCAAAATCCTTAGAATTTCATGTTAAATTCTTATTTTATTTGGAGTTTTATAAAATGTATTTTATTAAACAAATCTGTAATGTTTCACGCATAAAAGTTTTTAATATTAAAATATTCATCAGATTTTGGGTTCAATTAAAAGATAGTGCCCATATAAAGAATTCCATAGAATTTCAAGTGCGTAGTATTAGCCATTTTTAAAATATCACGCGCAAAGTGGAAACATGACGTGAAAGCATAAAATATTTTGTCACAAAGCAGATTAAATTATAAAAATATTTGTGGCAACACAAAATTTCTGGTTACTAGTTCCCAAAGCAGCTATTTTATGTAGTCAGCTGTAAAAAGTTGGAAGGAATTGCTTTTAAAATAAATACATTATCCCAATTCTTGTAACAGTAACATATTCGAAGATCTTGAGGATTTTAAGCTGTACAAGCTCCCTTAAACAAAATATTAGCAAAACGTTTATTTGATTTTCACATAATATCCATTCATTTCATTGATATAGAAAGTTAGCCACCTTAAAAATGGTCATATAAATTAATTTTTATTATAAATCGTTTGTTATCGAACCGATGACAACAATATCTGCTTTGCTGCAGAATTTCATTTCAGCACGAAATAAGTTCGAACTGCTGATTTAATCTTTACCTGTCATTGTGTGCCAATTAACCTTAATGTCTCTAAAAGTGTCACAAAGAGAATATTAATAGGCCAATTAATAGGCGTTAAGATTTGTAATAACATATAATGAATCTAAGGCCCAGTCTTTCGTAAGCAACAGCGTCGCCTAAATAATTAAAAGAAGTGATACTGTCGTCTCACGCACTTGATCTGTTGAGAGATGGAATATTGTTAACCTGGCTTTCGCTTTCGAAGCAAACGTTATCGGCCAACATTCAGCTATTGATTGCGAAGTAAAATTCGGATATTTAGGGCAAATGGCACAGGAAATTAATTTATGGGTAAGTGATATTCTGCCGTCATCAATATTCAAACAATAATAAATTATATAACAGACTAGCTAACACCCGCCCGCTTTGCTGGGCACACTATCGATTTGAATGTGAACCTAGACTTCTTATATGGACGAAATGTCTAATTTCGAATTGATAATGAATGTAAATTTTTTTAATTTTAAGTCGGGAAATAGAGTGGCAGTCAGTGAATCAAGATCAAAACTCAGACATTAAAAATAGTTTTGACTTAGTGCCGCTTGTGATAGTATAACAAAAATCCATTTTGGACAGGATTTATGTAAAATCCGTTCTTAGTGCACGTCTACATCGTGGAATAAGTAACTGTGCAAAATTTCAAGTGAATCGGGTGTATAGTTTCGAAGATTTCGTGAGTGGTATTTCGCTTATATATATATATAGAGAGAGAGATTATAGTCAGCTCTTGATTGAGCGACAGTGGGGACGGCTAAGTATCCGAGGTAGTCAAGAAAACACAGAAAAGAGAAATTTAAAAAAATTGCCTGTAATTTCAAACAGTTCGGTCTAGATAATGTCTTTATTTTGTTACGTAAACTAAATCAGCATTAAAAACAAAAAGAACGCATTGTAAAGTGATGAAAGAATAAATATCATTATTAGAAATGAAATAACTAAATTATAAAACTGGAATTCGAGGACAATATTTACAACAGAATCTAAACAATGAAGTAATTAAGTTCAAACACGTGTTAAGAAAAAAAAAAAAAGTTCAGCTGGAGTTTTTTGTTTTTTTCACACTTGATGTCATCTGCTGTCACTTCTGTTAACCACAGCATTTTAATTTACGTTTTCTATGTTCAGTAGACAATTTTGCTTTGCGCTGATGGTTTGGGATAACTCTTCCATCGTTTCGCAATAAAAAAAGCAATATATGTGAGATAACTTGAACAGACTGCTGTATAATTAGAAAGATAACACTCGAAGGAGACACTGGTAGACCGACTGAACATAATCTTTCTTGCTGGACACAAATTAATTATCGAGAACATATTTTTCATCATTTTTCATCACCATGGGTGTAACACGCAAGCGACAATTTTATAGAGAGTGTCACATTTTTAATAACGCCGTAGTTAGCAGTACGACAAAACGCAAGCAAAATGAAATAGCGTCGAAGCGGAACATATCTGCAAACTAACTGCGCATTTACCCAATAATCTCTTAAGAGAAAGGTTTGGGTTTAGGTTAGAAAGGTTTCATTTCCCAAGAGTTACGGGATCAGCGTAGCGCAGACCATGCAAGATGGAATGATCTAGAAATGACGCAATTCAGAGAGGTTTTTACGATTTTTAGAACAGAGAGGGAGAATTAAAGCGTTACCGTTAGTTTAAAGTATAATTTGTATTTAGATATTTTTTATCTCTCCCCCCTTCTCCATAGAGAAAAAGATTGGTGACAGAAAGCCTTTTGACAAGAAAGAATTAGTGTGTTACCGAAGCAAGAGAAAATGTTGACAATATTTACAGTGTGTAAGCCATGAGTAGGCATCAGGGACATAGCGTGTACGTTTCACTATGCCCTATCATTATTCATGAGTTCTAGAAAATACATAAAAATCTAATTTAAAAATATTACAACAAAATATAATTTCTAAATAAAACTAAATGGCAATAAATTGACTAAAACATAATTTTGAAAGTTCTTAAGCTCTACCTTCAAAATAGTAGAAAAATGTCCGATGAAAAGTTTTTGATGAAATAGTTCCACAGTTCTTGATACAGAAATGAAACAGTTCTGAGAGTTCTTAACTGGTTATGAAAATGTTAAACTATAACACAGTTTGCGAGTAATTGAATAAATTCTTATAATTGCAAATGCAATGAAAACATAATAATATAATAGAACAGCTTTCGTGATTAGCTAACATGACCTTTCCAAACAAAATCTACATTGCTAAAATCTTTCATATTACTTAATTAATTGAAATACAAAAATTATACATAAATAATTTAAGTTTGTCGAGTCATTAGGATTTATTTGGAAGGAGAACGAAAAATGACCAAAGCCTTCACCGGGAATCGAACCACGAACCTCTCGGTTACGCGTCGAGTGTGCTGACCACTACACCACGAAGGCATGCGAAGAAGGCGAAAGAAATACCTTATATACTCCCCCTTTTAAAGGGCGACTGGGGATTAGGGGCGCATATCGCCAAATCGTGGTGGTGGAGAATCATCATCCACCACCTTTTAGTTCAGGCGCCACTTTTAGAGACATTAGGTATTTTGGAAGCAGGAGACATGAAAAATGAACAATGCCTTCGCCAGGAATCGAACAACGGACCTCTCGGTTACGCGCTGAGCGTGCTGACCACTACACCACGAAGGCATGCGAAGAAGACGGGAGAAATACCTTAGAAGTTTAAGACAAATAACTCTTTTAATCAAGTTAGATCTTTGAAATTTTGCGAAAGAGAATTGGACATTACCGTATTATAAGAAAAATAAATTAAAAGTGTGTAAAATGTGTGTGTGTGTGTAGTAGCACTATTGTGCTAAACTATCACCAAATGATTGTTAACAAAATAGAAGAAATAAAATCTTTGGGGTGTTAGAAGTGTTCCTAGGAAGACAGCACACTCAAACAAAAAGACTTTTGGACTGAAATGCTGAAAAATTTAATTTATTTTTAAAAATTAATATTCAAAATTTATACTTTATAGTTAATAATTTAATTTAAAGTATAAAGTTATATTAATTATATAAAGTTTAATTAATTATGTTGGTCAAAAGTTTACGATTTACATTCATTTGCAACTGCTTTAACGCTTTCTGTCTCACCAAGGCATTTTTTTCTTGAAGGGTGGGATATGTAAAATATAAAATATCGAGCCTTCAAATAATAAATTAATAATATCCCTTCAACTCTCGTCTTCTTTCTAAAAATTATAACATTTCTGGACTGCGTCATTTCTAGATTAATCTATGCCACGAAGCTTGCGTAACGCTGATGACGTAGTAATTGGGAACCTAAACTCTGAGAACTGTCACTTTTCTAACTCAAATCAAAACCATCTTCTGCGTGCGCTTCCATACTGGATAACTGCGCACTTTAGCTTCTCTCTGTATGCTGTGTGGACGTAATTTCGCTGTGCACGCTTCCTGTTGCAGCAGTATCAATAATGTAAATATTCTTGAATAGGTACGACTGATTGTGGCCACAAATGTTAGTTGGAAATAAAAATGGAATTAAAAACCGCCTCCATTGCTATGTTTCCAAGTCTTTACGAATTCTACGTTCTAAGTGGTGTCTTACTGTTTGCGCGTTTGTCGAAAACGTTTCTTTTTACGCGAAATCATCCATCTTCATTACTCCCTTTTCAAAAGGGTTACATAGTGGAGGGAGCGACTAGGCCTTGGCCTTACCCGAAATGTAGGAAAGCAAAACATTTTTAGATTTATAAAAAGAATTTTTAAAAGAAATAATCGAAAAATATTTAGGAT
Source organism: Stegodyphus mimosarum (assembly GCA_000611955.2). Lineage (NCBI taxonomy): Eukaryota > Metazoa > Arthropoda > Arachnida > Araneae > Eresidae > Stegodyphus > Stegodyphus mimosarum. The sequence goes on along the minus strand of KK120492.1, from coordinate 354,137 downwards.
CTCAGATATTTCCAGGAATGAAGCTAATACTGTATTTAAAACGAGAGAGAGATGTTCAAACTCTGCGATGATTTTGGTAATGAACTGAAAGCTCGTTTCCTAAAGTAAAAATAATATGCTTCCGAAATTCTGTATAAAGGTGAGTTATAATAAAATCTTTTGGAATAAATATTCGTTCTGAAACGACGTTCTTTCTTTGGTCTTAATCGCGCCTTTTCGGTTTTTAATTCTTTCATTTACGAAAATCCAATAAACTATAGTTTCTTCATTTTTATTCTGAATTCGATGTTGATACCCTTTATAAAGGACTCTGAATCGTTTTTTTTTTCCTTTTATTTTCAATGATGTCTAAAACACTTGTATTGATTAACATAAGATGTGAAAATAACAGCTAATATTGCGACATAATTAAAAATAGAATGAAACTAAAAATTTCGAGAGGAGCCTGACGAAGAGTAACTTATTCACGAAGAAACTGCCCAGCTCTTCTTAATGACTCATCGTGACATCTCCTGAGGAGCTGTGGGAGGGGGATTCTATTCTCCGATTTCGCGGGAACAGAAAGAATTTTGTAAAACGCGGAAAGAGGAGTCGCGGAAACAGACCTCATTCGTTCTCAGTATCTTCGCAATCAGTATTTCTACGCTTCTGCGTATCAACGTAGAAATAGGTCCTTTAATCGGCAATCAGGTTGTCCGCCCACGGGTACCGGGAGTTGATTGTGTTTAAAAATGACTACACATGCATGGTCAAAGTTTTCAGAAACGTAAAATATTATTTCAGAAATTCGGAACTTCTAACGAACTTTCATTTTGATTACATATTCTAATTAAAATTTACCGATTTTAATGTTAAATCAATTTCTAAGTTTCTTCTGTACTACAAACTACATTTAAACGAGATATGATGCAGAAAAAGGGAGTTTGTTTTCTGCACTCTATCTTATTTAACTGCTCTATATATATATCCAGGTTTTGGCTATTGCCTAAATCCACAAGTCCCGCATCTAAAACCGTAAGTTCTAATGGACCTAAAACTGTGTTGTAGTTCTGTAAATTAACCTGTAAATTGTATTGTATTTCTTCCTAATCCTGTGAGGAATCTAAATGATGTATGTAATCTAAGTGAGGAAAACGGATGTTGAGACGCTTTGAAAGTGTATTGCCGCTAGGCTCTTGAGTTATTTTTATCAGGCCAGGTATATATATATAAATAGGAAGCCCGATTGTGATAAGTTACGGGATTTAAATGAATGAAAATGTTTTTAATGCCTTGTGATCCTATATTTCAGTCAGTAATATTAAATCCTTCTCTGGGAGATATTTTGATTCTGGCAAAACACTCCAGGGCTATCCGCCTCAGAGGAGGAAGACTCTCTGGAGGACTACCTAAGAGGAACTGACCTAAATCCACGTTACACATGGGGAAAACCACGAAAACTCATAAGCAGCCAACCCGTTCATCGGGTTTCGAACTACCAGTGTTCAGCGACTTTATCGCTCGGTCGCTGGTGGGCGAAATGTTCTGATTTTTGCTGAAAACAACCAACCAAACAATTCCCACAACTTTTATTTCTTTTAGCTCGTGATCACAAGCTCCTTCAGTGCTCTCAAAATGGCCGCCTAAAAAACGGGAATATATTTCCCTTAAATTAATTACCGTTATTATGACATTAATTATTATAACAAGAATCTGAAGAAAGCGTTTAAGATTTTAACATTCAAGTGTCCAGTTTTACTTTATTTGCTTTACCCCCCCTCAAAAAAACATGAGTAACGCCCAAGAAAATCTACAGACGGAGGTCATTAATTTACACTGTGATATAAATTTTATAAAAAGATTTAAAGATTCAGATTTCATTAGGTTTTAAATGAACACTGCGGGGGGGGGGGAAGACAGCTCTATATCTCCCGTTCTACTGGGCCGATTGACGAAATTCAAATTGCGTTTTCCATGTCTCGAAAGCGCGACTTAGGATATATATAGCTTTGTTCTAATACAGGTATTTTGACACCAAATGGGACTTCTTCTGAAATAACATACCAATTTTTTTCCATATTTCGATTCTACGACTCAAATTATGCCTAAATATTAAATTTTGTAAAATTTGGGGCGAAATTTATGGAGAAATTCAAAAATTTAACTTGACAATTTTTTTTTTCAGTTTGCGCCAAGAATAATTCACTTAGCAAACTTCTTAATACATGGCAACCTATTTTCCCATCCCTTCCATCATGCAGGAGCGGAAAAAAAGTCACATCGTTCCTACCTTTTTACATTGTGGATGAGCGAAAAAAAGTCACATCGTTCTTGCTTTCAAATTTTAACAAAGTGCGTAAACCACATTTCCGCTATTATCGCTTTCAATAAATATGCCAAATTTCAAAACGCGCGAATATATAAATTCACGTATATCTTCGGAAATTTTGAAAAAAAAGGTCCAATTTTTTTGTAGGTATGCTTAGAAATACACCTACTTTAAGATGATTTTAAAAATTTTATAGGTTGTAATTCAAAATTCTTTTCGAAAAATTTATAAAAATTATTTAAATATATAAATTTTAAAAATAGATCATAAAAAATTAGTAAATTTTATTTGGAATGAACTATAATTTTGAACTGTGTAGGACTAAATCAAATAAGTTTCATGAAAAAGAGATATTAATAAAACCATACCAAATTGAATTAATATTGAGGAGCTAAAATTTTCAAAGCCAATTTTTTAAAAACCACTCGTGCGATTTTTATAAAACTTGGCCGTTTGTCATAATTTGAGTCGTAGAATCGAAATATGGAAAAACAATTGGTATGTTTATTCTGAAAAAGTCCGATTTCGTGTCAAAATACCTATATTAGAACAATGCTATATATAAATCTAATACGTATCCTAAGCCGCGCTTTCGAGGCATGAAAAACGCAATTTGAAATTCGTCAATCGGCCCGGTGGAACGGGAGATGTAGAACTATCTTTTTTTTTTTTTTTTTTTTTTTTTTTTTTTTTTTTTTTTGCGCTGTGTACTGGTCGAAAATTAGTTATAAATTCTTCAGGGAGAATAATCGCTTTGTTTATACACTTATATGTAAGCAGTTTTTGGTGCAAGTGGAAATAAGTAAAGAAAAAGCCAGATTGACCGAAAAGCATCCAAAGTCGAGAGAATTTCCAATCATTTTTCTTTTAATTTATAATAACGTATTTTTAATAAAATTTCATCAAATCGAAACGCCGTGATGTGTTGTCGCTGAAAGTTGCACTAAGAAACAAAGAAGTTTATATAATCACTTATTAGAAATGCTTGCACTTTTTCTGTGTAATGGAATAAAAATTTAATAAATAAAAGAAAAAGATTAAATCACCATTATCCGTTCTTAATTTTTGTCTTTGATAGTTTTCATAATTTGCTGGAGTAAGTTATTTAACGATTAATTCCGTATATTTGAATTATTTGAAATAAAAACGAGTTTGAAAGTTTAATATTCAGCTATCAGTGCATCTGAATTACAAACTGTAAATTACAAAATCTTTAAATCTTAAGTTCTTACTTAGAACACCACGAACACTTTATAAGCGAATAATCGCTTAAATGTGAACAGAACAAGTGAGACCAAGTCATTATTATTAGTCTTCATTATTCAGTATATTTACAATCAGTTCCGGCTTGGAACTTTACAATAAAGCCACCACTCGAGCTTGAACTTAAATACTGATAATTTGAACTAAAACTAGCTTAACTAAAGCTCTTAAATAATATAGCCGAAGCTATCAGAATCTAACTATTGGCTCCTAAGTATTAATTGAATCTGCGAAGCCTAGCAAGGGCCTAGATATGGCCGAGCGTAGTAACAGCTAAGAGAGACGTGGCCAGAAGGCAAACGCGCGCTAGTCAGGAAATCACACTCTCTCTGTTGAAGTCGGTTAAGTCACGACTTAAATAGTACTCATTCTCATTTGCATTCTCTGCGTTTCTGAATTCACATTCTGGCAGGAAATTGTAAGCTGAAATTAGAATCAGATAGGAAAGATACAAAACTTAAAATAACTGTTAGAAAACGCATTATAAACCTTACAAAACTAACAGACATTATTTGCAGATACCACCTTTGGATTTTAGACGGAAAATAAGTATAAATCTGCAATTTTGTTCTTTGCGACATTATTACTACTGTTTCTGTATGTTGTGATAAATGTCTAGCTAAAACAATTATTTTAAGGAAACTACGTATTTATTTTGTTAAAAATTTTCGGCTTGTCAAATACTTTCCGATCGTGCTAGGCAACTTGATTTTGAGACCACTGAGCTAGATGGGCACGAAGTAGCGCTTGTCCGGAAACACTTTTCTCTGCGTGTTTGTTATTTTGATCTGCAAAGATTATTTGAAATAAACCCTGCTTTTGTACACTACTATTTATTTCCTTACCAAAGAGGCTGAAATTTATTATAAGAAATTAAAGAGACGGTGGACTTTAAAATAGCTAAAAATCAACCAAAATATTGAATTTGTTTTTTTACTCTAGTAACATTCCATATACGCAACTACATCGTATGCAAAAAACCGAGTTCAAATATTCTAATTTTTAAAGAAGTTACAAGCATTTAAAATGTGTAAACAACGTAAAACTTTGCCCTTTAAAATTTTTAAAAAATGTATTTCAACAGTTATTTACTGATGTTGTAATTTATATATTTGCCCAAAAGAAGTGTTTATTTCTAAAAAAATGGCTAGAAATGTCAGTACTGTCAACTCTGAATTTAACTTTGGCTATGCAAATGCTATACGTGTAGAACAGAAGGAAACAAACTACGTTTTCCCTACTCATTGCAAAAAAGCGTGATCAAAGTCGCTCGAACCAAAGCAAAAAGGGAAGTTTAGCCGCCTGGGAAAAAACAGAAATAGTAAAAAATATTATAAAGCATTAAAAGATGATGAAAATGTAACAAATAAAGGTAAAATATGCAGTGCGGATGAATTTTAAATGTTTTGTTGGATATAATACATAAATTGTTTCTATTTATAACTTCGAATCACATACCAATTTACGATACGTTTATTTTTGTCATATTTAATATTATGAGATTAAAAATAGTTAAATGATACGGAAATGTTATTTGGTGTTTACAAATTCATATTTAAAGTTAATTTGCTGTTTCTCATGACCATGTATTAAAGGTAAATTTGAAGAAAAACTTTATCCGGTTTTCTCAAAACACTTGTTCGCAGTTCGTATGTTTTGAAAATGCTTCACGCGACACCTTTTTAGTTAAAAATGAATGATATTTGGAAGAAACTATCTTGTTATATGTTACAGTAGGTCTGTGTATGCATTTTTGGATGTGAGGTTATTAAGAAATTTTTGTGATAATGTTTAACAAAAGGTGACATTTTTCCGAAAACTGGGTATCGATTCACAAAAATCCTTTTGAAAAATTTCTGATCCATCCTATTCAATAATGGATACACGAAAGCTTTTGTCGAGTCTTTATAACTAAAAGGAAAAACTAGGGAAGAATATTGAAAATTAGAGCGCAAGGAGGATTTTAAATTTTTAATTAAAACAATTATTTGTTTCAAAAATTTTTAATTTAAAATAAATTGAAATTTTGAGCTTATATTTTATAAACTGATGTTATAATATGTATAAAATTTCTTGTTGAAAACACAGAAACTTAAAAAACTAATTTTTAAAATCCACCGTCGCCTTAAATAAATTAACGCTGTACTTAGGGTTGTAGGGATATAATTATAAAAGATTAAAAGATTAAGGAAGATTTTAATCTTAATCTTTTTCTCTTTTTCCTTACCTTTTGGCCAGTATTTAGTAAGTTTTATTACACCTCTTAAATTCCGTTTTAATATACTTAAATATTACAATACTTTCTTACTTTCATAAAAAAAATTTTTAATTTAAAAAAATTTTTCTAAATTAAAATTAAAAAATACTTCATAAATTAAATTTACTTTTAAAACATTTTTTACAGTCCTTAAAAAATTTTATAGTCCTTAGTAATTTGCAACCATTTTTCACATTACAGTAGTTTGCTTTTTTACAATTTGTACACATTTTTACAATACTACACAGTTAGATTTTAAAAATTTTTTACACACTTTTTACATTACATATAGTTTGCAGAAATGTTTTTTTTTACATAGTTTTTTTAAATGATTCTTACATACAGCAGCTTATCACTCAACTTTACCTTTTACTATCGCCCTTTTTATAATTAGAAGAAACACACTACTTTACGTCATTTAGTTTGACATGCTGCTCCTTGTCCGCACTCCAAATAGAAATAAATGGTAAATTAATTAAATTTAATTAAATCTTACATTTTACTTGCCTTTATTATATTATTTTAGTATTATTTAATATAGTTTCTAGTTTATTTTTTTATTTATTATTGTATGTTAATAATATCTATTTCTTTTTGTTTATTTATATGCATATTCGTGTCGGGGAAGTTTTTTGTGGGCAAGAGTTTCTAAATTACATTGGTTTTCTAAAAAATTGGTTTTCTAAAAAAATTTTGTTTTATATTAACTTTAATTTGTTCTTTTATAAAAATTCCACTCGTTTGAATTACTTTTGGTAAATCACATCATTTGGTTTTACGTTTGGTTTTGAATTTTACCCTTGCCTGCATGAATGACGAAACACGAATTGAATAATTGAAGAGTTAGGTTTGAGGGCAACTTCCCCTTGATAAGTCAGCTTCTGCCAGCTCAACAATTATTCACTTATGCATTTTTATAATTTTTAGTATTTAAAAAAAAATTATTAGAATTTTATATTTGTTAATAAATATTGATACTAGCACTTGATTTACTTATGTTCTCAGAATTTAAATGATATTGTAGATTAGTTCGCAGCAATATAAATTATTTCTAATTTCTTTAATTAATTTTTTACTTTAATTTGGTTTTTACGAATAGAAATTTTGTTAAATTCAAGTATATAATATATATATAAAGACAGAGTAAGAAATTTAGAACTACTTTTTCATAAAGACGAAAGTTGAAATTCATAATTAATAAATTTCAAAAAAATTCTATAAATACAGCAAAGAATTTTTAAAAATTTTAAAACCAAAACTTGCAAGCATACCCCAATTCAAAAATTTATGAAATTTAAAGAAATTAAAAAAATTCGGAGTCCCTTCTAATAAAAATAAATTTAAAAATTCCAAATAGGTGTCTTAAATTACAAATAAGTGCCTTAAAAATAATTCGAAATAAAATAAATATATCTGCATTGATATGAAATGTATTTGTATAAATATATTTCATTTCGACACTAAATACAAATAATTTAATATTTAAACATTACTTCAGATGCTACTAGATTCTGCAAGACAATGTTCTAGTTGAACAGTAAGAAAACTCGCAGCAGGTTTAAGTGAAATAAATTTTAATAAATTTATCGATATATAAATATTAAATAGAAAATGTCCTGTAAGTAATATAATCGATAAATTAAATATCAAACATAGAGCATTAAAGCAAAATTTTAACACTGTAATTTAATATTAAAGCGCAAAATTGCATAAATGTACGTTTTGAAATTTAACGCATTTGGTTTAACAAAAGCTAAAGTTTATTATTTACGATATTTTCAGAGTCTAGTAAAATTTGACCTATTATTTAAAAGATGCATTTAAGTAAAGAAAAATATTAAATTACACATTTAAAAAAATTTTTTTAAGATTGTACTGGAATCTGAAAATCAACACCCAGGTTTAACGGGAGCATGTATACTTAACCAAAGCTTATTTAAAAAATAGGGCATAGAAAAAATAATATAATATTGTTGCGTGCGTACGGGTTCGTAATGGATTGATTGCACAAGTCGTTAGAAAGTTAATGAAATTTATTCTTTTCACAATAAATAAAACAAAATGCTAAAATATTTCCTCAGAGATATTCGTACAATATCTCAAACGTCAAACAGAACTCAGTTCAAAACAGAGAAACTAATTCAATCTCACAGCGAATTCGCTGCAGTCAATCACAGCATTAAGCAAACAAACCGTTCGCTCAAAACAACTACAACTGAGCTGAGGTGTTTTAATTCGACTTTTATAAGCTTTTTAATTATTCACTAGAATATTCCGGTAAAACCTCGATTTTTCTCAATTTTTGTGGATGGCAACAGCAGTTACGAGATATTTATTTATTAAATATTAAATGCACGCATTCTTTTATTTTTACTTTTCCGACGTAGCTTTCTCTTCAAAAATCGTCTGCGTTGCGCGGGAAAATAAAACAATTTTAATTACAATTCTAAATAAATAGCTAAATAAATACGAAATCCGTAACAATATAATCAATAAATCTAAAACAAAATAATTTATAACACAAATATTATATTTTGATTACTGAATAAAATCCTGACATTGCATGCTTAAGATTAAACTCATATTAAATCATCCTTCATTAAGAAATATTATGATCGAATTTAAATGATTTTGAACTCAGAAATTAATAATTTTCACTTATGAATGATGGCCCTTTCTCAAAGTTAGTATCCAAACAATTTAAAATATCGTGCAGGTAGGTAACTTACTTTTCTCATACTCGATTTGATACCTATTGTCTAGTGGAGCAAGTGGTAAACTAAACCTTCCTGGTTACCCAGTATAGCACCAAATGACGCATAACGGACAATGGCCACTCGGTTTTATACGGCCAAGTATCCCAACCCAGTTTTGAGTTTCCCTCCGCAGTCGTCTTCGGAAGGACGTCTTTTCTTTCTATCGGAAGAAGGAGGGGGGGAGAGGAAGTAGTAATAATAATCTTTTTCTCCACCCCTACTGCCGGCCTTCTTGCTTTGCTTGCCTTACCTGTCAACGGTACACGCTCCGCTGCTTAATGTCCGCGGTGAAAAGTTACGTAACCGTTGATGTTGCCAAACATCGAACAGAAAAAGGGACATTTTGGAGGATTTAGCAGCTTTCGTCAGTTTCTTTTCTGGCACGTGCACGCATCCATTTTCGGGCGCAAGATGTTAAAACTGGCGGAAAAAAGTGCCGATGGGTATCAGCTGTTTATTTAGTTCGTAACAATGCCAATTGTAGAATTTGTTTCCAATGGAATTATCTTTTTCCCTAACAAAAAATTTGCAAGTTGTGAATGGTGAACTTGGGACGCGAGTGAGAAATTCTTTTACTTTTGACCCTGTTCTTGGTGTTGCAATGAATCTGAGATTACTCACACTTTACTTCTTCTTCGTACAGCCTCTGTTTGTAAACAAGCCTGCTTCAAAGCTGAATAAAATGATTCCTTTAGCCCGCTTTCCTTTTTTGTATGGCATGTAATTGTGAATGGTGAATTTTTTCACATTAAATCTCCTTTGTAAAATGATTCATTTACTCAGCTTTTAGCTCTGTTCTTCACACAGCATGCATTTGTGATCACTGAATTTGTGCATTAAATTTCTCTTATACAAGTGATTCATTTACTCAGCTTTTAGCTATCTTCACACAGCATGCATTTGTGATCACTGAATTTCATACATTAAATTTCTGTTATAGAAGTGATTCATTTACTCAGCTTTTAGCTCTGTTCTTCACACAGCATGCATTTGTGATCACTGAATTTCATACATTAAATTTCTGTTATAGAAGTGATTCATTTACTCAGCTTTTAGATCTCTTCTTCACACAGCATGCATTTGTGATCACTGAATTTCATACATTAAATTTCTGTTATAGAAGTGATTCATTTACTCAGCTTTTAGATCTCTTCTTCAAGCAGCATGCATTTGTGATCACTGAATTTGTGCATTAAATTTCTCTTATACAAGTGATTCATTTACTCAGCTTTTAGCTATCTTCACACAGCATGCAGTTGTGATCACTGAATTTTCTACATTAAATTTCAGTTATAGAAGCGATTCATTTACTTAGCTCTTAGCTCTCTTCTTTGCATAACATATATTTGTTGAACAGCGAATTTTCTGCAATAAGTTTTTCTGAACCATTTATCTATGTTTCGTCGCACAGTTTGTATTTCTAATCAGGAGATTATTTTACTTAACTCTCTTCTTTTACCCGCTTTAGCTCTCTTTTATATATAGCATATATCTGTGAACATTGAATGTTTACAATGGGTGATGAGAGTAAAGATTCTTTTGCTCAGCTTTTAGACCTCTTCTTGCTACTTGCATACATTTGTGAACAGCGCGTTTTTACTTTAAACCTCCGTTGTAAAATGATTCTTTTGTTCACTTTTAGCTCTCTTCTCCGTATAGCATATATTCGTGAATAATATTTGTTTTTCAATGAGTCTTCGTTGTAAAAATTGTGTTACTGAACTTTTAGTTCTCTTCATTGTATAATACGTATTTGTGAACAGTAAATTTAATGCTACGAGTCTCCGTTGTAAAGAATAAAAGTTTAGTTAAAAGTAGCGCTCGGACATAAGGAAGAATCCGTAAAGAATTGCGAAAGTTATTAAAAATAAACTCTAAATCACATTAAAGGATTTATTTCTATGCAATCTAAGATTAACCTCGGAAATTGGCATATGTGTTCTGACCTAACTTATTTGCTAATTTGAAAGCAGAACAAAAGATAAATACGTTGATAAGAAAGATTCGAAAACAATGACATGTTTCAGTAACAGTAAAAACATAATGTTTCTCAATAAACTTGATATTATTTCAAATGAAAACATTGCTTCACTGAATGTAATTTTAATAGCGCTTCAACTTATTTCTGGATATAGTAGTTTTGTTGCATGAAACACATTTTTAAATTTTCTGATCGGTTTCTACTTTTCATTTTCTGTTATGGCAGCGTTTGTTTCGTTCATCCGCATTTACTTAAGAAACGCGGTTTTTTTTTATTTCGAAACTGTTTAAAACTTATGATTGTCGTCTGAAGTTACCATCAGAATTTTCTAGGATGGATTTATTTCTAAAATTTTGATTTTTAAATGTCTGACGTCAATTATTAATAAATATACATTGATACATTCAAAGAAAATAAAATAGAATTGTAGTTATAAAATTAACTGTATGAAAAAAAATTACTTCTTTTTCTTCCTAATTCTTTCTGTAGTAATTTCTTTTTTCTTAGTTCCTTGTTTTCCCTCTTAAATACTTTAAACTTGCTTCTTAATTTACTTTCTTGCTTTATTTCTTAAAGGTACTTCTTTCTTCTCTTTCACCTTTTAGATATTATAAAGAATAACAGTCGTTATATCTTAATAACAATTTTGAAAAAAAATTTCAAATTTAACCGATTTTTTCTAGCTTTGTAATATTTACTAGCTACTTGCAGTCAGAATGCTACTTTCCAAAATCATGTAACATAGTGGAGATATTCATACGCTGGCATTACAGAAGCTTACTGTGTGCATCTTAGAAGACAAAAAGAAAAAAAAATAGCATTTTTTAGCAACAGCGGAGAGTTTTTTTTCTGATTAGTGTATTTTAAGAATTAAAACAAGATTACGAATCTTTATACCCGACGAATAAGAATTTTGGAAGACTATCTAAATTTATAACATGCGTTTCAGCATCGGAGTCTGCTAGTTTTAGTTAAAGAATTAATCATTGCTTTCGAATTTAAAATATTATGATGAATTTTTAAATTCAGTGGTACCTAAGAATCTTGTTTCGTGAATTTTTGAAGGTAAAAAGGGAAAACCTATAAAAAGTCTTATAAGGTATTTCTCCCCCCGTCTTCGCATGCCTTCGTGGTGTAGTGGTCAGCACGCTCGACGCGTAATTGAGAGGTCCGTGGTTCGCTTCCCGGTGAACGCGTTGCTCATTTTTCAATCTCTCTTCATTCAAAATTACGTAATGACTCTACAGTGGTGCCCGAACTAAAAAGGTGATGGATGATGATTCTCCACCACCGAGATTTGGCAATTGGGTCCACAAAACCTCAGTCGCCCTTTAAAAGGGGAGTATATAAGATATTTCTCCCGCCTTCTTCGCATACCTTCGTGGTGTAGTGGTCAGCACGCTCAACGCGTAACAGAGAGGTCATTGGTTCGATTCCAGGCGAAGTCTTGCTCATTTTTCATGTCTCCTGCTTTTAAATAACCTAATGACTCTACAGTCTTTTTAACATTAGGAAGGATTATTCAAATTTAATCGATACTTCTGAGCTTTGAAATCTGCTAGCTTGTGTATAAGAATGAATATGTAATATAAACGATCAATTTCAGTGAATTGCAAAATTCTGTACTATGTTAGAAGTATTTATGCACTGGCATTCAAGAATGTTATTGAGTACATATTTGAAGGAAAAGAAACCAAAAAAGTGTAAATTTTTATTCTTTGTTTCGTTTTGTTTTAACATTAGAAGTAAAGACCGAAAGACATTATTTTAGTCCTTAGTATCTTTTCAGAGCAAAACCAAGACCGTCCAAAAGGAGACATCACCTACGTTAAGAGGGAAAGGAAAAATGAAGGTCATCGTTGTGAAGCAGATATAATTACTGTAACAGAAAACGGCACCCAGAAATTTTTTTAAAGCATTTCATATTATCTCCACATTTGTAAAACGAAAAACAAAACATCTGCTACCTTTCTCCAACGAAGAAAGCATCGAATGAGATATGAAAGAGGGACAAGGTCGAATGGAATTGAACAGTAGGTAAATAGGCGTAGGTTAAAATCCATTGTGTTTAGGTTCACAACTTGAAACCAAATGAATTTTTAAATTAATAAAACGTGGAATTGTAGTTTAGAGCAATGGTAGTAAGTATAATGTACAGTAATATATACGAAGCTGCATGAATTGAAGAATTATTTTTTAGATTGCATAAATAAAGTGGCAGCCAAGGAAAATCATTTGTTCACAATGTAGCAACCACAGAGCGTATAATTTGTTGAATCTGTTGTCAAAAACATTGTTGTTGAATCGGATGATGTGTAAACAAATAAGTGTTATTAAACAGAAAAAGGCAATAATATTGAAAAGTTCTAAAGAGAACAGACAATAACTGTAATGATATAATGAACTTGAAACAACTAAAGAAATGGTTATTTAATCTTCGGTTGGTATTGCACGAATCTCGAGGACGTGTTTTATTGAATATCTTATTTTTTACACCTCAAATCGGGAGTTCGTTTTCTACTACGTTAATATCGTGCTCTGTCAAAGTAGAAATTTTACAATTTTACTTGCAGGAAAGTATTTATTGAAAATTTGTTGCGCAAAGGAATTTAATGGGAAAATATATCTAGTGAGTTGCTGAATAATTATTTTTTTTTTCGTAAATTAGGGCAAAAATCTCCATTGCGTTTGTTTATCTACAGTGTCTCACAAAAGTGATGGGACACTTGTGCTTTACAAAAGGAAACTGTGGTAAAATAAATTTAAAAAAATGTAAAAATTTTTTGTGGGTGTGTTTCATACTTAAATTTAGTAACAATTATTACATAACATACATTTTCTCAAAATATTAAAGTATTAATTTATAAAAATACATTAAAACATGATTTAATCTTCTTGGGATGGATTCGAATAATGTTTTTGTGATTTCTGGAGTGATTTTACTCCATTCTTCTTGAAGCGCCGATTTTAATTGTTTTTTTGAAGAAATGGCGTGTTTGCGAATTCTTGATTCCAATTCTTGCCAAATATTCTCTATGGGATTTAAGTCTGGAGATTGTGGTGGTATTTTTATTATTTCAGGACAGTTATACAGCAGCCAGAGTCTAACGTTCAAAGCAGTGTGCTTGGGGTCATTGTCCTGGTAGAATTTAAAATCGTTATGAAGGTTCAATTTTCGTGCTGAAGATTTCAAATTTTGATTTAATATGCCAATATACTTGTACTGATCCATTATACTGTCAATAAAAACAAGATTACCAACTCCAGCGGACGACATACACCCCCATACCATAACTCCTCCTCCACCATGTTTTACTGTTGGCACCAAGTTCTGTTTGCGAAATTTTTCCCTGGGTTTTCTCCACACCAAGATTCTACCGTCAGAACCAAATATATTAAATTTACTCTCATCAGCAAATATAACTTCATTCCAGTAATCAAAATTCTTATTTATGTTGGATTTTGCGAAAGCCAGTCTGAGTTTTCTATTCTTTTCACTTACGAAGAATTTTTTCCTGGCTGCTCTACCGTGATATCCAGTAGATCGAATTACTCTTCTAATAGTCTCAGGATTAACAATTACTCCATATAATGCTTGTAAATCAGCAGCAACTTTAGGAGCACTCATTCTTGGATTTTTTTTAATATTTCGAACGATAATTCGCTTTATTCCATTGGATAGCTTTGATGGTCGGCCAGGTCTTCTTTTATCCTGAATCATATGATTCTTTTTATATCGTTTAATGATATTGAAAACTGTTGAATGACTCAAGTTAACTGTTTCAGCAGTTTCTCTAATAGATTTTCCACGTTCAATATGGAAATTAATAACTAATTTTCGAATTTCAGGCAAAGTTTCTTTTCGTTTAGCATTCATGGCTGCACAGAGCTAAAAAACACAAAAATTCTAAAACAAACTGGAAAGAAATAATGCAGACGATTTTATAAACTATTGCCAATTGGTTTTGAGTAAAAATAAAAACCCCAAAACATATTTTTAGACGATTTTTGTTGCATAGTCTAATGGTGTCCCATCACTTATGTGAGCTATTTTTTGCTCCGTTCTAAACAATTGTATTTTTATTAAATTAATATTTTAATATTTTGAGAAAATGTATGTTATGTAATAATTGTTACTAAATTTAAGTATGAAACACACCCATAAAAAATTTTTACATGTTTTTTTTAATTTATTTTATTACGGTTTCCTTTTGTAAAGCGCAAGTGTCCCATCACTTTTGTGAGACACTGTACGCACCAAAAAATCCCTAATCGAATAGACGAATGGCGATGTCTACGAATTTAACCACGCATCTAACGACGTGTCTAAATGCCACATCTGAATTTCTGCAAGCGGTGGTTCAGTTATTATTCTATGATCAAAATACTCAATCTAGTTTTTAAAAGGATTTATTAAAATACTAAACAAATTAATCCAGTCTAGAATCGAATCTAATGCTACATCTCATGCGCAGCGTTCGAACTGCGTCATTGCAAATCGAAAGTCAAGTTCTCACTGTTGCCATTCCGAGCCAGAGAAAAGTTTGTTTCTAATCAAGACGGAACATCGGCAGGGGAAAGTCTCAAATCAAACCGAAACAGCGTTAATAAACACGCTATTTCATAGATTAAAAAAAGAAATCTGAAATATAATTTATTAATTCAGATTCTGCTTTAACAAATCGAAAGATTTTTAAACTAAATAACTACAGGTCTAATATTTTAAGAGTAAATTCCATGAAATTCAATGTGCAGAAGTTATAATCATATGCTGTATTTCCTCACATATTTCCCCCTTTCTTATACACTTTCTCTTTCTTTCACTAATTTTTATCGTTCGAAGAGTATATGAGAGACAGATAAGAGAAGAGTTACTTTCGAAAAAGATACGAGAAAAGGAGAAATTTCAGAGGAGAATCTTATGCAAATAATTTTATTTTTCTAAAGTCTACGTTTATAGTAAGAACTTAACAAATGAAAAGTAGTTACAGATAAATTACAAGTAATTATCATAATATTGTTACGAATTTCGTATTTATTTAGCTCTTTATTTAGAATTGTAATTAAAATTGTTTTATTTTCCCGTGCAACGCAGACGATTTTTGAAGAGAAAGCTGCGTCAGAAAAGTAAAAATAAAAGAGCGCGTGCATTTAATATTTAATAAATAAATATTTCGTAATTGCTCTTGCCATCCTTGAAAATCGAGGTTTTACCAGAATGTTCTAGTGAATAATTAAAAACGTTTATAAAAGCCAAATTAAAACACCTCATAGTAGTTGTAACTGTTTTAAGCGAATTGTTTGTTTACTTAATGCTGTTATTGATTGTAGCGAATGCGCTGTAAAATTGGATTAATTTTATCTGTTTTGAATTGAATTCTGTTTAACATTTGAGATATTGTGATATTGTACGAATATCTCTGAGGAAATATTTCAGTGTTTTGTTTATTTCTTGTGAAAAGAATACATTTCATTAACTTTTTAACGACCTTGTGCATTCAATCCATTACGAACCCGTACGCACGCAACAATATTATATCTTTAAAAGAAACCTATATTCCAATAAGAACGCGTAGTAATATTAACATGCAATATCTAATAAGATAACTTCATTTCTACTTTCCTGTAACGTGAATCTCTCCCGTTCTTATTGTTATTTCTGCTACTCCTTAGGCCTCATATCATCCATAAATAATTGGAGGAGGTTAATGTGCAGCTGACTGTGCGAAATCGTTTGCCAGTTCGTGGTTGTTTCGCTATCATGGGGCGGTTCTTCTAGAAGGCTGGCATGAAGTTCAACAGTTAGAAGGGAAAGATTCAGTGTGACATCCATAGGTAGTTTGCGAGGTTTGCCTTTGTCTCCATAGGTAGTTTGTTTGTTAGTAAGACATAATCATTACGTGAATGGATCCATTTTAAAATTAAGGGAAGTTATTTCGCTGGACGCACTAAGAAAGAGGAAAATTCTGCAAAGGCTTTTAAACTTTTCAGAACCTTGCGTAAAAAAACTGAAGAAAAGAATACGTGAGGAAATACGGTATTTAAAGCAGGCTGATTAATACGGAAAAACAAAACAAAAGAAGAAAAGTTGCTGTGATCTTACACCATTATAAAATTAACACCATCTGCAGACTTCTAAGTTTATTTAAGTAGAGGAATGTTTATTCTAGAAGTCGTTTTGCGCTATCTTTTTTCTAGATTTGTTTGAGGGTCAGGTTTGCAACAAGTACCTGTATTTGCTGCAAGTGTTTTAAGCCTCGACAGTAATTTTGGCAACAACTTAAGGCAGCAATTTTGTTTTAGCAGAGCGCAAACCTTATGCAGTGAAATTTGAACACTTTACAATAAGTCATTAGACAGAACATAATGCTCAAAATCTGCACTGTACCGGCTGAAGGCTAAATATTCACTTTTGCATTTGCTTCAAGTTCATTACAGACTTTTTCTGCTCTTTCCTCTGAGTATTATTGCTAAATTATTTTTCTCGTTGAAATGGCATTTATGTTTTTCACACATTAGTAGTCTTTAGTATTCTCTCTCTAACTGCTATGCTAGTTTTATCTTAAAAATGAAGTAATTAATAATTTCTATAGCTAACTGATTCTGTATCTCCAGAAGTATTCGCAGAAATTATATACCCCAGTGTTGCCTAAATTTTTGACGTATCAGTTAAAAATAATAAATGAAAACTCGTCGAAGAAAATATTTTGATTAATTAAACATGTGAAAGCATTTTTTGAGCCAAAGTTTGAGAATTCGCATTTTTGGACTCCTCTTCATTTCACTTCGCAAGCTGAGCGAGAAGAATCAGAATTTCTGTCTCATTCTATGCCAAAGCGTATTTCGGTTGACCAATATAAATTCCGAAAATAATGCCCATAAGTATTTCACCCGAGTTGCCTTAACTATATGTTGAATTCACGAATTTCATTTTATTAAGCAGATTTCATGAAGCTGAAATGAATTTTCAGTACATCGCTTGTGGTACGGCATTAGCCAGCATCTTGAAAAATTTGTAAATCATGTTATAAAGTTTATCCTAATTTATAACAGTTATTTTAAGTTTATGCATCTTTCCTATCCCTTCTAGCTTCAGATTACGTTTTCCTACCAGAATGTATTTTCAAAAACGCAGTTAATGCAAATTAGTAAGAATAGTATGTAAGTCGATGTTTCACCGACTTCGTTAAAGAGCTCGAGTTCCTGACTAGCGCGCGTTTGCCTTTGGCTACGTTTCTCTCTAAGCTATTGCTACGCTCGGCCGTACTTTAGGCCCTTGATTGGCTTCGCCGACTTGATTGAGAATAAAGGGCCAACTTAGAATCTTGATAGCTTCGGCTATATATTCCAGTTAGCTTCAGTTAAGCTGTAAGGATCTTAAGTTTAACTAACGTTTATTTTATTTTAAAAAACTTTACTATCATCTCTTATTTTCCACTTCCGGCCAGAATTAATGTGTGAATATGTTTATGCAAATTGTACCTGCTAACGCTTAAGTATTTAAGTTGTGGCTTTTTGCCAAGAAAGTAAGTAGTAGAGAGTTGAAGGAGAGAGAGAGAGAGCCCTCTTGCTACGAGTCTTCAAGCGAGCTTGCCATCCGCCTTTAAGGCCAGAGGTCTTTAAGGCCCTCTTGAAAGTTAAAGACGTATTGTATCCTCACGCCTTCGAAGACTCCTTTCGTCCAGCTGGCAAGGTTCTGTAAGTTGATTTTTCATGTTATAACGCTTACATGTGATACGGGGTATTATGACATTAGGAACAGTTCTCCTTCTCTGGCAATCCAGAACTTCTCACGCAAAATACTTAACAGAATCTGTGTTTCTGCATGATAGTTCATCTCATGAAAATGTTCAATTAATCTTTGAATGAAAATACATTTTCCGGTAATAACATGGGTGAGATGAAGGATGGAGAATCGAGACGCTCGGCTTTATTCGAGTCTCTCTTCGTGTTAAAATACGTACCAGGTAGGTAATCTGCAAAAAAAAGACAGTTCTGTATCTCTCGTTCTACTGGGCCGGTTGACGAAATTCAAATTGCGTTTTTCATGTCTCGAAAGTGCGACTTAGGATATGTATTAGATTTATATATAGCATTGTTCTAATATAGGTATTTTGACACAAAATCGGACTTTTCCTGAAATGACATGACAATTTTTTTTCCCATATTTCTATTCTACGACTCAAATGATGCCAAACTGCCAAGTTTTGTAACAATCGCACGAGCAGGGTTTCAAAAATGAGCTCTCAAAAGTTTAGCTCTTCCATGTTAATTGAATTTGATATATATTTATTAATATCCCTTTTTTTATGAAACTTATTGAATTCCTTCTTATACAGTTCGAAATTTAGGTTCATTCCAAACAAAATTCGGCCATTTTTTATGATTTGTTTAAAAAATTTGTATTTTTAAATAATTTTTATAAATGTTTCGAAACAAATTTTGAATTATAACCTATAAAGTTTTTTCGATCATCTTAAAGTAGATTTATTTCTAAGCATACCTGCAAAAAATTAGAGCATTTTATTCAAAATCTCCGAAGATATACGAGAATTTATATATTTGCGCGTTTTGAAGTTTGGCATATTTGTTGAAAGCAATAGTAACGAAAATGTGGTTTACGCACTTTGTTAAAATTATTTGAAAGTAAGAATGATGTGACGTTTTTTTTTCTCTCCTGCGTAATGGAAGAGATCGGAAAATAGGCTGCTATGTATTAAGAAGTTTGTCAAGTGAATTAATCTTGACTCAAACTGAAAAAAATTCGCCAAGTTAAATTTTTCAATTTCTCTTTAAATTTCGCACCAAATTTTACAAAATTAATATCTAGGCATAATTTGAGTTGTAGAATCGAAATATGGAAAAAAATTGCTATGTTATTTCAGAAAAAATCCGATTTTGTGTCAAAATTACCTATGTTAGAATGATGCTGTGTATAAATCTAATATATATCCTAAGTCGCGCTTTCGAGAAATGAAAAACGCAATTCGAATTTCGTCAATCGGCCCAGTAAGAATGGAAGATGTAGAACTGTTTTTTTTTCGCAGTGTACATGATTAGGTACAAGGAAATATTCAGATTGGATTCTTTTAACTAGAACCTCTTCTAGATGTTTTCTCTTCGTAATGAATGGCCTCCAATCTGTCTCTCTTTCGGCTCCTTTAAGCGCGTATTATCTACAAAACTTAACACACCAGGCTATAAGATTAACAATGGATCGACATCTAGGAAATCTAATGGCATAAAATCGTATACTTTCTTGAAAAAACTAATATTGCTCTTTTCTGTTTTCTTCATCTACCATTTCTCATCAGCAAAGTTTTAGTTTTCATTAAAGCACGAGCATTATACGATCTATTACGTGCATGTACACATACACGTAATTGCAAATGTCGTATCTGGAAGTATTAGTGGAACTTCGACATTATTCAAAATCGGCAGCTTTGCCAACCAGTCTGAAAATGACGGTTCCATGTTGTCAGGTCCCAGTTTAGTTTGTTTCTGCATGTCTCCACCATCCATAGTTTTAGCAATAGGGTGGCAAGGCGCAAAATTTCAAGCGGATCGAATGACAAAAATGCCTCTCTTTGTTTTATTCTGTTTCAATTCAATTGTAGGTACCAAGCATCTCAGAGTAGCTCGATCCAGATTCCATATCATGCCCAAAAGTTAAGTATCCTCAGCAGATATGCGAACTAGACATATTAGTTTCACAGTTTCTTAAATTAAAATATGCGCTTTTCAGTAAACTTTGGGCTGGAGGTACAAATTGCTGTAATTCCTCTGAATTCCACTGTTCTGACGCAGTTATCGACATAAATGAATGATGAAGCCGATACGCAACTTCACATTATTCCCTAGCAAATGATTTAGAGATGCCATCATGAGAAAAGGCTTTGCTGTAATCCCAAATACTACTCCGCAATGTTTATGAAGAATTTCTTCATTTTCGAAAGGAAAATAGAAGCTAAGAAAGTTTTTGCGCTGTGGATTAATACTCAATTGTAACCTATTACCAATCCTATTACCAAAAGATCATTTAATAATGGCTGATTTGCTTATTTCGCTGAGGCATCAAAGAAGGGTCTGATTTTTGAGGTTAGACTAATTTTCTTTAATTACAGGGCAATGAGGTAAATAGTGTCTCAATTCATTTATCCCCTTGTAAGGTTTATAAGGTATTTTTACTGCCTTCTTCTCATGCCTTCGTGGTGTAGTGATCTGCATGCTCGACGCGTAACTGAGAGGTCCGTGGTTCGATTCCCGGCGAAGGCGTTGCTCATTTTTCATGTCTCCTGCTTCGAAATAACCAAATGTCTCTACAGGTTTATCCTAATTTTATTAGCTTTATTTTATGCATGTTCCCTGTCATTCTAGTTTCAGCTTACAGTTTCCTACCAGAATGTAATTTCAGAAACACAGTGAATGCAAATGGTTAAAGAGTAATATTTAAGTCGATGTTTTCACCTACTTAGAGAGAGAGAGAGTGAGTTTCTGACTAGCGCGCGTTTGCCTTTTGGCTACGTCTCTCTTAGCTTTGCTACGCTCGGCCATTCTTAGGCCCTTGTTTGTGCTTCGGCGACTTAATTACGATTTAGGGGCCAACTACTTGAATCTTTATAGCTTCGGCTATATCTTCAGTTAGCTTTAGTTAAGCTTAATTTCCTTTTCATGTAAGTTCAAACCCAAGTGGAGGCTTTGCTGTATGTTCCGAGTCAGGAACTGATTGTGTTTATTCTGAGAAATAAAGGATAGTTAACCTTCTTGAGTCTTACGTATTTGTTCAAACACTTAAGCGATTATTTGGTTATTAGTGTCTGTGGGGTTCCTAGGATTGAACACTGAATTAAATAAGTAAAACCCCAATTCGCATCTTGAACCCTTTCAATAATTCCTAGCATTTCCGATTCCTTAAATACAAAAGCGTGATTTCGGAATTAGATATTCTTCACTGGCTTGCTCATTTTCTGATGTCTTTTCAGGGTCAGTTCTTTGTTACTGGGCAAAAAAGGTTTCATTTCTGAATAATAATGATACATCTTACCTTCCATTAAGAAGAATAGTCAAATTATTTTGAAACTGATGCATTGCATCACGACACATTAATTTCTTACTTGTATTATTACATAGAGATACCCAATACCAATAACACCAAGATCCCAAAGCTCACGAATATAATTTAGGAATGCAAGGATTACAAGATCCAATGTTAGGAAAATTATTCTGGTTCTCATATAACACACTGTTCACGATTTCTCAGACATGTTTTCGTTTTCAACTGAAGGGTAGCCAAATTTAATTTGGATTTGAATCAGTCCAGTATTCGGTTTCACTAATAGCCAGTGGAACTGTGTCTTTAAGACTTAAAACAGGTACTAACAAATTGCTTTCTTTTTAATTCCAAAATTATTGCAGAATCAGTAACACAAGTTTTATCTTCCGGTAACACAGAAGTGTTCTGTATATTACTGATTTTGATTTCGTGTACATTGTGCGTAAGAGGTTTAGAATTAATCCCTCCAAAAGGACCATGCATGAATTTCCGTTTATATTTGGGCTACAAATTGATATCTATAATTATTCTGTTGCTGAAATACGAGCGTTGAGACACCTTGTATCTATAATAACCGTGTAAGGTTTATCCTAATTTTATTAACAGTTATTTTATGCATCTTTCTAGTTTCAGCTTACAGTTTCCTACCAGAATATAATTTCAGAAACGCAGTTCATGCAAATGAGTAAAGAATAGTATTTAAGTCGATGTTTCACCGACTTCGTTAGAGAGAGTCCGAGTTTCTGACTAGCGCGCGTTTGCCTTTTGGCTACGTCTCTCTAAGCTATTACTGCCATACTTTAGACTCTTGTTTGGCTTCGCCGACTTCATTAAGATTTAGGGACCAACTACTTAGAATCTTGATAGCTTCGGCTATATCTTTCAGTGAGCTTTGGTTATGCTTAGTTAAGTTTAATTTCATATTCATTTAAGTTCCAGCCCAAGTGGAGGCTTTGGTGTACGTTCCGAGTTAAGAACTGATTGTATCGTATTCATTCTAAGAAATAAAGGGTAGTTAACCCTTCTTAAGTCTTACGTCTCTGTTAACACACTTAAGCGATTATTCGCTTGTTAGTGTTTGTGGGGTTCAAGGATTGAACACTGAATTAAATAGGTAAAACCCCACAATCGTAAACCTTTCTTTCATAGTTTAAATTTCGTATTCTCTGAGCTAAAGTCATTAGTCAAGCGTTTTCAACGTTAAAGTTATTCCTAACTTCTATTCTGATTTCTTTGCCATATAATTCTCTATTGGAATACATAAGAATAAAAATTGTATTGCACTGGACACACGTATTTTTAGATCCCAATTTCTAGATGGTGACCTGTTCGAAAAAAAAAAAAAAAAAAAAAAAAACGGCTTCCTTCTTAATTAAAATCTTTTTCTTAGCTTCAAGACTAAAGTTTCTAGCCATAAAACATTACTGACTTAAATAATCTTTATCACAAAATAAATATTACAAAATAAAGTTTTTCGCCTATCTGAGTTTCCTTAATTCGTCGTGCTCAGCAGTGCTGCGGCGGAAGGTATTCCAGTACACTTTTCTATTAGTTTCCATTTTCTTAATGCTGGATTTAGCTCCAAAACCGCTATGAGTGGGTAAAATCATTTCTTCTCCTTGTGCTTCCTGTTTAAGAAAGCTCATTAATTTTTTCAAAGATTCCGTTTTCGACAAATCAATACTATTTCTACTCATTTTCCTACGCAGTAAGGACTTTTTCAGGTAGACGAGACTCGACAACAGTATTAAGAAGTCTTCATAATTTTTATTAGATTATCTTTTAGAAAGATTCTAATGCGTTGAGACTTTCGTTTCCAGTTCAGCGTATAATATAGGAAGATCCATTTGAGGGCATTTTTCATCACCGTACACAGGAGACCTTGAACATGAATTTGCATCATTAAATCTTCTCTACCAAAACGTTCCTGTAATTGCTGGACTGCTTTTGGGTAATTTTCTGCAGTTGCTTCCGATTTCTGTACTACAGCCTGCAATAAGTACTAGAACTTGGGTAATTTTCTGCAGTTGCTTCCGATTTCTATACTACAGCTTGCAATAAATACTAGAACTTGGGTAATTTTCTGCAATTGCTTCCGATTTCTGTACTACAGCCTGCAAACTTGTCTTCCGCGGGCAAACTTGCATCGGTGCGTATTTTTTTGAGTTGTGATCAAAACGAGAGGAATTCTTTAGCTTCCTCAATAAACTTATTTAATTCAGTTTTCGAGAGTTTACACTGCCTTTTTTTTTTCCTTAGAATCCCTCGCCATCGAAGATTCCTTAGCTTTGCTTCCGATTACGCATTCTTTTATTTTAAAAGTCAGTTCGTATTAGTTATACGAACTGAATATAATCTTGTTCGGATTTCGATAGATCTTCTTCAAATTTTGTTCAGAATGATCCTCAGATTGCAAAATAGCGTTTTCTAATTCCTCTTCGCTTTGAAGCGTTTGAACGTTTTCTTGAACTGCATTTCTGAAACCGAAAGTTCCTTGATATTTGGAATTTCTCTCAAAAGTTCGGCATTAATTTTTTTCGAACAGAAGGTGAAATTTATTCTTAATCCCTTTCGTTTGGGTACTAATATCGGAATATCAGCTTCTAGAAAATTGGCCGGCATCGATAATGTATTCTATACGAGATCGAACTATTTTAAAGGGGTTCTCAGATGCGTAACAGCTGTCCAGTCGTTGGAATAAATCTCTAAGAGATCCATTAAATAACATTTAAATAATAGCCAAAGAGATTATATACTTACAGTGATGTTATTCATCATTAGCGCGTCGAGATTCGCGCACGCAGTCGAAAGTCAAGAAAAAAACCTGTCTCAGTTCAGTTCTTTCACGCTGCTAGAAAAGAATTCATCTATCGCTTCAGTTCTAATCCAGCGAGGTTGAGGCTGATTTCTCTGTTAAACTGTTGCTTTGGAAACCATGGAGGCGGGAATAAATAATATTACTTACGAAGAACTCCACGAAGGACAAAACAATGGCGGACAGGGTATGCGGTAACAATACATCGAAATTCTGTTCTAACATTAGCGACATTATATGAGATATTTCTGGAAAGCCTTTTCACAGTTAATAAGAAATGTTGCAAATCGTAAACAATCAAAGCTGACAGATGATTTTTTACTTAAAATAAACAATTCAATTTTGAAGTTTCTCGCTTTATTGTCGATTTCATAGTTGCGATGAAGGAAGCATTGAAAAGTAAAACAAAGAAAAAGCAGCGTCAAAGCCTTCACTTTATATCTGTTTATTTCATTCTTATTTGATAAACGTTTATCTCCGAGTTGTAGCATGTCAAAAGGTAATATGAGATTAAGATTTGTGGAACAGTCAAGCGAAGGTTGCAGTTAATTTCTTAATTAACCAAATGGTAGGTTATTATCTTCTAAATTGTCTACATCTCTTGCACTTGATACATTATTACCCTCCGAACAATAGTTCGTGATTATAACAGTGATTCTTTGCTTATAGAATCGTCTATGCTCGTCATAATGATCTTTTTATAAAGTAGTTTATGGGATTTAAGATGGCATAAAATCGAATTCTCTGTTGGCGATCGCCAAAGGGAAATTTCTTGCCAAATGTGATTGGTATCTGGGGTCAATGATTCTGAAAATGAGATTTTACGTTAATAAAGTATATTTCCGCTTGTCTGAGCTTACCGCTCATTTTGAATACTTACCGGTAGAGAATCCTTAGCTTCCTCGTTTATTATGAAAATGAACGTTTCTTTGTTTATCACCATTAGATAAATATCGTTGATAAAAAGGGAAGAAAAGGTTCTTTGAGTTAGAAAAGTAGTGTATCATATTTCCTGAATATTAAATACTGATTGTTTTTTGTGCGAAGAATCATTCATCCTACCCCCCCCCCCAAGAAAACACGCATTCTTATTTAGATCTGATCTCAGAATCATGTGTATAAAAGATGATTTCTGCCTTTGTGAATCAAAAAAGAACAATAAATCGAAATTCATATCCAGCCTAAAACAAATAACGTAACAAAGTTAGTGGATGATTGTCCTTCGCAATCTTGTGCGCTGTTATTACCTTTCATCCTTTACCAATAACAACTCTCTTGCATGTTGAATTGGTCTCTTTAAATTTGTATGCTTAACTTGGTAAGTTTGTTGTTCTGTCGTCGTTGATTCGCGTGACACTTTGTTTCCTTATTTCAGATTTTTAAAATTAAAAGTGATATTAGTTTTGACTGTTTTAATTAAATTAACCATTAAATATGACAAAACGGAAGAGTTTTGTGCTAATTTTAACAAAAAGAAAAGTTACAATCGTTTAAAGAAAATCAATAGATTCTCCTTAAGTGGAGGAAAAAATTATTCTGACTATTAGAACATGCATCAAAACTAAGCGTGGGGGAACACGAAACGCAGAAATTAGCTGTGTCCTCTTCGGCATTCGAACCACTCACTTTAAAGTTGTTAGTTGAACGTGCTACCACTTGCACTACACGAACATTCCAGAAGAATGTATTAGATATTTTCTCCCTCCTTCCAGCGTTCTTTCTTGTTGTAACATTTTTAACATTTTGTGTGTTACATTTATTTATTAAATATCATGTTCTTCGCACTTAAATCATAAAATTCAGTTCAAGAGCAATATTACAAAATAATTTTAAAATGAGCATAAATTTAGAATTTCCGATACACCGTTCCACGCGCTGGAGATAATTATTTTTTTCCCCTAGTGTTGGCATTGCTCGCTTTGAAATCTTTGAGTTTGTTCATCAAAAATTCGTTAACGTTTTACAAAATATGTAATCGAGAATAAAACAAATTTCAAATTTGGGTTTCCAGATGCCCATATTCGCAGTAGGATTACGTCATTCAAAATTGGATGGCTCTAGGTACCGTCGTTTTATCACAATGCGAGAAACATGAATACATTTATGCAGTTTCTCCATTATTTGATTTCTTTAAATGTACTAAAAGGGCGATAATATTTAATGGCAACAATTTGAATAGTGAAACGGGCATTCAAAGTGAATCGACGCAAAACGAAAACAATAGTCCTTTAGGGACAAAGCCGCTTTGGACTTAACAACTAAATCCAGTTCGTGACGGATTATCATCCACTACATTTCAACTAAGGAATCACTATACAGTTATTTGTGTTTTTGCAGCAGAAAACCTGAAAAATTAACCATTCTCTCATCAGGATTTGAGCTACGATCTTTCATCTGCTAACTGGACATGTGTTAACCATAGCACAATAGCATGCACAGGGCAATAAAATAATTCTTTGTGTATTAAGTATCGAAATCTAGGATTCCTGTGTAGAAATCAGGATTTTCGGAGCAGGAAACACGAAAATCTAGCTATGCCTTTGTCGCGTTGGAGCCATGCCTTTCAGTTAACTAGCTGGATATGCTACTGCTTACACCTTGGAAGTTAGCTCTGAGGAATCATATAGTTCTTCACGTAAGGTCTCCTTTTACGTTACTGTTATTCTGCAAAAGCTAGCTGCAGCTAGATCAAATTTGTAAAACTCACTCTTCTGTATTCCCATACAAAGAAAAGGATCAGAAAATAAAGGTCAGGATTGGAAAACCGAATGTGACAGCCATTTCATGTTCCTGTTGTAGTTCTCTGATGAAATATCGGTTATACAGAACATCACCTTGTTATGCCTCAGTATGTCCTGTTGAAAATTAAAAGCAAAGAAAAGCTAAAATTTTTACATTTACTGAGACTGCTAAGAATTCTCTGATTTAATTCCTTTGTCGATCCAAAAATAAATAAATAAACAAACTAAAAAATGTGTAACTGTACATTACTTTGCTTTGGGCGCGTTAGGTAGTAAAGATACTTTGAAAATGTGCTATACTCTACTCAAAACTCTGGGTTCACTAAAACATTACTAATAATACGGCTCAACCGTGTCCTTTTTATTAATCTCGGCCTTTATATATTTATTGATTCTTGTTGGGATATGTCGGCTGGCTCATAAGTATTACCTCAGCAGTATTATACGAAACATTTTAATCTTTCTACGGAGAACTTACTACTTTTTTATGTTATGTACACTGTGCCAAAAAAAAAAAAAAAAAAAAAAAAAAGACAGTTCTATCTCTCCCGTACTATTGTGCCGCTTGACGAAATTCAGAATATTGGATTTATATATAGTATGGCTCTAATGTAGGTACTTTGGCACAAAATCGGACTTTTACTGAAATGATATGAGACTTTTTTTCCGTATTTGGATTCTGCGACTCAAATTATGCCAAACTGCCAAATTTTGTAAAAATCGCAAGAATAGTTTTAAAACATTTGGCTCTCAAAGTTTTAGCTCTTGAATGTTAATTCAATTTGGTATGTATTTATTAATATCTCTTTCTTCTTATTTGATTCCTTCCTATACAGTTCGAAATTTAGGTTCAGTCCAAATAAAATTCACCGATCATTTATGATTTATTTTTGAAATTTGTATTTTTAAATAATTATGTATTATAAATTTAAATAATTATTTTAAATTTTTCGAAAAAATTTTGAATTATAACCTATAACAGTTTTACCATCATCTTAAAGAATATGTATTTCTTAGCATACCTGCAAAAAATTAGAGCTTTTTATTCAAAATTTTCGGATACACGGGAATTTATATATTGGCGCGTTTTGAAATTTGGCATATTTGTTGAAAGCGATAATAACGGAAATTTTACAATCAAATTTAGGAAATTAAAATGAGAAGGGAATTTTTCAAGGATCTGTAAGAACCATGATCTCCTACCCACTCCTTATTTTCATGATCTATGTAAAATTATTTTTAAAAAAACATTTGGAATAGAAAAGGTAAAAATATAAAAAATTATTAGAGTCTAAATCATAGTTAATTTCTTTCATTCAAAGCTCCAAACAGAACTTGTCAAGGGAAAAGTGTTCTGAAGCTTTAAACAAAGTGAATTAACTGGGCAATCAAAAATATTTTATTTATTATTTTTTTTTATTTTATTTTTTCAAGAATCCAAAATCATGACTTGAAGGTTCTCATTGCATTTGTCCCTTTTCCCGACCTGTTTTTGTTGTCCGAACACAACATTGCAATATAGAAAAATATATACATGTAGAGTTAAAAAAATGTTTTTGCAATCAAGGAAAAATAAAAAATTAAAAATACGCAAGAATTGAAATACTAATTACAACTTAAAAGTTCAAATTTTTCTTATGAGAAAAAATGATAGTCGTATGTAAAGGCAAAAAAGGGCCTGGTTTAAATGCGTAAATAAAAATACTTTGTGCTAAAGAAATTACCGAAATTGAAAATGAAATGCTACTTATTGAGAGGAAACTTGAAAAATAATTGCTACCAATGAAGGAGAAACTTGAAAAAAAAAATGGAAAATAGGTGGCCTACCTGATGGTGTAGCGGGCCTCTACTCCAAATAATTTGGGAAAATTTGGAGGCTCCAGGGTTGTCTTACTGCATGGCAACTATAAAATAGAAACAGTCATTTTCCACGAATGGCAGGTTATTCAAGTAGAAAAGGAATTTGTAATCCTGTTGCTAAGCCTATGAGCTCCCCAGCTCATAGGCTAGAAGGGTCGAGTTGGCCGGGGGTGGAAGGAGAACTGTGAAGAATGACAAAATGGCGTCTTGCGTAGTTACAATTAAGAAGAGAAATAGAAAAATGGCGAGTGCTTGTAAAAGTTTGGCCAAAAAGTTGTAGAAATGGAAAAATGTATTTGTTAGTAAAAAGTCGTAATTTTTCACGCATTCGAGCTATAAAAACGTCTTTCAGAAAGGAAATTGGCTCTCTTTTAGTAATAGGAGAGTGGCCAGTAAATTATGAGAGTATTTATACATATATAAATTTTAATTTACTGGATAGGACGCCAGACTGGAAGATAAAGTTCTTTAGAATTAAATTACATATATCCGTTAAATTTTTGCAAAAGTCATCTATTATCAGCCTCCTTTCGGTTTAAGCAAAAAATTTCATGTCACTTTTTATATATATAATTTTTCTATTTGAAGTTAGGGACTTCTTTGAATTAGTTTCCTAAAAATTTTCGAGTCCTACCTTGCGTTATGCTATGCTGTCACTTTTATAAAATATAACAAGCATTACTCTGTACTCTATTCACAAGGTCTATACCATCATAAATCGTCAGCCTATAGGTCATGAATGGGCTTGGCAGCACTGGGGTTGATTTTAAGCACTAAAGTAATTTTGACGATGATAATGAACTGAGCAAAAGTTTTGTAAACTTTGTGAACGTTTACAACACTTTGCCGTGAGTCGATCATCCATGCGACTCTACGATGTTGCTGTAGCACGAAACGTGAGACAAATAATTTTCATTCCTCGCTGCTTCTAGTATAACTAGCCTAAAAGTGTTTCCGTTCAGCATAATAATTTTTGCTTGAACAGATTTAAAAGTAATAATCATATTTTATTGATAATTTGTAGCACTATATCAGATGACTGTCAATGACCAATGACGCATATTTTATTTTATTTTAAGAGTCTATCGAAGTTTACTATATCATCCAGGTTTACATTCATAAAGTCGTCAATGATCATTTTCAATTATTTTGCATGAATTTATCGAAGAAACTGCACAACATTTGGAAGCTATTAGCTATGGATGATCCCCCAAGTAGATTCTATGCAGTATCGATCTTATGCATCGAATTGTGCATATGGTCGGCACTGCTTGAAGTCGATGCAGTGGGCGTCCACCTAGCGTAGAATCAACACTAATTGTTTGCACACGATTGACACGTCAAAAGATTTTTAACATTGATGTAATTTGAGTAAAATTGTTGGTAGTGTGTACTGTTTTTATAGAGTTGTTACAGGCATACGATCAATAGTGCAGGGAATAGACGCTGACACACGATCGACATTGACACTAGCAAAGCATTGACACGGTTTACGACCAGTTCTGCACAGAATCGACACCGGCATAAATCCACCAATACCCTCGACAGTCATTTTTGCCTTGATTTTATTTTAATAACTTATTTAATTCTTATGATTTTAAATCCATTTAATTTATGAAACTGTATTAAAATTCATTTCTTGAGTAATGACATCGGTTGACAGTATTTATATGCATTATTTGGCAATATTATCTTAATTAGTAATGTTTCTAAGCATGGGAGTTTGCTTTGCCTTCGATTAATTAGGGATGAATTAACAGGCTGAGGAGAAATTGTAATGCGTGTAAAAAAAGTGATGTTTGTTTATAGTGGAACGACAAAACAATTATTATTGCAAACCATCAACATAAAACTAAACTGCCCACAGAAACTACCAAAAAGAAAGCACAATGCGTGGGATAACAACAAGTATAGCAGATGCTGTCTGATAGATGAACTTTCAAAAAATAAAATGTTCTATTCGAGCTTTTTTTTAGGTGAGTTTGAATTGACTAGCATAAAGATTATTTTTTAATATCATTTATAATTTAGTTTCACCATTTCTAATTGCGCTTTTCATTCGTTATTTGCGGTGTTTTTTCGTTTTGAAAACGAATTTATTTTTCGTAATTAAATGAAATTATTGTCCACATTAATTATCGCTCAGCGGCCAAGGCATAATAACCGCTGAACACTGGTAATTCCATCTGAATTCAAATTCTGGTGAAATGTCTGGCTGCACGGGGCATCACCCCGTTCCTTCATTTAATCAGATTCAAAAAGTCCTCCAAATTAAAATGTTTGGAAATGCATGCAAATAGTTAATAGTAATATTTTTCTGTTAATTTTAATGTGGGTTATTCCTTTTTCGAGTGCTTTTTAACTACCTTGTATTTAATTGGGATTTTAGATTAAATGCAGACGTCATCCACTGTATTAACACAGCAAACAAAGAGTGGATTAAAATCTTTTACTTCCTTGTACGAAGTAAAACGAAAGTACGGTAATCGCGAAAAATTTCGGGTCTCGTATTTCAACGAAAAAATCCATTTGGACCGCCCGCTATCGAATTCAATTTAACAATGTTTTTGCATGATATCTAAACTTAAGGACAAAATAAAGGACTCTTTTTCCCCAATAAAATTATAAAACTGGTTTAAAATGCATTCTGAAGAGATTTTTTCGTGGCATTTGTGCGTACGTATGTATCTCGCCTAACTCAAAAAGAACTAGCCTCAGAACGCTGAAATTTGGTATATAGGACTGCTGTAACATGTAGATGAGCACCTCGCATTTTGGTTGCAATCGGCCTCACCAAAAGTATATAAATATATGTATGTATATATCCATTCTGTGACTCGGCTGAGTGAGGTCAATTTTTTATTTCTATATGTTTGTAAATTGGGCATTTTTTTGCTTTAAAAATGATTGAATTACGTTGTTCTTATCTTTCGGTTACGATTTTATGCCTTTAGTTAATTTGCATGCAATAATTGTGGAATTATCAACAATTTAAAAGTTTTTTTAAGTGTGGTTAAGCCTAATTTTGGGTTATGATAGCGGACATATTTGTTTACATTTGATGCTTAGCAGAGTAGTGAATTTGTTGCCAATTTAGAGAAACCAAGCTTCTCAACAACAAAGTAACGTCTTCTTTTATTATCGCGAATTAAATTATGCTCGATCCATTCTGGAATTATCATTTAAGTTATTAAGCTGGTTTTTGCGTACAAATTGTAATTTTAATCGTAAAAATTGTTTTTTTAATTGTTTTAACTGTGTTTGGTGTTTTATGTTTTTCTATGTTTTTCGATTTTTAATGAAAATATTTCGACTTTTTATGTATTTTTGCCTTATCGCGAAGTGGGAACTGAATTAATGAGTAGCGCATACGCATTAGGTAAGCTGTGCTGAGTCGTCTGTGAAAAGCTGTTTCTTTTTTATTTGTTTAATTTCTTTTATACATTGTTTTAGATTTATTATAGTATTTTAACAGAAGTTCTGGTAATTCTTCAGATGCTATAATGTTTGCGCACTCTGAGTTATAAAATGAATGAGATTAACGCTGTTAAGTGAACCTATCGCCGAAGTGTGGCTATGGTAAATAAATATAGTGAACTTTTAAAGAGTGCATTTATTCTATTGTGGTTTATGCGGTATCGATGAAGCAGATTTAATTCAAAATTCGTTAACCGTTAATTCAATATGTTTAAATCAAATGCAGGAAAATTGCGTATAATTTAATATTCCATATGAGGAAGTTATATGGTTTATACATCAGGTTTTTTATCTTCAGTAACAGCGCGTTTAATTTTGTTTTAAAATTGTTTTGCTGCTATAAACGCGCGAAGAATATTTGCTATAGCAGGAAGCTTTCCGTGAAAGAGGTTTGTTAACACGCAGTTTAGAATTTGTTCCGACAATTGATATAATACGACCTGGATATTCTTCCATTATGAATTACTAGATTCAATTCGCTTTTAAAAATTATTTATGTTCTCCTCTTTGTGGAGCACTTGCGCAAGAACTTTATTTTTATTCATGCAAGGCATTCATTTCTTCTTTGACTCTACTAATGAAAGCATTTGTCTTGCGTGAGATTCAAGAATTGGCAATAAAAGAACGATAATGACTTCTGTCGAAAGATGCAAAGGTATTGAAGTTAAGGTCTCCAACGATTGTTTTTAGATTTGTCATTACTTCTGATAGAATTCATTACCATTCATTCAGTATTCTGAGGCGGTTTAGATATTTGAATATAAAGAGAAGAAATTAAATAATAAAACCCATTTAAAAAAATTTATTATTTTAATCAAATACTACTTCTGTTAAATATATTTACATATTCTCTTTAAAGTTGAAAAAAATGCGATCATAAGGCAATAATGAGGAAGGATTTGCAAAGAAAATCATAAAATTGAGTTTCGTTGTACCTAGAAGGGTTGTCCACTTTACAGCAATCAGTTTTTGATGATCCACTTAGTCAGTCTTTTACGTTTGTAAACGTGTATCTGTGTATTCAGTGTGTAGTCCTTTAATTTACTTCATCATGTTTTGTAAATACAAAAATTAATTCTTGCATTCTAATAATTAGAGCGGTGTTTCTCAAGGTGAGGTCCCACGCCCGATAGGAGAGGCAATTCGATTGTTAAGGGGAGCAGTTCGAAAATGGACTCGTCCAGAGTTTAAGTTAACCGTATGGCGACAGTCGGTCGTTACTTGAGCTGGGGTAAACCTTCAATATATCTAATTTCTATCCTCTATGTTTAGTAGTTCTACTACTTGTTATACTAAGCATTTTGAGCTATTTGTTCTGAATGGTGCGAAATGCTTAGAGCCGGATCTCAGCTTCTGCAGTGTTTAGCAGTCATGCTCAGCAATCACTGTTGCTGTTAATTTGAAATAAGCGTTTGTTAAATTGCTGTAAAAGTCTCGCTGTTTCAAAAGTAAATACATTGTATAAATATAAGTGATATATAAATGGTATGTAAATTCAATTGGTAATTTTCATTAATTTCAGTTTTATAGAAGCATTATTTCCCACAAAAAATTGTCAAATGAAAGGACGTTGTTTCGCGGTGAAGTAAATGTGCCATACATTTTGATTTTTAAATATGCATTTTTAGCGTATGTTTACTCAAATTCATATTATTATTATTATTATTATTTTAGTTTCTAGTTGAAGAGCGCATAAGAATTTTAGAAAGTTTTAGGTGGGGCACAGCACAAAAGAGGTTGGGGAACTTTGATTTAGAATGATGCATATTTTGCCTACACGCTTTAAATAGCAACAGAAAGATGGTAAATGCTGATAGAAACTTTATGAGATTTTGAAACAACGGTATACATACTTGTATTTCTTGCAGTGTAGAATGAAAAGAATGCATATATCGGTGAATTTTGGAAAAATTAAATGCCTTTTAAATATCCTCTTTCTGGAGTCCATTTGAAAGGCGTTGGTCGAGGATTTGGGGTATTGTGATGATGAGAAGGCTTCGATGACGCATTTCAGCATGTCCTATGGAATAATATAGGAGTATAACCGTTTTGGGGCTTGGAACCAAACTGTAACCTTCCAGCTATCTTCCCGAAAACTCGTAGATCTTTACTCTTCCACCGCTATATCCATTAAGCGTCTAGCGTCTATGACAAAACCTGATTAATGCCGAAATCCTCAACTGCATCGCCCAACAATCTTTGTTAAACTAATCGCCTGACTTGTAGCTCTCCATGTTTCACATTCTGTTAGAGTTGCCAATTCAGACTGGTAGATAATACAGGGTGTTTATAAAGTCCTGGACCCATTTTGATGTTTAATAACTCATAAAATAATGAAGATATAAACAAACTTATGATATTTATTGATAAAATAACTTATATATTTTTCTTTTCAGGTTTGAATATCTTTACTTTTGTAAATATCGTCTGCGCGTGTGGTTAAGTTCAGATAATTTAATTTTCCAGTCTAAATATTTGTACTTTTCTAAATATCGTCTACTTATTAATTGCATTTTTTTCTCTTTCAAACGGTATTTCTCTTTTGAACCCCCATGAATACCGTGAGGTAGAAAGGGATTTCCCAAAGGTTAATGTGGGGTGTGGACTAATGCACGACCGAGTCATTGGGCCTTTCATTTTTACAGAAAAGACGGTCTCATCAGTCGCATACTTAGACATGTTGGAAAACTTCGTATTTTCACAACTAGAAGAGCTTCAGCCACATATCGTTTTGCAACAACATGGTGCACTACCTCATTGGGGTACCATCGTACCTAGTTCTTTGAATGACCATTTTACAGGAAGATGGATTGGGCGAGGAGGTCTAATTCCTTGGCCACCCAGATCACCCGATATAACGCCGCTGGACTTTTTCCTTTGGGGATTTGTAAAGGACAACGTTTACAGAAGGAGAGTGTCGAACATGGATGATCTAAAAGCCAGAATTAAACCGCAATAGCCGACATGCTTGCCGGTACCTGGCGTGAAATTGAAATCGACTTGATATTCCCCGTGCGACGAAGGGGGCACAGATGGAAGTTCATTGACAAGGGTCTCTGAGTATATCTAACCATTTATGTTATTAATTTTAATCTATCTTTATTATTTTATGAGTTATTAAACATCAAAATGGGTCCAAGAGCGGTAAATACCAAGTACCTTCAAATGCCGCAATTTAGTGGACTAACGACCTTTCTTGGTCGAAACCTAAATTAAACGTCTAATACTGCATATAATTTATTTCACTGGTTAAACCATGCAGATAAGAAAGGAAGGAGGGGCCAAGCCTGCACTGAGAGTGAAGCACTGCTCCGAGGCTTCGGTCTCCAGATGGGGTGTTTTTTGTTTACATTCAGAAGCTCCCTCAAAGCGCTCTGATAGTATCATTTAGTGTATCATTTATTGTATCATTTAGTGACATTTACGCAAAAATCATATCTTGGTTATTTTTCGATAACTAACATAAGAGATTTTGATTATGAATTTGTTTTATAAAATTCTGGGCTGTTGAACTACAAAAATATGGATTTTGTCAAAAATGTTATGCTTAAAGAATGAAAACTACCTTATGGTACCTTTAAAATTGTATACTTTTTCGATACCCTTGATAGAGTATTCGCAACTTTAATTTTAGGTTTCAAACGCCAAAATGTTTTAAATAAAATAATTTTTTTTGTCATCCGTATATTATTGTAACATGTACTTAAAAAAATTAATTTTTATGGTTGATCATTTTAAACTCATCATTTTATTTTTATATAACTAAAAAATAATCACTTTGGGTTTACACTTTTTACTTATTTGGGTTAATTAAAAAATAAAATTACTACCAAATGCCTCGTCAAAATAAATAAATAGGCACCCAGATATGCCAGTAAGTTAACTTTTCCTTGATTTGTAACCACACATTTGTGTAAAATTATATACAGTTTTACACAAATATGTGGAACAGAAGACGGTTACATTTGCGAACAACGGAAATACCATGTGCGGTCAAGATGATGTGACCATGTGAACGTGCCACATCATCAAGACAGCTTATTAAGAATTTGAAAATAAGGTAATCGACGGAGGTGAAAACATTTGTGTATCCTGTCAAAGGAGGTCCGATCATGATCATAAATTGAAATCCTGTTGAAAAATACGTTTGGTGCTGTTTCTATAACTAACAAAAAATGCTTCAATCCTCGTCAAAATAAATAAATAAATAGGCACCCAGATATGCCAGTAAGTTAACTTTTCCTTGATTTGTAACCACACATTTGTGTAAAATTATATACAGTTTTACACAAATATGTGGAACAGAAGACGGTTACATTTGCGAACGACGGAAATACCATGTGCGGTCAAGATGATGTGACCATGTGAACGTGCCACATCATCAAGACAGCTTATTAAGAATTTGAAAATAAGGTAATCGACGGAGGTGAAAACATTTGTGCATCCTGTCAAAGGAGGTCCGATCATGATCATAAATTGAAATCCCGTTGATAGTTACGTTAAGCAAGAACTGTTCGTACCGGAAAGCAATCTGTTAAAAGGTATTGTAAAGCAAATTCTATGCGGTGAATTTTTAAGGAAGTAATAAAGAAGAGTTTGAAAAAGTATTTTAGGAAGAAGCTCTGTAAATAGAAAAGAAATAATGCATAATTTTAATATTAATAATACAATAAACTTTGATCTTAATTTTTGTAATCCTCAACCGAATAAAATCGAATTACCCTAATTTTTTTTCTAGTGCAATTAACGAAAACTCGGGAAAATATTTCATTCAAATTAAACCTTTGTGAGCAAACAGTTCTGTGAAAAGAATTCAGAATGAAATATTGTTTAAAAATGTATTCTTTTCAAATACTTAGGACTCTGAAATATTGTAGAAAAAAAAAAATATATACATTTATACGTACATTTACGACGTAATAATTTCCTACCTCCATGGGTTAAATGGTGAAAAGGCGGGTTGCGCTCCTCAATAAAAGAAGAAAAACACATGCCAGCGAAAATCGAGAGATGAGCAAATTTTGCTACATTTGAGTTGCCCATGGAAATTGTGGAATGAGCAGCCAGAGGGTTAATAGAAATAGCTTCATTTAGAAAATACAATTCAAATGATTTGGCTAAGGGAGTCCTGTTAAGTATATCTTTTCTTTTTTCCTGTCTTAAAAAAGTTATTTTTTATAACGGTAATTATATTGTTTTTTAATATAGTACGATACTGATATATCAGCAGTTCTGGTGTAGATACTAGGCAATGGCTGCTTAGTTGGTTCTCGGTTGAATCGTGTTATATTCTGCCATTTTGTGAAAAA
Organism: Stegodyphus mimosarum; assembly: GCA_000611955.2. Lineage (NCBI taxonomy): Eukaryota > Metazoa > Arthropoda > Arachnida > Araneae > Eresidae > Stegodyphus > Stegodyphus mimosarum. Next base: position 316,317 of record KK120492.1, on the reverse strand, counting down.
CGTACTGCCATTTTTGGAACACGCTACATTTTTTAAATCCTGCTTGAACGACTTTTTTTTCGCGGGGAGGGATTGCCTTTGTTTTGTAAAATACTATTGCTTACTTAATTTACGTAACTGTAAAAATGACCGGCTGCTTCTGTGCACATTTTCTGGTGTCCAAAAAAACGGTACCCTATGTTAGAAAAAAATAGTATGTCGACAAATTTTTCAATGCATCTCTATTTAGTCTAAAATAAATTTTACGTGCCTATGATAAGAACACAAGAAAGAAAAACCTCCGAAATTTTCAAAGAAGAAAGCATCTAGTTAATTTGGAAGTAAAAGTATAGCGGAAAAACTGAATTTACATCAATGGTCATGAAACTGCATTCCGTGGAACCTTGGTATTGTATACAACTCATCTAAGCATGTCAAATAAAAAAATCGAAATTCGAAAGAAAGTTTTTAATATCACGTCAACCCCAAAAAGAAGTTCCATAATTAAAAAAAAAAGTTGTAACTTTATAGGCTTCCTGAAACCATAAAAAGGTTTAATAAAAGCAAAAACGAGGAAATTTTTGCAAAATTTGCCCCAAAATATTTTGCGTAACTTAAAATTTTTATGAGAATCGACAGAGGCTGAAAGTTATTATTTGTACAGTACGTTGTATTATTAGTTATAATGTTAAAGTAACATGAATAAACATTAATATAACTTATAATACTGCTGAATTTTTTTTGTTTTTGTTTTTGTTGTTGTTAGCTCAAAGGAGCGTTAGCTCAGAAGGACTATTAATTTCGTTTTGGCATTTTGCGTTGAAATGTCGGTTCACTTTTCAAACTGTTGCCAGCAAATATTAGAATCTTGTATTATATTTAAAGAAATTAAATAATGAGGAATCTGCATAAATGTATATAGGTTTCTCGCATTGTGATAAAACAATGGTAGCCTAAAGCCATCCAATTTCGAATAACGTACGTTTCCAACCGAATACGGGCATCTGGAAGCCCAAATTTGGAATTTGTTTTATTATCTATTTCGTATTTTGTGAAACTTTAACGAATTTTTGATTAACAAACTCAACGATTTCAAAGCGATTCATGGAAACATTGTACGAAAAAAATTTTTTTTTATCTCCAGCGCTCAAGACTGTGTATCGGAAATTCTAAAGATTCATTTTGGAATTATTTTGCAATATTGCTGTTGAATTGAATTTTATGGTAGAAATTCGAAGAACATGATATGGAATAAATACAGGTAACACACAAAAGGTTAAAAAAACGCCCCGTTTGGGCGTAATGTAAAATCTGAAAGCTTTTAAATTTTTATTTTTTGTTTTATCGGGAGCAAATCATGCAACTCAGGTTTAGAAAATAGTTCTGATAATGGAGTTTCATCACCGAGAACACTGATTCAACCCAGTAGGCGGCTGCCCATTATCAGTGTAAAAGTATCATGTTACATTTTGCTTTCAAAAGTTTTTTTGTGTCATAACGGTTAATATCAACCTTTTTACAGTATTTTGAAATAATTCTGTGTCTTAAGTTCGTTTATTCTTTTATTATTATTGTTTAATGTTTAAAAATTTTGTACTGGTTTCAGTCTAGCTGGTAACACTCGCAGAATTTTTTAAAACTATTATGAAAAGGCTCTTTGCTTTCTTTTCCCCATTTTTAGTTACCTAGCGGAACGCATTTTGCCTCGGTTTTTTTTTTACCATCCTCTGCAGATAGGCCGAACTTCGGTTCACAGATAATATAATAGTACCTGGAGGCACATTTCGGAGGGCTCAGTTTAACCTTGTCCATTTTCTTTCATTCATTCCCTTTCCGTCTAAAAGTATTTCAAGTAAACCGGACGAACACTCGCAATCTCTGCCGGCTCGTGCCTGCTCGCGATCGGAATGACGGCGGGAAAATTTTATCTTATCTATCGGAACTTTACATTTCGCCAGCCTAACAAACGCGCATAAATAAATATGCTCACGTGTTGCAGAGAATACCAAAGCCGCCATGAAAGCCACTGCTTTTCGTCATTTCCTGTATCCGGTAAAATGGCGGACAAAACAAAACAATAAACTCGCGCTTTCAAAACTGTTCTCCCGAGAAAATGAGATGAAAAGCAGAAAGCCTTCTTATCGTTGTCCAAACAAAACAGGACCGAGAAGTATTCTTTAAGAAGCTGGGACACGTTTGTGAATAAAATTGCAATCGCTCAGCTAGTAGCTAGTTAACCTAATTAATTGGAAAAGTGAGGCCGTTCATTTAAATGGAATGCGGGCATTGGAAAGCTTTTGTGAGTAATTAATCACGTGTGTACAATAAACAGTAGTGCACGAGCGAAAGTGTTAAACGCATTCAGTGTGTGTTTCGTTCTACAAAATATTGGCTGATTTAGCTGGATATATCTATTGTTCCGGAGATATGGTTCTTGTTCTTTTGCCCATAAAACGGGATTGTTACGTGTCCCATTAAGATGTTGTTCGCGTTAAAGAACATACAATTCGAATATGTGGACTACTTTCGGAAATGTGTAATTCGGAAGAGAATGTGCTGTGTTAGTTTACTGAACGATATCACTTTTTTGATAAAAGAATATGTAAGTAGTAGTTTGTCACATAATGGGAAATGGATAGTGTTCCTGTTTGAAGTAGTGTTGTTGATAATTAGTTCTAGATAATAGGAAACACAAACCTCAACGTAATATCTTTCTTCGTGATTTTAGAACTAAAACTCCGATTTGACTAATCGGTAGTTTTGTTCTAAATCGACCATTATTTATTTTCAGAAGTCTTGTTCCGCTTTATGTATGATATTCGTTAGTTTTCGATCGTTGATTGAATCATAGAATTCTAAATATATAAGTACATTTTATTTTGGTACCTTTGCGCTACAATGCGAAAGCGTTGTGGTGCAAAAGTAGCATTGCAATGCAATTTGCTATTTTTGCATTACAATGCACATTATTCATTTCATTCAAGTAACGTTAACGTATATTGCAGATAAAAATTTACGAAAAAATGAGAGTTTTAGATAAATTTCTTTCGATCCTTTAGTGTTGTTTCAAAGCGTGGAAAAAATGAACTTCCGTAGTAACGTACATTTTGCATATATTTTCGTTAAAATCTTCACATGATTTCACGGTTCAGGTATAAATGGAATAAAAATTTATTATGTATTACTAGTTTAATTAATTGAGTAAATCCAATCAATTAGATTAGCAATAACTTAGACCAAAAATCAAATTCTAAACTTCAATTGAAAATACAGGAATACGCGAAAATTGTTTGCAATTATATTGCAATATTAACATTTAGATGTGTATCTGTCTATAATTACATAACTGAGGAAGACAAAGGACGAAAGATTCACTGTCTTGGAGGAAATACCTTCCTGAAGGAGCATCGAAAATAAAAACAATGGCTTGCATGTATAATTAGGTGCTTGAAAAAAATCTCCCCCCCCCCAAAAAAAAATGAAATCTGAAAGCTTTCAGACTTTATATTGCGCCCGAAGGGGCGTTTCCTCATTCAGAGAAGCATACACGTTTCGAGAGCATTTGGACTAAAAATATTTAAAAACAGCATATCTTTAGAATTTCGGATAGATATTCGCGCGCGCTGGAGATAAAAATATTTCATTCCGTTCAGTGTTGCCACAGCTTGCTTTGAAAAATTCAAAATTCGGTCTTCCACGTGCCCGTGTTCGGTTGGAGGACTACGTTATTCAAAATTGGATGGCTCTAGGTACCTTTTTATTTTCACAATGCGAGAAACATACGTACATTCATATAATATAGAAACTGCAGAAATTTGCTTGGGTTCGGCTATTCATAAGGCAAAACATTTCACTGTTAACCGCTTTAGACATGAATTGGGTTATTTGAATTATGCACACAAAGATTTCTCGAAGGGGGACTGCCTAAGGAGTTCCGATTCCAGTTGAATTGACTGATGAACGGGCATTTTCGTCCTTTTGTCCGTGTGTAACGTGGTTACGAGCCGGTTTCCTTGGAAAGGCTTTCACGAAAGCAACCCTTTCCTTAGGCAGAGAGCCCTCGCACGTTTCCTAAAATCAAATAAACCGAAATCGACGTTTTTTAATGCTAGGAAAAAAAAAAAAAAAGAACACCCAGCGTAAAATTTAAAATTAAGTAAGAAAACAACCTTAGACTGCAAATAATCTTTGCTCATGGAGAGAAGAGATGTATCTAATATCCTTCGAAATCGATGGAATTTTACTAAAAATCTATGCTAATCTAAGTTTGCTTTTTGTTTAGTTTTAAGTTATTTAACGTATCGTAAGAAGGAAAAAGTATGCGTAAAAATATATTTACCGATTGGAAAGATATTTGAAAATAAACTGCAAGATAAACATAACTTAATATTCCTTCTGAACATGAATTAGAATCACCACCTGCTTCAAAACTCGATATTTCGTTTTAAAATTTGAAATTTAGGAAAGAATATAAATAACTGAAACCTCATTGGTCACCGAGGGCTGTGCTGGTTATGACGATCTGCAGATTTCACAGATGTATTAAATTCTATAGCCTTCGCCAAGTAGTGTTAGTTAAATCTTCTTCTTAAACAGTTTTCCCACCCGCGATATTTAAATGTTTGGCCTCTTTTTCTCGCTATCAATAATTACATCTCCTGAAAAGTGTCCGCTTAGGCAAACAGGGTTTGTGAATCAGGTTCCCGCGCGTGCAGCGCTGTACCAGTAGAACATGTCGCCGATTTTCCGACACCTAAGTTTCATAAAAGCGTCAGATGGCATAGATGATTAAAAAAAGGTGTAGAAATTATAGGCATAACAGTTCGTAGAAGGTGCTTGAAACGTCGAAGGATGTTAGGCCGATCGAAACTAATAGCTAAGCCAGACTACCTTGAGCCTGGAAGGAGGAGTAGAATTACAAGCAAGGATAAGTGCAGTGCTGGGAAATGCCAAATAAAGAAATGCCAATATTACAAAAACAGTTCTTACTACATTGTGTACATAAATAGCAAACCTCATAATACACAAGATATACCTGAGTACATGATATTACAGAAATTTGCAAAAGGCCAAAAGCTAACACATATACATACGTAATACTTTTTTTTTAAATTTTAATTTTATTTCCTTTTTTTGGGGGGGTATAGTTATTTAAATTTTGCTCAGCAGCATTACAGGTCCGCTGTTCGATCCTCGGGTCGGGCAAGGCTGATTCAGCCTTTCATCTCTTGAGAGGGTCGATAAAATGAGTACCAAGTTCGCTTGGGGACTACACCGGATAAATTTTGTCTGGACAAGGGGCCTGCGATAAGCCTACCCCTTGTCCAGACAAAAGTTGCATAAGCACCCTGGAGCCCACGACGTAGAAAGCAGATATCAAGGCACTGCCTGCCATTCCCAAACTCAGCCCATAGAGAGGCACTGCCTGCCATGCCTCTCTATGGGCTGAGTTTGGGAAAAACTACAGTATCATGAATGCTGTAGAAAACATAAACCTTTCTTGGAATGCTGTAACAGAAAAATGTTTGAAAGGGGTGTGGAAGAACGTTTTGGCCAGACCTAAGCAAGGGCGGTTACACTGGTGAAATAGTGGAATTAGCGAAACAAATCGGTTTAGATGAGGTTAATGTGGAAGATGTTGAAGAAATAGTGCGAGAAACAGCAGCAAGTCTCTAAAGATGAGCTCAAGGAATTAGCGGACCAAGAAGAACACGGAAGTATTGAAAGTAGTGATTCTGAAGAACAGCAAAAAGAACTTTCAACAGCGTTTCTGAAACCCAGTTTGTTCACTATAACAAAAATTATGGACCACTTTGTTGAAAATGACCCAAATTTTGACAGGAGTTCAAAGGCAAGACGGGGTGTTATGGATGCCTTATCCACTTACTAACAACTTCTTACAGAGCGCAAAAGGAAAACGCAAATTACATCAGATACCTTCTTGATAAAAAGGCAGAAAATGGAAATACAGAAGAGATTGAATGATCTGAAATGCAAGCATACTGACTTAGAATTTTATTTATTTTTATATGTGTATTCGTTTATTATGTTTCTATATTTGCAATGTATTTGCATGTATGGTCTTATTAAACTTCATTGTAAAAATTCGTTTACATAATAAAAGTTTTATCTATTCGTTAAACATTTTTCCTTTACAGTTCATGCATTATAAATATAGGGTCAGACTTTTACTATATTGATTTCTTTTCCCAAATATTTTGTTTAGAATTTGAAAAGGGTTGTCTTTATCTTTTAAAGGATTTCCTGGCTCATCGCAAGTGACTTTCAGATATATAGTTCTTAATAGAAAGGAAACAACACAAAAGAAATATAATCAAAACAATGAATGCAACCACTCTTATACTTATTATTATCCTCTCCAGCCGTTCTTATCTGTAATCACTGTATCTTAGGTAATCACTGTATCTTATCTCGTTCATTTATGCTTTGGCAGCTGAGGATGATGGTTCGGTAAAGCCATAGAAACTAGTCTTATGAAAATTTGCAAATATAACGCTGATTTTTGTTGTTTGACTTTTCAAATTAATGAATGCAATATCAAATAGAGGCGCAAATTTATATCATAACTAATGAAGCATGTTTCATCCCACTTCAACTTTTTAATACATTTAATAGTTTATTCCTTGTTCTCTCCTCGCACAGTTTATTCCTTCTCCATTTCCTAATCACACAGTATACGTAAGTTATCAGCTTTCATTTGGGACTTTTTTCTATATCCGAGGCTGTAGCTCTTCCAAAGAGCCGATAACAAATTCGAAAACATGCCGATAACATCGCAGACATGCGTTTTTCAGGCTTCAATAATTGTAAAAAGATACTCGCATAACAATTTGTGAGCGCAAGATGGAAAGAAGAAGAATTTTTACTTTCATATTTTTTATTAACTAATAAATATTTGTTGAAAATGTAAAATGGAAATTTAAGCATAGAAAATTAATGCAACTTATAGCATTTAATAAACTTTTAAACTAACATAGTTAACAAACTAAGGTCATTAATAAATTATTTTTTAAAATGTGTTACTGTTAATTTTTCATGAAAAGTATAACTAAAAAAGAACAGAAAAAGGAAAATAAGTAACTGCATGACTTTATCTATAAAAAAATTCCTACTTATGAGATTATTTTCTTCACTTTTGTTAATCTGATACTCTTACAGTGAAAATTATTTCTTGTTTTGTTTAAATTTCTTGTTCTGATTATTAAAAATTTATTAGTTAATAAAAAATATGAAAGTAAAAATTGTCCTTCTTTCCATCATGAGCTCACAAATTATTATGTGAATATCCATTTACAACTATTTACAAAAACATCTATTTACAACAATAAAAATAACTATTTACAACAAAAAAAAAAAAACAACTATTTACAAAATTGTCTGCGATGTTATCGTCATGCGATAATTTGTAGGAACTTCGTTTTTAGCACGATATTTTCGACGACGATGTTTTTAAATTGCGAAGTTTTTGAACCGCTTTATTTTCGAGGACGATCTTCTGTACCAGGACGTTTTAGAACTCTTTGCTTTATTTTCTCCCACGATGTTTTGTACCGCGACGTTTTCGCCTTGCATTGTTTTCATCGCAGCGTCTTCATCCACGATGTTTTCGGCTGTAACCATACAAGTCTACCAAAATACAAATGTTTTAAGAAGTAATCCACCCTAAAACTGCTATGTACACAGAGAAGTTGCTGTCCACAGTAAAACGCTAGTGCCTTTGTCAGCTCTCCCTCTCAACTACCTATAACCAGGACTCGATTATCATGTTAAAATTTTATTTAATGGGTTAATAGAGAATTTATCGCGATTAGCAATTACGCTAAATAAACTCATCCCTCAAAAATAGGTTTTCTTTACAGATCATTTCGAAGTGAAAGGGCTGTAGTTGTTAAACAGCTTAAGGAAGTGTTTGTATCTGCTAACTGTAAACCTTAAGACAGCGTTTATTTTTGAATTTGGTGTAACTGTTTGCTGTAGTTTCCGAAATTATTCAAGTTATTTCTGGTTTGTGGCATTAATGTTTTGAACTATTTATACAAAGGCTGTGCTCACTATTCATATAAAGAATAACCAACAAATGATGGCCGTTCGCATTTTATGGAAAGATTTCGATAATTAATTATCATGTATAAAGGGCATATTTTTTGCATCGATATGCTTCTTTCTGATAGCGTTGATTCTTGGCTTGCTTCTAGCTCGAAATTTCCATGGAAGTAAACTTTTTCATGGAACAGTCGTGTCAGCTTTATTCCATTCCTCTTGATCGTTTTACGAAGTGCGTTAAGTGTTCATGGGTATCGTTTTCATAAGGGTCGTTTTTAAAAATTCGATAGCGTAAAAATCCGTAATCGAAGTATCAGGTGATTTTTGCAGGTGTTTTATTCCATGGGACATCTTTTGTGCTGCGTCTGATTTTGTCTTTGTTAAGCAAGCTGTCATTGACTTAGATGTGCGACTAGAGACTTTGTCCTTACGAAGCTCAACTTAGCTGATGGATTTTCAATATAACGCTGGAATTTGTTTTTTGAAAAATCGGTTCTAAAATATTCTGATAGTACACTGCGCAAATAAAAAAAAAAAAAAAAAAAAGGGGGGGGGCACAGTGCTATATCTCCTGTTGTACTGGGCCGACTGACGAAATTCAAATTGCGTTTTCCATGTCTCGAAAGCGCTACTTAGGATATATTTTAGATTTATATGTAGCATTGTTCTAACGTAGGTCTTTTGACACAAAATGGGTTTTTTTCTGAAATAACATTTTCCCAAACACAAACGTTTTCCCAAATTTCGATTCTACAACTCAAATTATGCCTAAATGCTAAATTTTGTAAAATTTGATGCGAAATTTACGGAGAAATTCAAAACTTTAACTTGGCGAATTTTTTTCAGTTTGCGCCAAGAATAATTCACTTGGCGAAATTCTTAATGCATAGCAGTCAATTTTCCTATCCCTTCCATTGTGCAGGAACGGAAAAAAGTCGCACCGTTCCTACCTTTTTACACTCTACTTGAGTGGGAAAAAAGTCGCACCGTTCCTACCTTTTTACACTCTACTTGAGTGGGAAAAAAGTCACATCTTCCTTTCAAATAATTTTAGCAAAGTGCGAAACCACATTAGATGTTATATCCACATTAGATGTACGCTTTCAACAAATATGCCAATTTCAAAATTCGCCAATATGTAAATTCACGTATATGTTCGAAAATTTTGAGTAAAAAGCTCTAATTTTTGCAGGTATGCTTAGAAATACATTTACTTTAAATTGATGGTAAAAATTTTATAGATTATAATTCAAAACGTTTTTCAAAATATTATAAAAATTGTCTAAAAATACAAGTTTTAAAAAAAAGTCATAAAAATGGGTGAATTTTATTTGTAATGGACCTAAATTTCGAACTATGAAAGAAGAAATCGAGTAAGTGCAATAAAAAAAGAGATATTAATAAATACGAGAGAACGGGAGATGTAGAACTCTACATTTTCTCTTTTTTTTTTTTTGCGCAGTGCACATCGAATTAATTTTAGCCCTGAGACTTTTTTGACTTTCAATTTACCATAGGAACAAAATCCTGCAACTCCCATGAATCCCGTTGGAAACCTTTTTAAATGCGCAGGTTTCCTTCTCACGTTTTCAGCAAAAAATGTACTAGTTAATTCAAAATATAAAATCAAAATATATAAAAAATATATTCAAAATATATAAAACAATATTCAGAATATAATTATCAAAATAAATATATTCCTCTTTCCTACTTGCGCTCACAGATCAATCATTATGAGAATACGCATTTGCAACTTTTAAAGCGTGGAAAACGCATGCCTGTGATGTTATCGTCATGCGATGATTTGTAGGAGCTTTATATTTTACCGCGATATTTTCAATCCACAGTAACTTAAATTGACACATTACCTCAAATTTCTACTTATTAGTAGCTAGATATTTTTCATGTAATTTTATACCCTTTGTTTTTATTGGCAAAAGCAAATGAAACTTTGTTTAAACGGTTTTTGTAGCCCAAAAGGCGTTAGCCCAAGGGAGCTATTAATTTCGTTTTGGCATTTTGCGTTGAATCACTATAAACGGCCTATCACGGCGTATCAAATTGTTTCCACCAAATTTTAGACCATTGCATTACATTTAAAGAAATTAAATAATGAAGAATCTGCATAAATGCATATATGTTTCTATTATTCTGATAAAACAACGGTACCTAGAGCCATTCAATTTTGAATAACGTAGTCTTTCACCGAATATGGGTATCTGGAAAGCGAGCAATGGCAATGTTAAAAAAAATTATCTGCTATCTTTGTGTATCGGAAATTCTAAAGATATGCTAATTTTAAAATTATTTTGCTGTATTGCTGTTGAATTGAATTTTATGTTTAAGTGCGAAGAATATTATATTTAACAGATAAAGGTAACACACAAAACATTGAAAAACGTCTCTTTTTGCATAATGTAAAATCTGAAAGCTGTCAGATTTTTTTTAACTTTAAATCGTTATGAATGATTTTGCTTAGAGTGCCAAAAGACATTCTTAGTTCCAATACAATAAATGGTTGACTAAAATGGATTAGAGACTTCACTTTCTTGATATTTACTCGTGTTCGACTATGAAGATGCGCAACTTAGGATACGATTTTACGGCCATTTTTATTTTCAGCTAAACATTTTTCCCTTTCAAATGCAATATATTAAAAATATCTTTCTTTGAAAAGCAATAACCTCGATTTTTATACCGCTTTACAGTTTGTTGATAGGTATAATTTTCCTGGGAATAACTTTCCAGCCGGCTGTTTTAGAAGACATTTCCGAAATAAATCTTCTTCTGCATTCCAGTCAAAACAAAATAGTAGCAGACGATTGGCAATGAAAATGCTAGGTCTTTATCTCTAAATGATAGGGAGAAAATTTAAGTAGAAAATCATTTCCATAAAGTGCGAACGACCTTCTGTAAAGGTACTTCTGTAAGAGAATTTGTGAATATGAGTTTTGTTTATTTTCTCAGTTTAATTACAAAGGAAACCGTCCTTTTATGATTTATTAAAGAATGTAGAAATATTTAATAGAATAGTGTCTGATATTTAAAAATTAATTGTCAAATTAATACTAAAATTAATATTGTATTGAAAAGTTATTAAAATTTTTAAAGTTTCCTGTTTATCAGGATTTTGGAATAATTAGTTTCGAATAATTGCTTTTGGAGTTAATAATTAAATTTTAGAACATATAAAAACTGAATGCGTTTTTATTTAAACGCTTAGAGTAATTTAGAAAAAGTTGCGTAATTTATTTGCATTATTTTAAAAAATTTCTTAGGCTAAATAATTTTAGATACATTCAGCAGTTACTGAATTTTACATTTTTGCAGAAGTTTAATAAATGATATAGATGAAATTATGATGCAGTTAACTTTTTCCCTATTTGTTTGCAAGAAAATTTTGTGTTCGTATTCGAATTTTTTTTGTTTAATGTTTAAAAATGCTGTTCATTAGGATAATTTATTATGAAAATTATTTATTCGTGGACATTTATCCTCTTATGAAATCTTGTGGGAATTTACTATATGTGTTTATTTTATTGTGACAAAATTCTTAAAAAAGTATAATTTCAAACATTTGACTGAACGTAATCGACTGAATGCAGGAAAATTCAATCAAGTCTTTCAACTCTTTCACTTTATTTTACAAAAGTAACAAACTCATCAACAAGTATGAAATTTACACCCAACTAAAACCAACCAAAAATTGGTAATAAATATGATACTGTAGAGCATTTTTAGGCTAGACAGCCTGTAAGGAAAATATTCTGAAATTCAGAATTCCCTGAAATTCTGATATGCTATCGATCTTCACTTTTCTTTACCTCATCTTCAAAGCAGAGTAGCATGCAAATGAAACCGTGATGACGAAGAAACAAGAATAGTATCTGAAAAAGGAAAGAATGTGTTTTGGTATAAATAAGTATTTACAAATGCAAATTTATTTATATAGTATTTAAAATATGTGTTTGCGTTTTAATATCCAAACATATATAATGAATTATGATAAATAAGTCTAAAAAAGAAACTTCTAGAGGATCAATATATTTATAATTTTCGTAATAAATATACACAGTCCAGTCACATTAATGTGACCATCTGTCAAAAGCCAGAATAACCACCTTTCGCAGAGCGGACTGCTGCGAGACGTGCAGGAAGAGAGTCACATAGGTCCCTGAAGGTGTTCTCTGGGATGTTGAGCCATGCCGACTCTAATGCCGTGGCCAGCTGCGCTAGATTACGCGGTTGAGGATCCATGGCGCGAACAACTCGATCGAGATGGTCCCACAGATGCTCGATTGGGTTTAAGTCAGGTGAGTTTGCTGGCCAGGGGAGGACGGTAAACTCATCCTGGTGCTCTTCGAACCACGCACGTACACTGGCAGCTGTATGGCACCTCGCATTGTCCTGCTGGAAGATGCCATCATCCTGAGGAAAAACAATGCGCATGTAGGGGTGAACATGGTCCGCAAGGACAGATGCGTACTTGTATTGATCCATTGTGCCTTCCACAATGATCAGTGAACCTAGAGAATGCCAGGAAAACATTCCCCAGACCATAATGCTCCCGCCTCCAGCTTGGACCGTTCCGGCAATGGTTGCAGGGTGGTTCCTTTCAGAGGTTTCACGCCTTATACGCCAACGTCCATCTGTCCGATGGAGCATAAAACGCGATTCATCCGAAAACGCAACCTGTCGCCACTCAGTGGACGTCCAGCTGCTGTACTGGCGTGCAAATTCTAGCCTTCGCCGTCGATGAACAGCAGTCAGCATAGGTGCACGAACCAGGCGTCTGCTTCGGAGGCCCAGACGCAGCAATGTTCGCTGAATAGTACTTTGGGAGACACTTTTGGTAGCCCCTTGGTTCATTTTGGTGGTCAGTTGCTCAACGGTAGCCCGTCTATCTGCTCGAACGCATCTCCGCAACCGTCGTTCGCCTCTGTCATCTATGGCCCGTGGTGCACCACATTTGCCACGTCGCTGATTTTGGACAGTCCCATTTTGCCATGCACGGTACACTTTTACCACGGCGGCACGCGAACAGTTCACAAACTCAGCCGTTTCGGAAATGCTTCCACCCTTGGCCCGAAAGCCAATGATCATGCCCTTTTGGAAGTCGGATAAATCGCTTCGTTTCTGCATTACGCCAACGATTGAAATGTTTTCCGAAGCCCTCACACACCCTTTATATACGCTCAACTGCACTGTGCTGCCACCTGCCTTCTGTGATTGGTTATTTAACTCTGACATGGAAAGTACGTGGTGGTCACATTAATGTGACTGGACTGTGTAGGTATTTTATGTTTTCTAATTATGCACTGAATATTAATTTTACGTATAAAACCACACTAAAAAATAATTTACCGTTTCCAAAGTTAGGAAAACTTGCTTTTAAAACTTTAGTTACGAAAATTAACTACTGCCAAATTTTTTTTTTGGCAGTAGTTAATGAGACTGTAATAAAGTAGGTGCAATCAAAAGAATAGTAAGTAGTTACAGAAAAAAATGTTGTGCATTTCGTATAAAGCGTAAAAGTACGATTAGAAATCCAAACATATATAAAAAAAAAACTGTAGTTATTTTAAATATGGAAACTTGATAAATTTGGGAAAAAAATCGAATTTTAATGCTTTAGCAAAATAAATGCTAAAATCTAACATGTGTAAAACATTTTTATTGCGTATGATTTTCATATCCATATGTAAGGTTTTAGTTTAAACTAACAAAGTTTTATGTTAATTTCTCTTTCCTATGAGCTCTTATTTCAACTTCCCGTTAGAATGAGTGCGCGTTTCAGCTTTATGCTAATTTGAAGTGGAGCCAAGTTTTTGTATTTAAAAGGTCAGCAAGGAACTTCTCGGTGTGAGAGAGCTTTTAGCCTCAGATCACTGCGGCTCTGTTCGACGTTCACCTGACCAGCTAGTATTTAAGTTCTAAACCTTAGCGCTGTTACGCTATTACTTATTGAAGTAATCTAAGGTCGTTAGTATTAGCCAAATCTTGCTGCGCACCCTTGATCGTTTAGTATAGAGGCCAACCTTGCGTTTATAGCTCTGAGAGCGACGACTTCTTAATTTTCTACTTAACCTTATTTTAAATTATTTGATTGTTCAGTTTAGACCCAAGTGCGGTCATTATTTTCTGTTATCCCTTCTGAGTTGGGAAGTGACTGTAAATAGTAGTTTAATAAAAGGGTAGTTTTAATCCCTCCGTACGTGCAGTTATTCTACCACTTAACCACAGTTATTCTATCATAGAACATAGCTGCATTCAGCTCCCTGTTCAAGATCAGGACTTTAACACTATCACGACCATGTTCCCCAAAAGTATGCACAGAACACTCAGTCCTGACACATATTTTGAAATTTAAATATTAAATTCCTTTGAAGGATTATGAACTGCTTTAATTTGGACGCTTTCACACCTTGCAGAAGTTTTTTTTTATATTTATTTATTTATTTATTTATTTTTTACATTGTTCAAGCTCTCAGTATTAAATATTAGTTACATATTTATTTAATTTATAAATACGATAATGCCTAATAATTCAGTAAGTAATTTTACGCTATTTTGTCGTTTTTTTTAATACTTAACACTATTTAAAGATTGAAGCCTGTTACCGCCCCCCCCCGAGAACGTTTTAACTATTTCACGTTTTTAGTCCAAAGGGGCAATTTGCGCAGAAGGACTGTAAATGTCTTTTTGGCATTTTGCATCGATTCACTAAAAGCGTTGTTTCACTTTTCAAATTGTTGCCACCCAATATTATCGCCCTGTATTACATTTAAAGAAATTAAATAATCAAGAATCTGTATAAATGCATGTATATTTCTCGCATTGTGATAAAACAACGGTATCTACAGCCATCCAGTTTTGAATATTAAACGTTTCCACCCGAATATGGGCATCTGGAAGCCCAAATTTGACATCTGTTTTATTATCGATTTCATATTTTGAAAAACTTTATCGAATTTTAAATTAACAAACTCAAGAATTTCAGAGCGAGCAATGGTAACGTTGTACAGAAAAAACATTTTTATCTCCAACGCGTGAGGCTGTGTATCGGAAATTCTAAAGATAGGTTCATTTTAAAATTATTTCGCGATATTGCTGTTGAATTCAATTTTATGGTTCAAGTGCGAAGAACATGATATTTAATAAATAAAGGTAACACACAAAATTAAAAAAAAGCCCCTTTGAATTTAATTTGAAACCTTTCAGATTTTTTTTTTTTTTCATTTTTGCATTTAGTATTGAATAAGAGCTGGGTAAGGTTATTAAACACAAAACCTTTGACACGCGTCTACTTTTACCTCATCGAGAGAGGAAAGTACTGAGTTCTGAATGGACAGGAGTGCTTGAAATATAAATTAAGCCATTCTTTTGGATGTTGCTGGCGTACACATATAAAACAACGGAACCATGAACAGAAACGTGGGATCTTTATCCGTTCGTCCGTGTGCCACTTGTACCCAAGATATTGCAGAATAAAGGTCAAGGAAACTAGTTATAAATCAGATTGAAAGAATTGTTGTTTTTTTCTCTTTCTTCTTTGCTATTAGAACAATGAAATATGTAGGTAAATGCAATAATAAATTTTAGGCTCAAGCGGAGTGAGGTTTTAATGCAAGACATGCATAGCAACTTGCGTTACTAACAACGTAATTTGAAAATGCGTCTATCAAACATTTTCGTTCCCAGTTCAAGCTAAAGGTGAATTTCGTATAAATTCATATCGTGAGAGCTTATACGCAGCAAATATCTTAGACGTTCCTAAAAAGTGGGCAAATTTCCACGCTAGATTAATTTTCATTTTACAGAAATGCCATTTCCAGAGATTCCGAAAACCATGCTCCTTCCATTTAAAAAATATTCTGCCAATCTGTAAAATTTCACTGGCCTTCTTACAAAATAAAAGGGATACAACTGTGAAACCAGTAATTGTGAAATCAGGGGAAAAAATGTGTATAGTGAGATTTTTGAAAAGGTTAGGTTGAAATTAAAATTATCAACCGAAATTTACAAATTGCGCTAAACCTGGTAAGCTTCGAGTAAATGGGATTCATACGCTGTAGCGTCATTTCGAAGGTCATTGTGTCATTTTAAGCAGGAGAGTTGAAAAACGAGTAATCCTTTCGCCGGGATTCGAACCTGGACCTTTCGAATACGCGCCATGTGGGCTAACCGTTACACCGCGAAGGCATGCAGAAAGAAGGGAGAAAATACCTCATACTCCCCCTTTTAAAGGGCGACTGAGGATTACGGGATCCGGTCGCCAAATCCTCACAGTGAAGAATCATCATCCACCACCCTTTTAGTTCGGGCGCCAATGTAGAGTCATTAGGTCATTTTTGAAGCAGGAGAGATGAGAAACAAATAATGCCTTCGACGGGACTCGAACCTGGACCTCTCGAATACGCGCCGAGTGTGCTAACCGTTACACCACGAAGGCATGCACAAAGGAAGGAGAAAATACCGTATAACGCTGATAATGTATTTTTGAATATTGTTTTAGAAAATTTAAAAAGCAACACTGATTAGTGATTTCCGGCATACAATTAATGTTCTATAATTCGAAGTTCTAGAGATTTCGTAACTTTTGCCCATACGCATTAAACCATCTTAATAAACAATGTCATAAATTTTTTAAATCTCTTTGGGTCCTCCAAGATTAGATTACGATACGGTTTGCAGAATAACAGAGAACATTTTGCTTTTCAAAAAGAACTTATTATCATAATATACGGAATGTACAGGGAAATGTTTTAAAATTAGAGTAAAATTCAAGTTGAATTTCCAGACTGTACAGAATTAATTAATATCTAAAATTAGAGCCAAATTAGAGGCAGGATTTCAATGTTCGAGACTATGCGCCTTCCTTATGACACGCGGTCTGCTTTATACTCGGTATTCGTGTTTTAAAGCATGCAAATTGATAACGACTATAAAGTGATTTAAAACATTTGGAATTATCATAACATTGAATATTTATTTCACATGTTTAGCTGTTTGCGTCTTAAAATATGCCCGTAATTTAAACCTAGAATATTACCAATTTGTGGATGCGTGAGATTACCAATGAAAGAAAAGTATTTTGGGAAAATGACATTCTTTACAATTCTGAAGTGAGAAATATTTTAGCTAATTGTCACAAAAAATTAGAGCTCTTTTATAATATTTGCTTTAACATTTTTTGGACTGTTTAATTTTAAATTTATTGTCCCAAAATTATAAATTTCTGTTATACTTAAATACCAGCTAAGCACGTTAAAGAGAAGTGCCGTAAATTGCCAAATTCAATCAAGATCTTTTAGATTTTGCAAGATGTTTTAAGTTTCCAATTCTGATATTTACCGTCTCAGCATATACAAATATTTCGCGAAATCATAATTACCACGTACAAAAAGTTATTGCCTTGTTAGGTTCACGAACATTTAGGAAGATCTGTTTAAACTTGTAGAGTCATTGGATTATTTAGAAGCAGGACTATTGAAAAATGAGTAATGCCTTCGCCGGGAATCGAACCACGGACCTCTCGGTTACGCGTCGAGCGTGTTGACCACTACACCACGAAGGCATGCGAAGAATGTGGGAGAAAAACCTTATAAAGTTTCAACAATGTTTCCGTGGGAAGCGTTTTGAAGTAGAGCTAATTCATAAAATCTTTGCTAGGTTAACATTTCTCTCCGTCTTGCACGAAACAAACCGTTTTGAAAGCAAACAGCATTAACTGAAACTAAAATTTCGAGTGATATATTCTTTGTAACGTCATAGCGATGCAGTTCATTGAAACAATTGATAATAAATATCCATTTTAAATTTCTAGAATTTTTGAAATTTTGATGTATGCGACTTTTGGATCACCCCGTTTATTAGCAATGACGGCAGGCAGCTAAATAACATCGAGAAGAACTGCGAGTTGTTTCATGCAATGCGATGTTTCACACGGGATTTTACACGATATTTAACACGGAATCCTTATGATTTGGATGTCCGTTTCCAGAAAGTTTGTTCCAAAAGACAGGAACTCAGCATTTGATTTCACAGTTTCCATGCGCACTACTTTTAGCGCTAAAGAAAATAAATCAAGCAAGTCACAATTTTACTCATCTTTTACAACATATTCAGATAATTTACTTTTAAGACTCTCTGAGCGTGTTTTTAGTGTAAGGAAATTTTTGCATTAAATTAGTTACAAAGTAAATTAATTTTTATACGCGTTAAATGTATATTGTTTCTAAGTAATGTTCCAAAATAAATTTATTGATTTCTTCCAGGCAAACCTGTTATAGTTCTGAATGTGCACTTTTAAATCGATGGACTGATCGATTAAGCTCATAGTTAGTTAATCGTTCCGATGTTCCTCAAATCGCAAATGATGGGCGCCTTGTTTGAAATGGTAAGGCAACATTAATGTCTTTTTTGCAATGTACACTGCGAAAAAAAAAAGGGAGATAGTTCTATATCTCCCGTTCTACTGGGCCGACTGACGAAATTCAAATTGCGTTTTTCGTGTCTCGAAAAGCGCAACTTAAGATATGTACTAGATTTATGTATAGCATTGTTCAAATATAGGTATTCTGACACAAAATCGGACTTTTTCTGAAATGACATGCCAATTTTTTTCCATATTTCGATTTTACGACACAAATTTTCCAAACTGCAAAGTTTTGTAAAAATCGCATCAGTAGTTTTAAAACATTTGGCTCTCAAAATTTTAGCTCCTCAATGTGAATTTAATTTGGTATGTATTTATTAATACCTCTTTTTTATGAAACTTATTTGATTTATTCCTACACAGTTCAAAATTTAGGTTCATTCCAAATAAACTTCCCCCATTTTTTATGATTTATTTTTAAAATTTGTATTTTTAATAATTTTTATAAATTTTTCGAAAAAATTTTGAATTATAACCTATAAAATTTTTGAAAAAATAGAGCTTTTTATTGAAAATTTTCGAAGATGTACGTGATTTTATATATTTGCGTTTTTTGAAATTTGGCATATTTGTTGAAAACGATAATAGCGGAAATGTGGTTTACGCACTAAAATTATTTGAAAGTAAGAATGATTTGACTTTTTTCCGCTCATCTACAATGAGAAAATGTAGGAACAATGTGACTTTTTTCCGCTCCTGCACGATGGAAAGGACGGGAAAATAAGTTGCCATGTTTTAAGAAGTTTGCCAAGTGAATTACTCTTGGCGCAAACTGAAAAAATTCGCCAAGTTAAATTTTTGAATTTCTCCGTACATTTCGCACTAGATTTTACAAAATTTAATAGTTAGGCATAATTTCAGTCTTAGAATCGAAATATGAAAAAAAGTGGTATATTATTTCAGAAAACGTCCCATTATGTGTCAAAATACCTATATCAGAACAAAGCTATATATAAATCTAATACATATCCTAAGTCGCGCTTCCGAGACATGGAAAAAGCAATTTGAATTTCTTCAATAGGCCCAGTAGAACGGGAGATATAGAATTGTCTCATTTTTTTCGCAGTGTACAGTGTTTTGTTCCTTTTATATGTGTTGAAAGTTAAATATTTTGCATGTCTTTGAAAACTGCTGAATTTCCCAGAATGGTGACGAACATATCTGAAATACTGGACACATTCGTAGCAGAAACTTACGGTTTAATGAATGTAACCATGATGTCCTGCATAAATGGGTCCCTTGTGGATGATTGGCACTGCATGTTCGTAACCGT
Source organism: Stegodyphus mimosarum (assembly GCA_000611955.2). Classification (NCBI taxonomy): domain Eukaryota; kingdom Metazoa; phylum Arthropoda; class Arachnida; order Araneae; family Eresidae; genus Stegodyphus; species Stegodyphus mimosarum. Next base: position 296,563 of record KK120492.1, on the reverse strand, counting down.
GGGACGCCACAATGGGTATCGGTACATGATGTCCTCTAGTATCGTAGCTACGATGATAAGCTCCGTGATTGCTCAAGAGATTTCCATGCTTGCCGTAGCTGTGACCTCCATGGTGGCTCTTTTTGCCATATTTGGAATATCCGTGAGCGTGATCGTCGAGCAATTTGTGATGGCCCTCGTTGCCGTGGTGATCGTGATGATAACCATGAGAAGAACTGGAGGAGCCTTTATCGTGGTGGCTTTTAATCTTGTCGTAAGCATAGGCCTGAAATGATTAAAATTTTGGCAGTTAATTGAAATGTCATTTGAACAGAAACTTGCATTGAAAGATTAAACAGATGTGATCTAGTACTTTTTTATTGGAATTTATGCAAACATGCGAGTCGTATTGTAATCTTCGAGAATTCACTCATTCTCTTGGCATTATGTGGTGCATTTGTCTTCTAAATTGAGCCCATTAGTACAAGACAATGATAAGCAAGAAACTGTTTCTTTTTTAGTGGAAATCAAATCTCTAGATTTATTAAGGCTTTAAAACGTAATGGATAAGAATAAACTGTCACTTAAAACATAGTATTTTGCAAGATAAGTTATTAAAATTAACTTTAAGCCTTACCAATGCTTCTTCCCCAAGGATCGGAACTGACGTGACAATACCTTATGCGGAAAAATAAGTATTTTTTATTAACTCGATCGGCTTTTCGGATTAAATAAAGCACTTAAGGTATTCTTTATAGGATGACATATATTAAACAATTTTATTTTTTTAAAAAATAAGAGCAGTTCGTCTGAATACCATTGCTATTTATATGCAGTACATGCACTTTAATATGCTGCTAAGGTATTCAATTTCTCAAACCGAAAGCAGGAACCAAAACTGAAAGTACCATTTTAAAAACGAATCTTTAATCATTGTTCATAAAATCATAAGTACTTATAAGTAATCAAAAGTACTTATAAGTTCATAAAATAAGTTAAATCATAATATCAATTTTTTATTGTAATAGAATTTCAAAATGCTCAAAGATTACTTAGCGTTTGAAATAAACATATGCATAAACAATTGGAATAAAAGCTAATTAAAAAGCACTCCATCGGCGGCAGTTGACAAAACGTGATGGAAGGATAAACGAAGATAAAAGCATGCATATGATAATATTTTGCTAGGCCGAAAAATTTATTTTTTGTCTATAGGAAACACAAAACTCTTTTAATCATGGAAACAAATTAATAAATAAACAGCATGCAGCATAAAATGTTTTAACAGACCGCTTTCGGCCATATCAGTTGAGGGTAAAAGCGGCAAAAGGGAGAGATTAGGAGACAAACTAATAATCTTATTAAAAGTAGGAATTTCTACCTGGAAAAAAATAATTAAGAGATATTTAAGATTTGCTACAAATCGGAGTCGCAAAAAGCAATGAAAGTAATAACTTTAGTATATCCATCTTGTAAAGTTGAGGTTATAATTTCCGTGTTCGAATTAATAAATTTAAACAACGTTTTCGTATATTTTGGGTACAGTTTTTCTAGGTATATTTTTAATAAATGTGCAGTATATTTTTAATCAATATATTATTTATTATATTGATTATTATTTTAATCAATATATTATATATTTTTAATCAGTTTATAATTTTTAATCAATATATTATTTTAATCAATACATTATATATTTTTAATCAGTATATTTTTAATAAATGTGCATTTCAATTAAGATTTTTGTATTACTTTTAAATATTTGCAATTCAGCCACAGAATGCCTAAAACACGTTTGGGAAGTTCATATCATTCTGAGATAAGAAATACTGTTCAACATTTTGTTGCAATTAGTTAGTGGCAATATGGGTCTCACAGTAACAGGGTTTCATGTTTTAAACACTTACCCCTTGAAAGGTTCTGCTTAAAGCAGTAAGCAAAGAATAATTAATACATTTTATTTGTTTACACTATCGTATATTTTCAACTCTTTAATTATTTTCCCCATTTGCCTTTTAAGAATCAAATTTGCTGAATATTTTCCAACTTTAATAATACAATTAATAACATCAAATATTTACGCTTTCTCACTTCCGATTTAACTAGCAGCACTTTCAATTCCCTAGATAATTTTTCCTAGGACAGTATAATCTTTTATAAAACATCTTGATAAATGTTTATACTTAAGTTACTGAAAATTTAAGGAATTTATAAAATTTCTGAAGTTATTAACATTCTTAAGTTATTATGTAAAGTTAATACATATCCTCCACTTCTTCAGATTGGTGTCTTCCTGTTTTTGCGGTTGTCAAAAAGGTTCCTATATCCGCGAAATCATTAATCTTCATTACACCCCTCCTCAAAGGGTTTACATAGTGCAGGGCGACTGGGCCCTGGCCTTTCACGAAATGTAGGCAAGCAAAACGTCTTTAGATTTATAAAAAGAATTTTTAAAAGGAATAATCGAAAAACATTTACGATCTCGGATTTGTGCATGAATGTAGCTAATATTGTATTTAAAAGGGAAGAGAGATGTTCAAACTCTGCCATGATTTTGGCAATGAACTAAAAGATCGTTTCCTAAAGTAAAAATAATATGCTTACGAAATTTTGCATAAAGGTGAGTTATAATAAAATCTTTCAGAATAAATATTTGTTCTAAAACGACGACTCCTTTGGTCTTAATTACGCCTCTGCAGCTTTTATTCTTTCATTTATGCAAATTCAATAATGTAGATTTTCCTAGATTTTCTTTTTTTATTCTGAATTCGATACTGATAACCTTTAAAAAGGGCTAGAGTTTTTTCCCTTTAGTTTCAATAATGTCTAAAGCATAAAGTCAAAGCATTTCAATAATGTCTATCCATATTGATTAATACAAGATGTGAAAATAACAGCTAATATTGTAACAGAATTACGAATAGAATGAAACTAAAGATTTTTGAGAGGAGCCGAAACTAAGACACGTCTTCAATGTAACGAAGACTAACTTATTCACAAAGGAACTGCCCAGCTGTTCTTAATGATTCATTGCGACATCTGAGGAGCTGTGGGAGGGGGACTGTACTCTCCGATTTCGCGGGAACAGGAAGAATTTTGAAAACGCGGAAAGAGAAATCGCGGAAGCAGAACTAATTCACTGAATGCTATGATCCTTTATAGTGATTTACATTCATTTAGTTCATGTCTCCCTTTCGTTCTCATAACTCTGACCTCGTCAAACGGTATACGCAGTCGTTATGTTTAGATACGCTATAATACTATTAAATGAACATTAGCGTCACTTTGGAGTCTTGCCATTGTCAATTAAGTCATCAGAGATCTTAGCGTTATCGAATACATCCGAGATACTATGCAATGGTCTTTGGACGTGGAGTATTATACTTCTGAACCCTGCAACATTATGGACCGCTCTTAGTGAAGTTATGATATTATTCCATACGGAATACTCCGGCATTGATCGTGAAAACCATTTTTCACCAATTCTATACTCCCACGAAGTCCACGATTCTATGGACGAAAGAAGATTCTATGGAATCGTGGACCACGAAGTCCACGATTCTATACTCCACTCCTGCAGATTTGTGGGAGGGTAGATCTGTCTTTCCTTTTGTCAAACTAATTCTTTCGGTATCAGAAGTTTGTTTATTAGAGTGGCAGCATAAATCGAGACGAATTTATTTATAATACACAAGAAAAGTAAGTTTGTGCAGATACTATAAAATTCCCTGGGACGTTGAATTTAAAAGATTCCTCCGCTAATTGACATTTGTATTCCCACATTATTATGTAGATGCACATTTTTAACGATAAATAAGGAATAAATTCAAAGAGGATAGAACTCATTCCTTTGTAAGCATAAACCACACGTATGCTAAAAATATTTTTGCCGGTCTAAGCTACCTAAACGTTAGACTTACCTTTTCGTAGCCAAATCCCTTATTTCTTTCATAATATCCCTTATCGTGGTGCTTATGATGTGCATCATGATGAGCAAGCTTAGATCCATAAGCTTTGTGAGCAGCTTCATCATGATGTCCGTGTTTGGCATATCCATGATCACCATGTTCCTCCAGAGCTGCATGATGACCGTGTCCATGAGCTCCATGACCAGATTCTAGGTATTCGTGGCCTCCATGGTTTGCATAGTGGTGACCTAGCCCGTGATGACCGAGCCCATGTTGTGAGTAGACGCAGACCAAAGAGGCAAAGAAGACAAACAGGAACTGTAAGAGTAGGCAAACAGTTAAATATAGGATTAGATTGTTAGAATTTTGACGTAAAGAACGCAAGGGCTATCTAACTAAGGGAGAAATGCCTTCGTGAAAGACTTTCTAAGGGCAACGGACTTGCATTCCCGTTACACGAGGGGGAACCTCAAAATTCGACCATGTAGCCAGGTTGTTTGCATGGGATGGAAACCATATCGAACTTCCATTATTTAGCACTCTTACCACTTGGTCAATGGCGGGGGCTAGTTAAAATTGGCAGAAATTATTTTAAAATTTAAGAAACACCTGGAGAATTATTAGAATAATAGAACTACTGCAGTAAAACTATTGTTTATTTACAAATGCCTGGTTTTTGGTGTTTGATCCATTAACCGTTTTGCTTCGTAATACATGTACCATGAATCATGACCATGTGACCATGAACATGTGTTTTCTGTTCATGGCTAAAGACTGCAAAATTTAAGCAAAAGATGCATTTTTCAAAGTATGACCACGAAATTGTTGAAAAAGGACTTTTTACAATCGGTAAAACCAACTCAGTAAACGCAAAACGCGAGAAGTCAGCATCTGCAGTTCAAGGCAGTTTAGAAAGGAAGGCACATTTCCATTTTATTTTGCGAATGAGAATGAAATTTGCCAAGCTTGAGGGGGAGCGTAGCTTGAGGTCTGTTGCCGAAGTATTTGGAACTGATAAAAGTGTTGCTTCAGGAGCTCGAAAAGCCTTCCAGGCCTAAGAAGTTGGTGGTGGTCGGGCAAGAAAAACAATGGTGACTGATAACCAATACATCGTACCGCAGGCGGAAACAGATCGAAACTAGCGGACAAAATCAAAGGTTGTGTACTGCAACCAGACGATTGGTCAGTGTGGCCGAACAATTTCATAAAGTTGGTTTATTCGCCCCTCTAGAACGCTGCATATCATTTACAACAACCCATCGGCAGTGCCGTTTACAGTGGTTTAAGGAACATAAAGCATGACCACCTCATCAGTTCAGTCGCATCCTCTTTACAGACGTATCAAAATTTCCAGCAATTCGGACTTTGACAGGTGTTTGCAAAATTTGGAGTCTTTACTCAAAGAAGCGAGAGCTGCGGCTTCAAAACCAATTATGTATCCGGGTGTTCGACTCCCACCTGAGATTAAATCCAAAATTAAGCAGCGGAACTTTTTACGGAAATTTGGCAAAGGTCTCGAGATCCCAGTATCCGGACCAAATTCCGTAAAATACAGAACGAGATAAGGACTGAAACCCGTCTAATTAAACAGACGGAGTGGAAACACTACATTGAGTCCCTGACGACGGATCGGTTTGGCGCGCTGCCGCCCGATTACGCAAACAATCTAGACACATTCCGCCCCTTGAAACATTCCCCCTAACATCATGGAAAGAAACCGTTTCTGTGGTCCTGGCGTGCTTATATGGGAAGGTAACATGGGGAACGGACGGTCGGGGTTTCACAATTTCGACAGAAGTTCGCTTACCAGAGTTCTTCACTGTTGAAGTTATCTTCTCTTACCACGCGCGTCTTTTCTGGGGTGCCTTTGGTTCCGATGTTGCTTCTGGAGACGCCTGGCGAGACGATCTTACGCTCCGGAGAACAACTGAAACATATGTTGCTTACAAAATAGGAACTCTTACCCTCAAAACGGTTAGATAATCTAGTGTTGAGTATCGACAGATGGTGCAACACAACCATTACAGTTAGAGGAGGTCATATTCTGTTGGTTTGTCTTTGGTTTGTTGTTCTCCCTCTTGTTTTTTAAGTTTTGTACCAACGCCATTCTGTCAATAAAGCCTTTTTCTATTTGTTCCGTATTGTATGCGTCCTGTTTGTTTATTTATTTATTTATTTATTTGTTAATATACTTTCCTCAGCCTGTGAGTACTACATTGTGCCTCTGTAGAACAAATTTTGTGTCTTCCAGTTGTTTTTTGCGGAATTACAGCTAAAATCAGAATTGTTGCTCTAGTTTTCCGCGCTAGGGTATTTTAGATATTTGTACTTTTAACAGCCAAATGTACTTAATAGAAGTTTTCATTGATGCATTGGACTCGAATTTTGAAATCAAAGAAATGTTAAAAGGGTAAATATAATTAAATGCGTTAAGATATTTTTGTCAATTTCTTACCCACTCTTAAAAAAGAATACCATCTTCAAAACTTTAAGAATAAAGCACAAGAAACTCTACACACTAAATGTTTTAATGCGGAAGCAGAGGAAGTTTCAGTATCAGAAGATTTATTATGTTAAAGGGCTTAAAATAAACGAAATGTTTGCCTTACGAGTTGATAAAAATTAATTTGAAATTTAATTTTTATATTATTTTAAAAGTTCTTTCACGTATGATCTTGCATTTGCCTCATAAAAACGAATACGACGTGTAAAGAAAATCTGATGTATACACCACATGACTTCCTTGTACGGAATATGGAATTATACGCAATTCTCCTGCATTTCATTTAAACATATTAAATTAACAGTTAACGAATTTTGAATTAAATCTACTTCGTCGATACCGCATAAACCACAATAGAATAAATGCACTCTTTAAAGTTCACTATCGGCGCTAGGTTCACTTAAGAGCGCTAATCTCATTCATTTTACAACTCAAAGTGTGCAAACATTATAGCATCTGAAGAATTACCACAAGTTCTATTCAAATACTTTAATAAATCTAAAACGATGTATAAAATAAATTAAACAAAGAAAAAAGAAACAGATTTTCACAGACGATTCAGCGCCGCTTACCCAATGCGCATGCCCTAGTAATTAATTCAGTTCTTACTTCGCGGTAAGGCAAAAATATATAAAAATTCGAAACAGTTTCATTAAAAATTGAAAGATATAGAGAAACATAAAAGACCAAGTATAGTTAAAACAATCAAATTACAATTTTTACAGTTAAAATTACAGTTTGTACGCAAAAACAAGCTAATAACTTAAATGATAATTCCAGAATGAATCGAGCATAATTTAATTCGTGATCATAAAAGAAGACGTTACTTTGTTGTCGCGAAACTTACTTTCTCTAGATTGGCAACAAATTCACTATTCTGCTAAGTATCAAATGTAAACAAATATGTCCGTTATCATAACCAAAAATTAGGCTTAGCCGTACTTAAAAAACCTTTTAAATTGTTGATAATTTCACATTGCATGGTTAACTAAAGGCATAAAATCGTAGTCGAAACATAAGAACAATATAATTCAATCATTTTTAACGCAAAAAATGTACAATTTACAAACTTATAAGAATAAAGAAACGGAGCTCACGGAGCCGAGTAACAGAGTGGATATCTATATATACATATATTTATATACTTTTGGTCCAGCCGATTGCAACCCATCGACATGTTATAGCAACGCTACATATAAAAATTCAATGTTCTGAGGCTACTCGTTTTTGAATCATGCAAGATACATACATACATACATGCGTACGTACGTACGCACAGACGCCACGAAAAAACCTCTTCAGAATCCATTTTTAATCAGTTTTGTAAATATTTTTTGGGAAAAGAGGCCTTTATTCTGTCTTTAATGTTTAGATATTACCCCAAAACATCGTTAAATTGCATTCGATAGAGGTCAAAATGGATATTTTCGTTGAAATATGAGACCCGAAATTTTTTACGATTACAATACTTCCTTTTTACTTCGTACAAGGAAGTAAAAATAAAATGAGAAATGTACAAGCCCTTTTGTTTAAAACAGCACGTGAAGCAAGGAATTAGGAAGAAAAGTAATCGTTATGTTATTTAGGAATAATAAAGCCTGCTTTGTTACCATCCTATGTAATTATGGATTCATCATACGACGTATCGTCTCTATCTTACGAATGCGTATATTTTTCGAAGGCATCGCCGTCTTTCAAAATTCAAAATATTTCAATTATTCAAGCGCAATTATTGAATTGTTAATTTCAATAATTCAAGTTAATTATTTTATTTCAGAAACATTTAAATGAATTATCGTACTTTGAAGAATGATGTAAATAGAACATTAAGAGATTTTTCGATTTTCGTAAAATTTTATCTTTTCGTTTTTGAGATTATGTTTTAATTACGTTTTAAAAGAAAAATTTGGTATCGTGAAATTCGAAAACGGAAAACGAATTCTAGTAGACAAACTTTTTAAAATTCTTTCCTTTTCGCAAATTCTATAGTTAATATTTTGCTTTCGAAAATTTATGAAAGTCGGAAACATTTCCTTTCAATTCACTTTTAAACTAAATTTCAAACACACGTGTTGAGACGGGCAAAATTCTTTTGGACGAGTTATGAAGGATAAAAAGTTTAAAACAATTATTTTTGGGGGCAAAAAAGGATTATTTTTTATCATGTATGTATACATAAATTCCAATTTTATAATAGGCAGTGGGAGAAATAAATATTTAAATCTTTTGTTGGCAACTAAAAAAGTGAAAAGAAATGTCAATAGTTTTTCATATTCAGAACAGTTGTAAATTGTCATTATTTAGACGATGACCAATTATGAAGTAAAATATTACTTAAGCACCAATTTACAACGTGATTATTTTATATTCATACATGTAATTGTAATTACATAATTCTTATATCGCATATGGATGAAATTTATCGGATATATATTTTTACATAATTGATATATATACATATTTGATACATTTGGATCAAAGCAATACATTATATTTTAGTATAATATATACTGTTCCTATATTTTTAACAAAATTTAATAGGAAGCTGAATTAAATCAAAAATGATTCAATAAAATAATATTTAAATCATTCCTAGGCTGTTAAAAATGAATATTGGGATATCAGAACTTTTTCATATCTATTCACTCTAGGAAGTGATCATTATTTGGGTAACAAAAAATGTACTTACGAATTTCATTGTAATTGAACAGCAATCCCTAATAAGGAATTACAAGTGTGTGTTTTCAGCAGATCCCACCGAATGTAAACAAGTGACTAGGGTGCTCATTCGGCGATTGCTTATATATACACAATACCCATTTTCAACAACCTCAATTCGGGATTGTCAACTTATGTGTGTTTTCGTGTCTCGCGGGTATTTGGAACGGGCCTTTTGTCGGTCGCCTCAATCGGGGAAACCTATCCCTTGCCTAACGAGATAATATACTAATCTATGTTGCCAGAACCCTCATTTTTTTTCTTCATCTCCGTATAAATTCAGAGCTTGGTTAGTGCGGTGTTTTTCTACCGGCCTTTCAATTGCGATTGTTCTAAAGGTGTTAAGTAAGATTTTTATAAGACGGAAACTTTTTTTTTTCCTTCCGTCTGACATTGTTATTGCCAAGTGGAATGCGGTTGAAGTGTGTTTTTTAAGCGAAGTTTAAGAATTAGATTTCAAAATTTCGTGTCAATGTTGCAAAACTTGAAATGGAAGCTTTTTGAATTATTGCTTTTTGTTTTTATTTTCTGTTATTAAGGAGATAAAAGTGCATAAAACGCTGAAAGTACTTTTCTTATCCATTTTGGAATAGAAGGTCTTTTTACTTCCTTGTACGAAGTAAAAAGGAAGTATTGTAATCGCGAAAAATTTCGGGTCTCATATTCCAACGAAAATGTCCATTTTGACCTCTATCGAATGCAATTTAACGATGTTTTTTTGTAATATCTAAACATTAAAGACAGAATAAAGGACTCTTTTCCCAAAAAATAATTATAAAACTGATTTAAAATGGATTCTGAAGAGGTTTTTTCGTGGCTTCTGGCGTACGTACGTACGTACGTATGTATGTATCTTGCATGATTCAAAAACGAGTAGCCTCAGAACATTGAAATTTTGTATGTAGGGTTGCTATAACATGTCGATGTGCACCTCGCATTTTGGTTGCAATCGGTTGCACCAAAAGTATATAAATATATGTATATATGTATTATAAAAAGAAAAATTGCTTTATTACTTTGCAGCTTTAGCGCAAGTGTTGGGCTTATTAATTTACTTTTGATTACTTTCATTATGTGTGTGTACATATATATAAAATGATTGAATTATGTTGTTCTTATCTTTCGGTTAAGATTTTATGCCTTTAGTTAACATGCGTGCAATAATTGTGGAATTATCAACAATTTAAAAATTTTTGAAGTGTGGCTAAGCCTAATTTCTGGTATATTTGTTTTCATTTGGAAGCTTAGCAGAGTAGGGGATTTTCGCCAATATAGAGAAACTAAGCTTCGCAACACCAAAGTAACGTCTTCTTTATTATTGCGAATTAAGTTTGTTTCATTTTGAAATTATCATTTAAGTTATTATCTTGTTTTTGAGTACAAATCATAGTTTTAATTGTAAAAATTGTTCTTTTAATTGTTTTAACTGTACTTGGTGTTTTATGTCTTATTATATCTTTTAATTTTTAATGAAAATATTTTGAATTTTTTTGTATTTTTCTTTCTAAATATGATATGTTTTAAATATGTTTAACTCTTTGAAATTCAGACCCTGTAACTTGTATCCTTAAAATACCAAACCACCCGAAATACTTTTCCAGTTTCACGGCAATTTCCTCCCCTCCCCGTCCATTAACGCAGAAATAAGTGTGAAAATTTCCAATGGTATCTTTTCTACGCTCTAACAAAGATTCCATTAGCCTTTGACCCCATTCTTTATAAACCTATTCTGAAGGTCTTAAACTGAAATCAAAGAATCAACAACGAAATGTCACGTGCAATCTAAAGATAAGAAACCACAATTAAACATCTTAGGACAAACTGTCTGCAGTAAACTGATACAATACATTTGGGGAAACTGTACCTGCTACTGCATACCTTAGGGGGAGAGAAGAAAACAAGATCGCATTCTAGGCCGTTTTCCGGCGGTTGAGGTCATCTAAATGAGGGGCCGTGTAGGGCGGTTTGGTCTTGAAAGAGTTAATCAAATGCTTACCAAAGCAAAGTTAATTTCCTAATTATTTCGTAAGAATATATTGAGTTTGGTTTGATTTGGTTTATTGAGATTACGGCAAAGCACGCTAGGGCCATCTGTCTAAGGGTAGGAATGCCTTCGTGGGTGACTTTCTCAAATACATTGGCTATGTTTATCCAGACCGTTTACCTGTAATCGGACTGAAGGCGAACGACCGGTATTCAGCGACTTTAACGTTTGGCTCCTAGTAGGCCCAAAGACACAGTAAAATCATTTGTAACAACAATGATTACTAAAATTTCATTTATAAATTCACGGAACATTATTTATGAAACAGATGTACTTGCTGTTGAGACTCTGCATTTTACATGAACATTTTCTAAATCCCTGACTGTTACCTATATTTAGAACCGTAGCGAAAGACCCGGGCGATTCCTCCATACGTAGCACTTCTTCCATATTAATTAGTGTTTGTCGCAAATGGGCAAGTCGGATCTGCAATACAGCCGTAATTATCTCACATTAATTTCCTCTTCTTAGCTTGAGTTCCTAAGTATTCTATACAGTTTTCTCCTACCCTACGAAGATTCAGCTTAATGTGTAGAGACATTAGGTATTTAGAAGCAGGAGAGATGAAAAATGAGCAATGCCCTTGCCGGGAATCGAACCACGGACCTCTCGGTCACGCGTGGAGCGTGCTGTCTACTATACTACGAAGGCGGGAGAAATGCCTTGTATACTCCCCCTTTTAAAGGGCGACTGGAGTTTTGGGGATCCAGTCGCCAAATCCCGGTGGTGGAGAATCATCCTCTACCATCTTTTAGTTCGGGTCCCACTTATAGAGACATTGATATTTTTGAAGCAGGAGATGTGAGGAATGAGCAATGCCCTCGCCGGGAATCGAACCACGAACCTCTCGGTTACGCGTCGAACGTGCTGACCACTGCACCACGAAGGCATGCGAAGAAGGCGGTAGAAGTACCTTATAAGTAAGTGAAACGCAAGTTTCAAATCTCCTGTACACGTTTATAATTCCAAACCATAGCTTTTTAAATATGATATGGTGGGTAGGCTCATTATATTTCCAACGAATTACGTTTTCACTACATTCTTACGGGCGCACTATGCATACTCAAAAAATGTTATCATTTAACAGTGTTTCAAAAAGCACATCATCATCAGGTTGAGAGGAAGTACTCGCTGCAGTCAGGGCATCTTGTAACTCATCTTCTCCGTCCACATCCCTTTGGAATAAAATTTGTTGACAATCCGACTCTAGCTACGCAGTCAAACGTAGCTTCGAAAGGCAAACCTTTAATACCGGCATAAACGCTCTGTTTTTCATGCAATGAGTAAATTTTATCTAGTTACTCCAGGAAGTGTCCTGCATGTTTTCTATGTCTTGATTTGCTGTTTCAACTCTGACATGCACGCTCTTGCTCTCTGACCGTGTTACATTCAAGTCGTCAATAAGTCTAATTCGAATTCTTTTCTGCAGCCCGACGTTAAATCAGCATCGTGATTTTCATGACAGAAGGATTTTTCGTAAAATTTCCAGGGCTATTGATTTCTTTCCTTCTTCCATTACTTTTCAGATTCCATGAATCGTGGTGGGTTTGCATTTAGAAAGAGGTTTTTCCAGGAGACCAAAGGCATAGTTGTCCTGTACAGACATTAGAATATTTCGAAGCAGGAGACATAAAAAATGAGCAATAAACGCGCCGGGACTCGAACCACGGACCTCTCGAATACGCGCCAAGCTTGCTGACCACTACACCACTATAGTCCATACATGAAACGTCTAGTCACTTCGTAAAAATATATCGTGAAGGCAATGTAATGCAATATCTGTATCAATCTTCATTTTTTCGAGGAATTCTGTGGTACCTTTCGAAGTACGCGCTATTGCTTTGTTTATTTTATTTATCGCTATTGCATTATAAAGTTTCATTTCTTGAAAATCGTGGGATAAAGAAATGGAATTTATTTTGTAAATATTCGACGTAAAACATTGTCTTGATGTTTCATTAAGGGTTACGATATACTTCCATGTTTCTCCTGCCAAATAGTATTCATACAAGTTTCTGCAAATTGTTCTGCAAAGAATCACATGCCTTGCAAAAGCTGGAGAGCTGGTGAACATTATGCATTTTAGTTTTTTTAAATTATAAACCTCGTTTTTTTATTTTATTCATTGTTGCTACAGATGTATTTTCAGACTTTTTAATTAATTTCTGCGTCTGCGGATTTTCCCTTTTTAATAACGATTTAATACAAATATTATAAACAGCATACCTTTTCGGTATCCATTTGGAGTTTTCTTTCTATGCGGAAGTAATTACTGATGTTTTACCCCTTCCGATTAACGATGTTGTTTATTTTGAGCTTGGAAATTTTAATTCCGCGCCTTTCGAAAAGGTTTTATATTATGGAATAGGAATATTGCTCTTTGGAAAGCGCAAGATCATATCCTTCAATACACGGCTTGTTTATATGCAATATTTTGTAAGAAGAATAAGTCTAAAAGTAGCAAACGATATTTATCATTTCAAATACTAAGCTGTTCCAGATGTGTTTATTCCAAAACATTTATTTTCTCTTAATATTTTGTCAAAATTATACTAAATATGTATACACAACCTCTGCATTTGGGTGTCCGAAGAGCAGAAATGTATGAAGCAACTGGGTTGTTCTTCTCTCTTTGTTACTTCCTTGTACGAAGTAAAAAGGAAGTATTGTAATCGCGAAAAATTTCGGGTACCCTATTTCAACGAAAGTATCTATTTTGACCGCAATCGAATGTGATTTAACGGTGTTTCTGAGTGACATCAGTGCGTAAGGACAGAATAAAGGACTCTTTCCTCCCAAAAAAAATTATAAAACTGATTTAAAATGGATTCTGAAGAGATTTTTTCGTGGCGTCTGTACGAATGTACGTACGTATGTATGTATTTCGCATAACTCAAAAAAGTGTAGCCTCAGAACGTTGAAATTTTCTATATAGGGCTGCTATAACATGTAGATGTGCACCTCGCATTTTGGTTGCGCCGGACTAAACGTATATAAATATATGTATATATATATATATATATATATCCACTCTGTTACTCGACTCCGTGAGCTCAGTTTCTTTATTCTTATAAGTTTTTAAATTGCGTAATTTTTGCTTTAAAAATGATTGAATTATAGTGTTCTTATCTTTCGGTTAAGATTTTTATGTCCTTAGTTAACCTGCGTGCAATAATTGTGGACTTATCAATAATTTAAAAGTTTTTTAAGTGCAGCTAGGCCTAATTTTTGGTTATGATAGCGGACATATTTGTTTACATTCGAAGCTTAGCAGAATAGTGGATTTGTTGCCAATCTAGAGAAACTAAGCTTCGCAACAGCAAAGTAACGTCTTTTTTTATTACTGCGAATTGAATTATGCTCGACTCATTCTGAAATTATCATTTAAGTTATTGGCTACTTTTTCCGTACAAATTATAATTTTATTTGTAAAAATTGTTTTTTTAATTGTTTTACGTGTGTACGCGCGCGCATTCCTCCCTTGTGGGAAGTCAGCGGCGCGCGGTTTATTCAACATGTATGATACCTACCAAACGCACTAACAATGTATAGCCACAGTATAATAATAGCGATCATCGATCGTTTACTGCTGTCGATGGAGATAGCTTAAAACCTTCAACAAATGCGCGTGTCTAGACGCTGCAAGTCCACTGTATTCCGCCAACTCTAGTGATGTTATAAAATGGTATATATATATTATATATAAATATTTGACATTAAAATCTCTCGCGACCCCAGAATTTTGCTACGCGACCCATAGTTTAAGAAGCCCTGGGCTAAGCCTAATTTTTGGTTATAATTGCGTCCATATTTGTTTACATTTGATACTTAGCAGAAGAGTGGACTTGTTGCCAATCTAGAGAAACTAAGCTTCGCAACAACAAAGTAACGTCTTCTTTTATGATCGCGAATTAAATTATGCTCGATTCATTCTGGAATTATCATTTAAGTTATTAGCTGGTTTTTGCGTACAAATCGTAGTTTTAATTGGAAAAACTGTTTTTTTAATTGTTTTAACTGTACTTGGGGTTTTATGTTTTTCCATATCTTTCAGTTTTTAAGGAAAATATTTCGAACTTTTATGTATTTTTGCCTTACCGCGAAGTGAGAACGGAATTAATTAGTAGCTCATGCGCGTTAGGTAAGCGGCGCTGAATCATTTGCGAAAACCTGTTTCTTTTTTATTTGTTTAAATTCTTTTATGCATTGTTTTAGATTTGTTATAGTATTTGAATAGAACTTGTGGTAATTCTTCAGATGCTATAATGTTTGCGCGCTCTGAGTTATAAAATGGAGGAGATGTAACGAACATTGCATTTATTCTATTGTGGTTTATGCGCTATCGGCGAAGTAGATTTAATTAAAATTCGCCAACTGTTAATTCAGTACGTTTAAATGAAATGCAGGAAATTGAGTGTAATTTAATATTCCGTACAATGAAGTCATGTGGTGTACACATCAAATTTCTTGAAGAGGTTTTAATACTTTCCATATTCTTACATGAAACATAAAAGTTTAAGTCATTATTGTTATATATATATATGGAAATGGTGTGCCATTCCCTTTTGAATTCGGCACTTTAATAATTAAAATCATTCTGCATATGATAGTAAAATAGTCTATACTAACAAGCGGAATGAAACATGCTGTTATTTTACACATTTAACGGAGTAATCGTTATTCTAAGTAATAGCTTCTTGACTGTGGACTTGTTAGTCATTAACACTCTAACACGTTCATTACACAAACATTTCATGAAATAATTACAAGTAATTTGTTCTGACCGGTGACCTGATAGCTATAAAAATATTTTTATAAATAAGGCCTTTATTAACCTAAAATGAGTGCTTTAAACGTTCATAATATATGCAAACAATTTATATTTCTTCGTGTGCACATGCACTACATGTGTACATTTTTACCATTATTGCATATTCTTCCTTTATGCACAAAAACTGAGACATATAAACTATAATAGAAAATGATTCTTATTTCGAGTAATTGTTACTCATTTGGATGATTCATTGTAGCCTTGAGTAGTTTCTCAAATCAGAATATTTTGTTCGGTCCCCCCCAATCATAAATTTTGCCTGCTTGGTTTTTCTGTCTGTCTCCTTTTGTTGTTTCGACAGAACATCCGACTGTTTCTCGAATTTAATTTTCAACTTTGGCAAAAACGATCAGCACTTTGATCCATATTTTCGTCTTTAATTTAATTTAGGATATACGCCAGATAATATTTTTGTAGTAATTTGTTCTGACCGTTTCTCTTTGACGTCTACATTATAAGGTATTTCTTCCACCTTCTTAGTATGCCTTCGTGGTGTAATGTTCGGCACACTCGGTGCGTATTCGAGAGGTCCGAGGTTCGAGTCCCGGCGAAGGCACTGCTTATTTCTCAGTCTCCCTTGTTTAAAAAATACCTAATGCTTCCACAAGTCTATAGGAAACTAAACTGGACCACAAAGTTCTTTCGTTATATCCGGAGGATCGCTATAAGCTGGCTTCGCTACAACGATGTTTGAATGCATTATTGAAATGCAAATGATATCTGACAGAACACACCTGTCTAATTGAACGAGGGTTTTCCTCTCTCATAATCTGTCAGAAATCAACGCCCATAGCATAACCTTTTGTTTTCTGCACCTATGATTACCGTTCTATATTCATTCACAAAAACAAACAAAAAAAAAAGTACTTTCCATCACTTGACGAAAATCTTGAAGCGTAATAGCGAATTTGACGCAATTCGTGCCATTCATGTTTCAACCACGGTATATTTATTCATAAGGGAATGGTGCTAAGAAATTAAAATTAAATTTAATAACCGTTTTTCCCATTTTTCATCACAAAGCTTTTATGTCACCTAACCTTGCCCAGTGTTGAATCGTAATTACAATTACTAGAATAACTCTTACTATTATCAGTCTAAAAATCCAGGGAATTGTTACAAAGGAGCCCTGAAAAGGCTTCCCCAAATGTTAGTAGGTTACTTCCTATCCGAGAAACCGAGTGTTCTCGATCAATACAGTAATTTATACAGGCAGGCTGAAATTTTTCAAATTAACTCCGACAAGCGTTGGAGTTTATCAATGACTAATATATCTCCCTACTTGAAGAACAAGACAATGAGTGGTTAAACAAGGAAAAGCGAAGCAGATAGCCTCAGAAATATGACGAGATCTCCTTTGCACGACTTCATTCAGGAAATGATTCATTTATTTTCGAGTAAGATAGTATCGAAACGCAAATGAACGACGAAAACGGTGCTCCAGAAATCAGAAAGTCACGAAAGCTTGAAAAGTTCTGACGGTTTGTAAGTTTTGATGTTTATGGCCATCATAAGTGGCTGCGTTTAATGTGTAATAAAAAGTGGAAATATTTATCATTTCTGGTACATTTTTGAAGAGTTCACGTGGTCGTCAAATCATTAAACAGGGGAGTAAAAAGAAGTAATTTTAAGTGCTGGAATAGATTTTTATATTCAAGTGGTTAGCGCTTCCATTTCTAGGAAAGAATTTACCGATGGTAAATGTCACAATGATTTCTGAATATTTATGTATTATTTAATGATGGCAAAAAAACGCGAAAGCTGTATGAATGTTTTTGTTGAAGACTTTCTCGAAGAATACTTTTGTTGTCATAGATCGCCACTTCGATCATTTACCTGCTAAAATTTTCAATATCTATCAAAGATATTTAAATTTATTATTTGTTTTATATTATGCAATGATACATTTGTTAGCCTGAAATGTTTTTTTGTGTTTTAGATTCATTAGGATTTCTTTGGTAGCAGGAAATGTGAAATATGCTCAATGCCCTCGCCGTTAATCGAACCTGGACCTCTCGAATACGCGCGCTGGACCTCTCGAATACGCGCCGAGTGTGCTACCGTTACACCACAAAGGCATGCAGGAAGGAGGGAGAAAATGCTTTATAGAGTTGATTCACTTTTAAATATCGTTCACTGTGAATACGCTGTTTCACTTTTCATTCGAGTCTATTGCAGTTTTACAAAAAACCCCGTCTGTCTATGTTACTTAAAAGCAACAGATGCAGATATTTTTTTTACTTTTCATTCTGATAGATTTAAATAATAAGCATTGAATTCATGCTATATCTAATTGAAAACTTCAAATATGTTTATAGAATGACGTTATATATTTTTTGATTCTTGAAATATGCAGAAGATACATATCTTTTCAATGTTTGTCTAAATTTATATTCATCTAGTATCCCATGAAATGTATCGCTATCCCACCTGGGCCATTTGTATTAAGAACTTCTGTTTATGGGACAATCAGTGCTGTATTGATAATCTCTGCTATCTACTAAAAGGATTTTAAGAGTCCTTTTGGACAACCGTTAAAATCTGAACTCCTTCAGAGTGTTTTAGAAAATTTCTCTTTGAATGTAATTGAATTTTGTTAATAAAATAATTTGTTTCGGCAGAGGAATAACCGTAATCTCTGTGAAACATGAGCTGCTCTAAAATTGCAGAGATGTACTCTTCTCTGCAGAACACAAAATAAAGGTCTTCTGCAGAGAAGTTCGCATTTGAAGATAGATGTTTAACACAAGTGTTTGTTAGTGTTCTCTGAAATACTGGTATATTTGGAAGGAGGCGGCATCAAAAACGAGCAAAGCCGTTGCCAGGAATCGAACCACGGACCTCTCGATTACGCGTCGAGTGTGCTGACCACTACACCACGAAGGCATGCGAAGAAAGCGGGAGAAATACCTTACAGCATTAACCCTCTGACCGGCCAGGGTTTTAGTTAGGAAAGCACAAATTTCCCAAAACTACTACCAGAAAAATTTATTTTCTTTATTTAATGTAAAAAATTTCCTGGCATTTTATACCTGGATTTATGCACTTTTAATATATTGCCTTAATTTCTTTGACATATTTTAATGTGCGCGTATATATACGTTCATACAGATATCACAAAAAATATTCTAGGCCGTATATATACGGCCTTGCCGGTTAGAGGGTTTTAATACTTTCTAAGACGACCATCCTCGGTTCCAAATAATTTGTTTTTTTATTTTAATGAGGGTGTTTTCAAAATCTGACTCCAAGAAGCAAAC
Source organism: Stegodyphus mimosarum (assembly GCA_000611955.2). Lineage (NCBI taxonomy): Eukaryota > Metazoa > Arthropoda > Arachnida > Araneae > Eresidae > Stegodyphus > Stegodyphus mimosarum. The sequence goes on along the minus strand of KK120492.1, from coordinate 277,320 downwards.
CTTTGTAAAGCTCAAGACTGATATTCGTGGTTGTTTTTTTTAACATGCAGTGTAAAACTCTTTTGGCGCAATCGACTAAATAACGCATAACGAAAGAAATCAGAAATAGAAGTAGCACAAGTGAACATTTTATATCTTTAAGGTGAGCACAGTGCAGGCTTCTGCTATGCAAGTTGGCATTGCGATAACTGGAGGAGATGCCCCTTATCGATGTTTATTTACGTTTTCGGAAATGTTGGTCTCTTCTGACGGTAAAGATTCCAAACAGGTTATCGTCCCAAGAAAGCTCGCTATGATTATTTGATTTTTTACTGATGGCAGTCATTCATTGTCACAATTTGCTGTTAATTTGTTTGCTTTGAAATTTATTTGCGATTTGATTGCAATGGAACAGAAAATACAAATCTAGTCAATGTCAACTGTAACTGAATTTGGCCAGTAAATAAATGGATTGTTGCCAAAACATTATTCGAAATCTATTTTTTCAAAATTTTTATCTTTGTTCCGAAATTTTCATCGTCGCGGAAATTCTTGAATAAAGACAACAGCTATCCTTTTTCTGTCATCCACTTTTATTCAGAATTCACGTTATAGCTATTTACACCTGTGATTTCCTTTAGCAAGAATACATATTCATGATGGTTCAAAATGTGAAGTCATGTACGCCACTAAGTTATCACATAATGGTAACATACTTTCGAACTCAGTATTTTTATACCTATTGAAGGTTTGCATTGATTACCTTGGAAAGTATTGCTTGTAGGACATACCTTTTCATCGAGGCTTTGAACTATTTCATTTGGTGGTCAGCACCTAATGAATGAACGGAAGATTGTATCCAGTGCAAATCGGAACACTATCTGATCTCTCATTTAAAAGACTACGGTATTTTTCTGATTTCAAGTCAGCCTTCCATATTATCCTTTTCACTTTAACCTTCCATTTAAACTTGTATCTTTAATAAGATCGGCATAATTAAATTTTGTTTTTGATTTCTTGGGGTCGCCTTACAATCAGTTTCGACCTATGGTGCGTAACTTGAAGACGAAGCAGATCTTCCCCAAAAGTCCTCCAAAATGACATTTGCCCTTGGGAAGGTAGCCTTCGTGTATTTTGCCGTGTCCAGTTTAGTTTTTTATTACCTCATTGTACGAAGTATAAAGGAAATATTGTAATAGCGAAACATTTCGGTTATCAAATTTCAACGAAAATATCCATTTTGACGGCTATCCAATGCAATTTAACGATGTTTTTGCGTGACATCCATATGTAAGGGCAGAATAAAGAACTCTTTTTCCCCTAAAAAATTATAAAACTGATTTAAAATGAATTCTGAAGAGATTTTTTCGCGGCGTCTGTACGTACGTCTATATACACTGAAGTGACAAAAGTCATGGGATAGCAATATGAAAATATACAGATGGCAGTAGTATCGCGTAGAAAATGTATAAATGCGAAGTGCTTTGGCAGGGCTTTCATTTGTGTTCAAGTTATTCATGTGAAGAGGCTTTGACGTGATTATGACCGTACGACAAGAATTAAGACTTTGAACGCGGAATGGTAGTTGGAGCTAGACGCATGGGTCATTCTATTTCGGATATCGTTAGGGAATTCAACATTCCGAGATCCACAGTGTCAAGAGTGTCCCGAGAGTATCTAATTTCAGGCATAACATCCCACCACGGACAGCGCAGTGGCCGACCACATGCACTTAACGACTGAGACCAGCGACGTCTGCGTAGAGTTGTCAATGTTCACAGACAAGCAATTCTGCGCCAAATAACCGCAGAAATCAATGTGGGACGTACGAGGGACGTGTCCGATAGGACAGTGCGGCGAAATTTGTCTTCCTTGGGCTATGCCAGCAGAAGACTGATTCGAGTGCCTTTACTGACAGCACGACATCGCCTGCAGCGACTCTCGTGGGCTCGTGAGCATATCGGTTGGTCCCTAAACGAAAGGAAAACCGTGGCTTGGTCAGATGAGTCACGATTTCAGTTGGTAAGAGCTGACGGTAGGGTTCGAGTGTGGCGCAGACCCCACGAAGCCATGGACCCAAGTTGTCAACAAGACACTGTTCAAGCTGGTGGTGGTTCCATGATGCTCTGGGCTGCTTTTACATGGACTCGGTCCTCTGGTGCAATTGAACCGATCATTGACTGGAAATGGATACCTTCAGCTACTTGGGGATCACTTACAGCCATTCATGGACTTCACGTACTCAAACAACGATGGGATTTTTATGGATGACAATGCGCCATGTCACCGGGCCACAATTGTTCGAGATTGGTTAGAAGAACATTCTGGACAATTCCAGCGAATGATCTGGCCACCTAGATCGCCCGACATGAATCCCATCGACCATTTATGGGACATCATCGAGAGGTCAGTTCGTGCCCAAAACCCTGCACCGTCAGCAGTTTCACAATTATGGACGTCTATAGAGGCAGCATGGCTCAATATCCCTGCAAGGGACTTCCAACGACTTGTTGAGTCCATGCCACGTCGAGTTGCTGCACTTCGCCGGGCAAAAGGAGGACCGACAAAATATTAGGAGGTATACCATGACTTTTGTCACTTCAGTGTATATGTGTGTATGTATCTCACATAACTTAAAAACGAGTAGCCTCAGAACGTTGAAATTTCGTATGTAGGACTACGGTAACATGTAGATGTGCATCTCCTATTTTGGTTGTAATTGGCCGCACAAAAACTATATAGCTATATATATGTATATATATGCACTCAGAAATTAATTCGAAACAACAAAGATAACGCCTTCTTTTATTGTTGCGAATTAAATCATGCTTAATCCATTCAGGAATTTATTCGAGGAAATAAGTGTTTAAGATTTACTTCGACATTTTTAATATAGATATTTTGAGTTTTTATGTATTTTTGCCTTGTCGCGAAGTGAGAACTGAATTCATTGAATGAGGAATATTGAATCGTCTATGAAAAACTTTCTTTTTGTTTAATTGTTTAACTTCTTTTACGCATCATTTTAGATTTATTATAATATTTGAATAGAACTTGTGGTAATTGTTCAGATGCCATAATTTTTGTTCACTCTGAGTTATAAAATGAATGAGATGTAACGCTGCTACGTGAAGCTAGCGGCAGAGTGTCGTATATAGAAAACAAATGTAGTGAATTTTAAAGAGTGCATTTATTTTATTGTGGTTTATGAATGAATCTATGAAGTAGATTTAATGCAATCCAATAAGTTTAAACGAAATGCAAAGTGCGTATAATTTAATATTCCGTACAAGGAAGTCATGTGGTGTACATATCAGATTTTCTTATATGTTGGTAAATTGTGCATTTTTTGCTTTAAAAATAATTGAATTATGCGGTTTTTATGCTTCGGTTAAGATTTTTATACCTTTAGTTAATCTACATGCAGTAGTTGTAGAATTATCAACAGTTTAAAAGTGGCCGCGTTTGTTTACATTTGAAACTCAGTAGAATAGTGAATTAAACCGGTTTCTACACCTTCAATGGGTTTTTGACTAGAAGGGGCAAAAGTAAACTTTCAGATTTGTGCACCGAAAAATCTGTCTTCATGCCCGTTGGCCGAAATCCTTGCTTTTACTTAAAAAACTCTAATATTAATTGTAAAAATTGTTTTTTTAACTGTTTTGATTACGTTTGATCTTTTATGCTTATCTTTATTTTACAATTTTTAATGGAGATGTTTTAAGTTTTTATGCGTTTTCGGCTTGCCGCGAACTGAGAACTGAATTAATCGAATGAGAAATATATCTGCAATTAAATTCGAGGAAGTTTAAATGAATGTGTAAAAATATGTATAATTTAATACTCATGCAAGGGAGTAATGTGGTGTTCACATTAGATTTTTTTAAATAAAGTTTATTTTAAAAATGAAATTCCCACATGTTATTGGAATGAAATTTTATTGCCATTTCAGGTTGATTTGAAAGTTATAAGCTGTAAAACCGGCCCCGTAGATTATAATTTAATCAAAGTTTTTAAATAAAATTTGAATAATAATTTATGGGGCCGGTTTTACAGGCTAAAACGTTCAAATCAACATGAAATGCCAATAAAATTACATCTACGTTTGTTTTCGATGCACAATATTACATCTGTCACTTTCTATAAATATATTTTGCATTTTTCTTTGGTTTAAGATTTTCTAAGGAGAGTTGTATTTAGTTTCCTATTCACAAAAGTAAACTGCAGTGCAAACACATTTATAATTTCATCTTGCACGTGAACAAGTACACGAGCAAAATACGATTTCAAGATTCTTTTTTACTTCCTTGTACGAAGTAAAAAGGAAGTATTCTAATCGCCAAAAATTTCGGCTCTCATATTTCAACGAAAATATCTATTTTGACCGCTGTCGAATGCAATTTAACGAGGTTTTTGCGTAATATTTAAATGTAAGGACCGAATAAAGGACTCTTATTCCCCAATAAAATTATAAAACTGATTTAAAAGGGATTCTGAAGACATTTTTTCATGGCGTCTGTGCGTACGTAGGTATGTGCGTATATATCTCGCATAACTCAAGAAGCCTCAGAACGCTGAGATTTTGTTGAGGCTATGACATGGAACGCGTTTCTAGCGTTCTTAGGTCCTATGAGATGTACCCGTGCACCTCGCATTTTGGTTGCAATCGGCTGCACGAAACATATATAAATATATGTATATATATATCCACTCTGTTACTCGGCTCATTGAGCTCAGTTTCTTTTTTCTTATATATTTATAAATTGTGCATTGTTTGCTTTAGAAAGGATTGAATTATGTTGTTCTTATCTTTCGGTTACGGTTTTACGCCTTTAGTTAACCTGCATGGAACAATTGTGGAATTATCAATTTAAAAGTTTTTTAAGTGCGGCTAAGCCTAATTTTGGGTTATGACAGAGGACATATTTGTTTACATTTGATACTTTGCAGAATAGTGGATTTGTTGCCAATCTAGAGAAATTATGTTTCGCAACAACAAAGTAAGTCTTCTTTTATTATTGCGAATTAAATTATGTGTGATTCATTCTGGAATTATCATTGAAGTTATTATCTTGTTTTTGCGCACAAACTGTAATTTTAACTGTAAAAATTGCTTTTTAATTATTTTAACTGTACTTCATGTTCGTAAAATATTTCCAATTTTTATGTATTTTTGCCTTACCGCGAAGTGAGAACTGAATTAATAAATAGCGCATGCGGTAAGCGGCGCTGAATTGTCTGTGAAAAAGCTGTTTCCTTTTTATTTGTTTAATTTCTTTTATACGTCGTTTTAGATTCATTATAGTATTTGAATAGAACTTCTGGTAATTCTTAAGATGCTATAATGTTTGCGCACTCTGAATTATAAAATGAATGAGATGTAACGCTTTTAAGTTAACCTAGCGCCGATAGTGAACTTTAAAGAGTGCATTTATTCTATTGTGGTTTATGCGGTATCGACGAAGTAGATTTAATTGAAAATTCGTTAACTGTTAATTCGATATGTTTAAATGAAATGCACGAAAATTGCATATAACTTAATATTCCGTACAAGGAAGTCATGTGGTGTACACATCAGATTTTTTTATTTTAAATTCATAATACTTCTCCATATTTTCTACTTTAAACTAAATTTGTACCATACCTATAACAGATAGCTATGTAAGAATGTAAACTGGTAATATAATATGCAATTTTAACTGCAAGTTGTTGGAAAACGTTTTTTAAATTTTATAATGTAGAGTATTTTTAAATAATATTTTATAAACATATTTAATTCCCTGTATGCAATCTGGATGTTAAATCTCTTTTAAATATTGTAAAAAATGGTACTTTCTTTACTTCGTTACTATTGAATAATCGCTTTACCTAATGCTTTGCAAGTGATTTGACATACTTTTTAAACAGCATTTCTAGTTTATACTTAATGTATGATGTGAAATTAAATTGTATTTTATAGAAATTATAACTGTAAATAAACTGTAACTGTAAATACCCATTATTTCTCTTATGTAACAAAAATTTGTTTACAGTGACAATTTTATTCTGTTTAGAAAGGAACATTTTGTAACCCGTTGCTTCAATGGGTGATTATTCTGTCCCCGATTATTATATCTAAGTGAATATTGCTGCAACTACAAGCGGAAACAATGGCCTTTCAAGGTTAAGCAGAAGGTGTACAAGCAACTTTTATCGGTCTCCAAATCTTAGTAACCGCACCCAAATAATGACAAAATAATTGATCTAGGATCCAAAAGGATCTCAAACAGAATTGCACGTTTTGTGACCTAACTCTTCTAAATTTCGGTACCACTAGGCGTTCAATAATGAAAACAAAATGCAGAACAATGTATACTTTTTTATTTTGTAATTCAATTATGTTAGTAATGCGAATCACTGACACGTAAACTGATTTTTGATGATATATCAGCTGATCAGCGGTTTTACTTTTTAAAATCTTTTTAAAACTTGCTTGATATTATGTTCTGTTGTTAGCTTATTAGAAAGTTTGTTTGTCTATAATTAGCTTAGCTGAGCTTTTTGCCTCTATTGCAGGTGATATTCGAACTGTGAAGTAGTTAGTCACGAAGCAACATAATTATAATTTTGTTTTGTTATTAATATACTAATTGCTAGCATTTCTCTTAATTTTTATTTCTCAGAAATTCCTGCAATCGTATTTTAATTGAATAATAAAAAATTTAAATAACATGGAAATTTTGAAATGTATGTTTTATACTACAGTAAGATGGGTGATTTTATAAGGTATTTCTTTGTCCTTCTTTGCAGTCCTTCGTGGTGTAGTGGTCTGCATGCTCGATGCGTAACCGAAAGGTCCGTGGTTCGATTCCCGGCGAAGGCGTTGCACATTTTTCATGACTCCTGCTTCGAAATAAACCTAATGACTCTACAATTTGATGAATGTTTTTATGAACGAGTTGTCTTTTCATAAACATACTAGCTTTTACCCGTAGTTTCGCTGGCGTTGATGTCCTAAATTAGTTTCAAAGACTATTGAAAAGAAAAGAAAATAATTTGATTTTTTTTCTTATTGCCTGACCAGGATAAAATTTTAGTTACTGTTACTTATTTTTTAAGTTAAAAATACACTCCGCGTAAACTTTCAGTCAACGCTGTTCTTCATTGAGATAAAAAAAAATCGCCACGAAATCTAGTGAAACTGCTACGTATATTTCCTATTGACTGAAAAATGTTTGTGAAAGAAGAGCCATAAGTCATAAATCCTGAAGGATTTTAAATAATAAATTAAACAAATAAAAATTAATAAATGCCTCATTAATAAATGTTACGCTTTCACGCCTTGATTACTTAACCGATCATCACAAAATTTTCAAGAAATATTTTTGATATATTAAAAAAGGTTAAAAATGTTTGCGTGGTTTAAGCCACGCACCTGCGCGCGCAGACAAACTTTTACATCGTTTAACTTATCGTTTTGAAACTTTCAACATTTAATGTTTATACAACGACCATCATTTTAAGCTATAAAACCTGGTACATAGTTTAAGTTTCAACAGATAAGTTATATTTTATAGCCTATAACCTTTTCTAATATATCAAAAATATTTCTTGAAAAAATTTATTAATTTAAATAAATTCTGAAAGCTTTCAGATTTTTTCCCTAGTGTACTTTTTATTTAATTGAAAAGCAAACATCACTTTGGAAAGGAAGTACTATAATAACAATAGAAAAAAAAATTTGAAATGTTTCAGATTTTAAATTACGTCCAAAGGGGCGTTTTTTTAACATTTTATGTGTTGCCTTTATTAATTAAATATCACGTTCTTCGCACTTAAACCGTAAAATTCATTTAATGAACAATATCGCAAAATAATTTTAAACTGAGCATATCTTTAGAATTTCCGATACACAGTCTTACACGGTGGAGATAAAAATGTTTTTTCTATGCAACGTTGCCATGGCTCGCTTTAAAATCTTTGAGTTTGTTAATCAAAAATTCCTTAAAGTTTTACAAAATATGAAATCGATAATAAAACAAATTCCAAATTTCAAATTTGGACTTCCAGATGCCCATATTCGTAGCAGGATTATGTCATTCAAAATTCGATGGCTTTAGGTACCGTCGTTTTATCACAATGCGAGAAACATATATACATTTATGCACATTCTTCATTATTTAATTTATTTAAATATAATACAGGGCTGCAATATTTGGTGGCAAAAGTTTGAAAAGTGAACCGGAATTTAATGTTTCCGACGCAAAATCGCAAAACGAAAACAGTAGTCTTTCAGGGACAAAGCCCATTTGGACTAATAAAAAAATTCTTTAACATAAGCAGTTAGAAAATGATCTCTGAAAATAGGGGTTAATGCTCATGAAGTATCCGTAACTGTACGACAGTGGCCTTTCGATTTTATGAATTCATATGGGTTCTTAAATGTTTCTTAAAAGAGATTCATGTAACTGCATTTAGAGTAATATTATGTAGTTAGTGTAGCTGTATTACATCAGAATGTATAAGTGTAGCTATTTTCAATTAGCCTATAAAGATAGAAATTGCGTTTCTACGTTTTACCTTAACCCTTTGACGCGCGGCGGTTGCGCCCTGAAACCACCAATTTTCGAATATGTTTCTCCTCTTCTATCCAAATGTTTGAGTGAAAACCGATTATTACGATTGATTACTGATCTTTTACCTCTAAATAACACAAAATGACTGCAGAATCATACATTTTTTAAGGTCTTAGTACTTCAAATCGGATGCCTTTTAAAATTCGTTTTCCAGAGACAAAATAACTTCTTTTTATTAATATAAATGACTTTAAATTTCAAACGTTATTCGTCGTACATCATTATTTCTATTATAAACAATAAAAAATAGCAATAATTAAATAGCATATATAAATAACTTATGTATGTTTATGGCATTTGTTTTGTGGTTTTAGAGCGCGTCCACTCAGCCACTACTGCATTCTGTCACAATGCTCACAATCCTCTAGAGCAGGGGTCGCCAAAGTGGTCTATATAGACCCCCAGGGGTCTATTTAACAACAGTAGGGGTCTATCTGACTCAAGGGGTTGAATGGGGGTCTATTGGGACTCGAAGGAAAAACAGTTCTTAATACGCAAATCACACATATCTAACTGCGTACGTAAAAATTTAAAATATTTTTATAATTGACTTAATATTATATTCTTTATAGAAAATAATGAATCAGAAAACAATCTGCCCCTTTTTTCCTTTTCGGTTTTCGTATGTATACTGTGACGACAGAATTTCTGAACGAAATAAATCCTGTTCTAAGCAATGAACTCCAAAACAATAAGAACCATATTTTTTATTTAGCAGACTTATTTGGAAAATTTAATGACGTTCAAACAAAACTGCAAGGAAAAGATGTAACAATTATCCAAGCTCGGACAATACTGTTAGGCTTCCAAGTAAAATTAAATTTATTTAGATCTTCATTGCTACGTAAGGATTATAAGTATTTTTCAAATCTGCAACAATTAAAAATAAAAGAAGACTTGGAAATATATACAAATCATCTTCAAAAATTAAGCGACGATTTTAAACTGCGCTTTGTTGATTTGGAAAACATCGACATCCCTGATTGGATTATTGCGCCATTTTCGGCGCAAATTGATAACGTCGACATCAACATACAAGATGAGCTTGCTGAACTATTGTCCGATCTTGAAGCAAAAACGCTTATTAAAAATTTGACAATACATAAATTTTGGACTAATATAAATATAAAGCAAAAATATGTGAAACTTTACGAAATGGTTCAGCCATTTATGCTGGCGTTTCCAAGTTCGTATATGGTTGAAGCCGGTTTCAGTCACGTTAATTCAATTTTAACTAAAAACAGAAATAAATTAAATGTGGAGCTTCGAGGGGATTTACGGTTAAAATTGACTAATTTCGAACCCAATATAGCGAACTTTGCCAAGAAACACCAGGCACACTCATCTCATTAAGAAGTAAAAAATCTGTAGCTACTTTACTTACTGTTTCTGATTTATTAAATATTTAGACTAATATATAGTTTTATTTTAATTACCTGAAAATTACCTTTGTGGGGGTCTATGGAGATTTCGAAAAATTATATAGGGGGCGATGATCAAAAAAGTTTGGCGACCCCTGCTCTAGAGGTTCAAGTGGTCGCGCCTCGAAACCACTGCTCTTCACAATGATGTTTGCTGCTTTTCAAACAGGAATGTGTATTTTTATCCGGATATTTTTACCTGGACATATTCCAGTAAAATGCAAATCCCGGCGGTACATTTTGTAGCACGAGGGAGAAAACTCATAAAACAAGATACATGTGCAAAGCTTGCGATGTGGGTCTAATGCATGTACCAAAAAACAAAGCGCGCTTTCACAAAAAAATTTGTTCTTTAAAAAAAAACACTGAGTTTTTTTATCCATTTATCCGGACGTCCTTATTATGTAGGTTCTTATGTTTTCACTGCTATAGAAAAATAGCATAAATGTTTATTTTTTCATTTTTTCTGACGATTTACTTTGTAAAATAATGTGAAAAATTTATATATAATGCAATTCTTAAATATAGTTTTTTTTTTTTTTTTTTATTTTTTTTTTTTTTTTTTTTAATTTTGGAAATTTCGTCATTTATTGGAATTGCGCACGGAAAATGGTAAGTTTTTTTCCTTTCCTACTACCTCAGTAAGTTTCAAGTTCCAGACGGCGCTGGTTTCACAATGCGACCGCCACCCACAGATCAATGGGCAAGAGTAGATTTTTTCTAATTCATACATTATTTGTCTCTAGGATCATATTATTCAATATCTAAAGTTTTTTTTTTAGCTGAAAAATTAAAAATATTATCACGCTCTGGAGAGGATTAAAACAACTTTTCTCCTAAATGACCTTTAAAGTATTTTTTCTGAACTCAAACTGAAGTTTCTCGAAATGAAATTAGCTCGGAATTTAGAATTTGGTACCGGCTTTATGTAACATCTTTTACCGGACTTCCAAAAGGTACCAATAAATTGATGCAACACTGCACTGCAAAATCTATATCAACTTCCGTAAATAAATAAAGGTTACAATTTATATCATTTAACTTACAAAGTTTTCCAAATGTTTTGCAGATTGCCAGTTCCAAAAATTATGATGATACTTTTATATTGCCTAAAGCCAAACAAAGATTCTTAACAGCATTTTAAAACAGTTTTACTGGAAGTATTTATGCTCACTGCAATGTCGGATTGCCTTTCGTAAACGTAGTATTCATTTTTGCAACAAAGTTTTGCACGGGTGGGAATATTTTGAGGTCATATTTACTGTGGCTATCGTCATTTTATTTTCTACAGTCTTCTTGCCGACCTTGTTTTCTTTCTTACAACTGCTAAAGGTCATAAGATTTCTCTCATTGAGAGTTCTGTCATTATGCATTGTTTCCCTGCAATCATTTTCACGTCTACTTCCTCAGTGCCTTGTAACTCACTGCTGGCTTTATATATATTTTCTTTCTAACATTACAGCTAAAAAGGGATTTTTTTCCCTAACGTTACGTATAAAAAATGAGAAATAATCGGCCACGTTTAGCGTTGGCTATCTTGTAGGGTTCAACTCTTTAAATCTTAAGTTCTTACTTAGAACCCCACGAACACTTTACAAGCGAATAATCGCTTAAGTGTGACCAGAGCAGGTTATAAGGTTTCTCCTTCAATCTCTTGACTTGCTTTGTGTGCATAAGCTGTGAAACCCTATGTGGAGGACAGTGAGCAAATCTAGGCTATGTCCTTTAGTGTTGAAGAAACTACAAAGTCAGAAGGAGGGTTTAAAAGTGACCCTTTAATTCAAATAAATACAACTCTCCAATTTGAGAGTAAGCCACTACTTGGGCTGAACTAAAATAATATGAAATAAGTGTGTTAACAAATTCAAATACCTAACTTAATCCTAAGTAGGACGGCGAGGGAAGCTTCACTCTTAGTGAAATACAATAATGCGAATTTCACTAGCAAACACTGGTAATTGCAAATGCCTATGAAGGCGAACTTTCAGTAGACAGAGGAAATCTTTGCGCGCACAGCCTTACGGCGATAAATCCAAGGCTCTGTCTTTCCCCTCGTTAACTCCTGCCTTTTAAACTGCTAACAGATATATGCGATTTGCATAAATATCTCGCTCGCGCTAAATTCGGGCAGCAACTGAAACTTTGAGATATCGATAGGAAAGTTCAAACTAAAAATAATTTGGTTAATTAAAATAATGAATGCTACA
>KK120492.1:205353-256212 GCA_000611955.2 Stegodyphus mimosarum | reverse complement strand
CAATTTTTCAACAAAGAGACATTATTAAGGTGTTGTACTACTAATAAACAGAGTAATGCAATACATAAAGTGGAGACAGGATATGTGCTATGTAATATAAATGCACATTACTGTAGAAAATAAAACTGCACATTACCGTAGACAATAAAAATGCACATTTCAATTTTCGATACACTTCTGGATTACATAAAATACATGTTGGAATTAAGAATGAGATGATACCACTAGTGAAATGACGTGAGCATACAAGGCTCTTGAAGAAAGAACATGTTTTCAATGTTGAAACATCGTTGTGGTTTGTATTACAATTAATCATTGTATTCTATTACATAAGGCGAAGGCACACTGCTTGTAGACAATGATATACATCTAGATAAAAATGCAGTTAAATGTAAGTATAAAAATGTTAACATTCATTTATAAGGCATAAGTTCGAATCATTTAAAGCCTACTGTTCACTTCAAAGTGTACAATTGCATTTTAAGCTAAATATTACATTCGTTTACCTTAGAAGTATGTAACAAAATTCCTATACGGAATAGGAATATTATTACTACGAATACTAAGTATTCAAAACATAGATAAAGGCTGCAAAGAGGATAGGAATGTTATAGTTAGCTGTCTTCTTATATAGATAAAAATAATAGAAATGCACACTATTGTAGACAAAATAAATGCAAAATTCAATTCCCGATATACATCTGAGTTGCACAAAATGCATATTAAAGTTAAGAATGAATTGATACCAATAGTGAAAGAACATGACATACAAGGCTCTTGAAGAGAGTACGTGTTTCCATGGAGTTCTTTTAAAATTAATCAGAGTATTGTATTACATAAGGTGGAGGCGCGCTATTGTAGGCAATGATATGCGTCTAGATAACAGTGGAATTAAATGTAAATATAATAACCCTAACATTCATTTATAAAGCTCAAATCATTTAAAGCCTACATTTGACTTCAAAGCGTGTATTTAAATTTTAAGGCATATTATACGATCGTATAACCTTACAAGTATATTTTTTAAACTGCTTTACAGAATGGGTATAATAATACTACGTATACTAGATTACAAAATATGCTGGGCTGCAGAAAGGATAAGACCTACAAAGTACAATGCGACGGTTAGCTATTTTACAAATGCGTAGACGTGGAGCTAATGGCGCGACTGCGTAACATTCGTATGGGCTGTTGTGCAGTAGCTCATGATATGTTCAAGCTTGTTCCATGCTGATCAATTTTCTAGAACTCTAGCTGTCCATACCGGCCAGTGCTCATGAGGAGGCTTGCGTAAGTGGAAGGCCACGGTATTCCTACATTCAAATGCAAACTGGTCTGGATCACCTCCACCACCACACTCACAGCTATTAGAACAGGGCCTTCGAGACTCCTCAAAAAATGACTTGAACTAGATTATTTAAATTACGCCAGAGCACGCGAGAGCTATTTGCTGAAGGAGAGAGAAGCTTTTGTGGGGGGACGGCGTCTTAACGGAAACTGGCTGATGTTCATGTTATACATTAGGGATGCCATGTAACCTCCCATGCAATTAAGATGCAAGAATGCTACCATGCAAGGATTCAGGCCAACTGCCAGTGTTTATCGATTTTAACGCCCTGCCAGTTGGGGACAACCTGAAAGAACTCTGTGCTTCAACTCCCAGAATTGTGTTGTCGTGTTCTGCATATGATATGCCTTTGCTATTGAAGAAATCTCTGATTTCAAATGAAACATTTCGTAGCATCAAAGTAAAAGGGATGCTAAAAGGAAAATCGGTTTAGAACAGTAGATTTTTTTAATTTTTATATTTCAAGTAATAACGAAAGGCCAATGACCATGTTAAATACCCATACAAATGTGTAAAATATATAAGTGTGTGTGTTGTATTAGGATTTTTCAAAGCTACTGATGATACTTTTTAATCGACGAGTCTGTCTCGGGGGAAAAGGTGAAGTGGTTAATTTATACTGCTATAGCGAATTTCTAAAGTTATGGAAATCGAATGTAACGAACTATACGGATATCTTTGATTGAAACGTTTCTATATTTTCTGGTATTTCTGCGAGTTCTAACCCTTAAATACAGAGGTTTGTATAACCGCTCCAATATTCTAGAACTGAGAAAGTGCTTATAAGTTATATAGTTATTCTTCTCCTTTTCAGTACTTGACAGTAAGTTGACATAAAATATAATTATTCCTAAATTTTCATTAAACTGTATCCAGTATTTTTTTTAAATAATTTTTTAAATTGAGCCGCGGTCATATAGACCTCACATCTGCCTTTACGTTACTTTTTTCTATGATGAAGGGGGGGGGGTTATTAGAGTCATTTCAGCAGCTGTCCTAATAAAAGAGATTACCAAATTGGAAAAAACTGATATTTTGATGGGGTTATCATCAGAATTAGTGAAACCACATATGGAATGAAGACTTCCAAAGCCAACTGTGAACCGAGAAATAACAATGTGCATTCAGAGAGGGCTAGCAGTTTCCAGCGGAATCTATTCTAACCGAGATGTAACCCATACCCTTAAAAAGTGTAAAACATGCTCTGTTTGTCAACCCTAGACTGAGAAGAAAAAATGCCTACCTATGTATACCTGCAAGAATCCGATACGTAATGAATGTGCCAAGAGAATTGGCAAAAATTGTGTCGAAAATGCTTAAAACAATGTGCTCAGTTTCTTAATATTCTTTATATATTATCCTTTTTTTTTGCATTATTTTATATAATCCAGATTCTGTAGATGAAAAATTTATTAAATAGTTAAGTTTGTAAGCATTTGCGAGTAAGTAGCGTTTATTTTATTTATTTGTTAAGTGTTTCTTACTTTTTTATGTGATTGAAAAATGAATTTTTAATGCATTCATTTTAGAGTTCTAAAAAGAAATAATGAATTCGATATAACAAGCAAAATGTATTAATGCTTCTAAAATAACAAGAGTTCATTATTTTGAAATTTTATATTTTTAAAATGCATAAAATAGAGCGCGGTGTGGGAGACCCTTCTTCTGTGTTTACGTAACAGAAAATGAATGTTTGTGCTTAAGGGTTAACGAAACAAGTATTAACCCTTAAAATCAACCACGTTTGGAATGTTAGGATCCGCATTTCATCTTTTTGAAAAAAAAAAAAAAAAAAACACTTTTACATTGCTTTTCTTGCCTAGACTGCAGATTAGGGGCCAGTCGCCAAACGAAGCGAAATCGTGCCAAATCTGGTAACCTCTTGGCGTCATGAAAATCGTTAGGGTTTAAGGTTACAGTTTATAGCACTTAAGCGGGCTTTTTAAATTTTCGTCATTTTACTCTGCGAGCAAAATGGCTGGCGTCGAAAGAGTTGAACGTGTGGATTTTACTTATTTGATTCGGTTGCAAGATAAGTGCGAAAGATGTGTGATAGAATGGTGCATGAATGATGGTATCATTGTCCACTATTCAACGCATTACAGGTTACGCTTACAAATGCCTTTAAGATGTTTGCCTTTAACCCCACAGCGTCGGCTGAGTTGTCTGGAGTGGTGTCGCAGCTAGTCATCATGACTGCCATCAGATTGGCATCGTATAGGGTTCAGCGATTAATCCCGCTTCATTCTTGAAGCAAATGACCACCATGTTTGTGTCTGGAAAGGACGGGTCCAGCCGTTCCAATCAGCCTTTGTTTTACAAAGGCATACAGCCGTAATCCCTGGTGTGATGGTGTGGGGCGCTATTTCTTATGACAGCAGGTCATCTTTAGTCATCCTCCGTACATCTTTAACAGCTCAACGATATGGTGATACATCCTGCGTCGGTTGCATTACCCTTTATAGCACGTCATCCTGGGGCCATTTTCTAACAAGATAATGCCAGGCCACATACCTCTCGCATATCTTTGGAGTGTCTCCGTGCGGTTGATACTCTTCTTTGGCCAGCAAGGTCACCAGACCTTTCACCCATCGAGCATGTCTGGAACATGGTAGGCCGTCAGTTACGGGCACCACAAAATATCGCAGATCTGGAGCGACAATTGATGAATGTCTGGCAGAATGTGTCGCAGGATGACATTAGGAACCTGTACCACTCCTTGCCTCGGCGAATTCAAGCATGCGTTGCCACCAGGGTCGGTTCGACCGACTACTAATTTGAACACTCAGTGGGTGATTGTGAGCCGTGAGCGGGTACTATGACCTTGATTTTTAATCATTTTATTATCTCTGTATGAGTTATACACATATTCAATTTCATCAAAAGCATAGTGTGTATAAATAATGCAAGATATATTTTTGTATTTTTTGTACATCATGTTTTTGTTAAAACTGCAGGATTTTAATTTGATTAACGAATTCTTTAAATGTTTTATGATTTTCCTTCCATTCTTTTTACGTCACCTCAAGTTTTTCAGAAGAAAATTATAAATGTTTAAGCAGAGAAAGGAATTAGGTAGCAGATTAAAAGATAAAGTTGATGATAGTTGATGATAATTTTCTTTGGTGCAATATGAAATAAGTGTAGCTTAATACTAGCTTTCGATATATTATGTATAAGTTTCCGGTAGGGAAAATGCATTTCCTAGAACTCAGCTATATATACCCTTGGTTTAATTATATTCGTTGATATATTTATATCGCTGCTTTGAACACAACTCTAATTTTAATTTGTTCCTACAGGTCTGATGGATCCTTAGCCTGCATCTTTTTTAATTTGCAATTTCCCCAATTTGCAGTTGCCTGAACATAGACTCTTGTGGCAGGAATGAATTTTCGCCGCTAACCCAGAATCTAGGCATTTGAAGAAGTTTAAAATTTAAATTTAATATGTGAGATGATTGTAAAAAATTCACAATGCAGGGTGTTTATAAAATCCCGGACCCATTTTGATGTTTAATAACTCATAAAATAATGAAGATATAAACAAACTTATGGCATTTATTGATGAAATAACTTATATATTTTCCTTTTCAGGCTTGAATATCTTTACTTTTGTAAATATCATCCGCGCGTGTGGTTCATTTCAGATAATTTCATTTTCCAGTCTAAATATATGTACTTTTCTAAATATCGTCTGCTTATTAATTGCATTTTTCTCTCTTTTGATGTTGAGCGTGTCAGAGAGACATTTTTACACAATCCTAGAAGATCTGTGAGATCAACGGCAAGAGAATTGGATATGCCAAATTAATGCACGACCGAGTCATTGGGCGTTTTTTTTTTACAGAAAAGACGGTCTCATCAGTCGTATACTTAGACATGTTGGAAAACTTCGTATTTCCACAACTAGAAGAGCTTCAGCCACATGTCTTTTTGCAACAAGAGGGTGCACCACCTCATTGGGGTACCATCGTTCGTAGTTCTTTGAATGACCATTTTACGGGAAGATGGATTGGGCGAGGAGGTCCAATTCCTCGGCCACCCAGATCACCCGATAGAACGCCGCTGGACTTTTTCTTTTGGGGATTTGTAAAGGACTACGTTTACAGGAGGAGAGTGTCGAACATGGATGACCTAAAAGTCAGAATGACAACCGCAATAGCCTCTGCGGATGCCGACACGCTTGCAGCTACCTGGCGTGAAATTGAATATCGAGTTGATATTCTCCGTGCGACGAAGGGGGCACACGTGGAAGTTCATTGACAAGGGTCACGAAACGTTTTGAGTCTATCTAACCATTTATGTTATTAATTTTTATCTATCTTTATTATTTTATGAGTTATTAAACATCAAAATGGGTCCGGGACTATATAAACACCCTGTATATTAAAAACACCGCTTTCAATAAGAAATCTCATATTTCGAATTAAGGAAATTTTCGTTGTTATCGCATCAAAGAAACAAATTCTTAATAAGTGCAAATAGTTTACTGAAGTCCTCAAATCCGTTATAAACCGATTAGCAAATTTACAGTTCATTTCTATTGAAGCGAGCCATCAAAGCTGTAAATGATGCGACAGAAAAACAATCGGTGTTGAAAGCCTTGTTAGTAACTCGCATATGTTTCGTTGCGTGTAGTACGATTTCCAATGAGTGTTGCTTGATTTAAAAGATTATAGTATCATCAAATTAGTGATGATTGTTTAATGAGGGCGTTATACTTTAATCTCCAAATTTAGTTTATAAAGATGAAGCGGTATTAGTTCAAGTACCTTCAAAGAATAGGTGCTCTTGGATCAAGTTCTTGAACATGCTTTGAACAGTTCTTTTCTATAAAGATTATAAACAACATCAAAGAAACAAACTTTTGTATTGCAAAGAAGGAAGATTATATAACTTAGTATGAAAAGGATTATGAATAGGTACTGAGTGCATGCTTGTTAATGATGCTCACTTGTGAGCTAAATGCAAATTAGGGTGAATACAATAGTTAACCCTTAAGTACAGACGCTCATTTTCTGTTACGTAAACACAAAGGAGGGCTCTCTCAGACCGCGCTCTATTTTATACACTTTAAAACTATAAAATTTAAAAATAATATACTCTTATTATTATATAAGCATTAATACACTTTGCTTGTTATATTGAAGTAATTATTTCTTTTTACAATTCTAAAATGAATGCATTCAAAATTCATTTTTAAATCACATATGAAAAAGTACGGAACACTTGACAAATAAATAAACTAAACACTACTTACTCGCAAATGCTTACAAACTGAACTATTTAATAAATTTTCCATCTACAGAATCTTCATTATATAACATAATGCAAAAAAAGATAATATATAAAGAATATTAAAAAGCTGCAGCACATTGTTTTAAGCATTTTCGATATAATTTTTGGAAATTCTCTTGGCTCATTCATCACATATCGGATTCTTGCAGCTGAAACATATATAGTCAGTTTTTCTTCTCAGTCTGAGGGGGACAAAGAGAGCATGTTTTACGCTTTTTAAGAATATCAGTTACATCTGGGGTAGAATAGATTCCGCTGGAAACTCATAGCACTCTCCGAATGCACATTTTTATTTCTCGGTTCACAATCGGCTTTTGAAACCTTCATTCTATATGTGGTTTCACTCATTCTGATGATAGCCCCATCAAAATGTCAGTTTTTTCCAATTTGGCACTATCTGTTATCAGGCCGGCTGCTGAAATGACTCAAATAATAATACAGTCATTTCTCGCTCATGCGAGAAAAAAGTAACGTAAACGCAGAGGTGAAGTCTATATGACCACGGTCCAATTAAAAAAATATTTTTAAAAAACTAATGGACAGAGTTTAATAAAAATTTAGGAATAATTATATTTTATGTCAACTTGAAAGTACTGAAAAGGAGAAGAATAACTATATAACTTAAGACCACCACCTCCAAAAGTGACCAGTTTTTCTAAGAATGGGAAAAAAATATTATTATTAAAAAGTCATCTTTCTAACTGACTAGTTCCATTCCTGGAACCATGGATTGTTGTTCTACGTAGTACCTACCCAATGAATTCTTTAAGTTTAATGCGTCTAAGTCAAGGATTCTCAACCGGTGGTACGCAAGAGAAAAATAGGTGGTATGCAAAGAAACGAAGTCTTTAACCATTAAATTCAAAAATGAAATACCCCAACATCTTGATTAATTTTTTTCTCTAACACACGTAAATTTAAGCGATCTGAGCTTTGTTCAAGGTCAATAGCCGCTCATAGACTTTTGCAAAATAATCCGTTTTTATTTTCATAAATATTCTTTCAGCGATAGACATAGCAAAATTTGTCATAAATGATGTTTTTAAAAAGAGTAATAGAAAGGGATGTTGTATTTAATAGAAAATAAAAATAAGTTCCTATAAAAAGACAATAGTACATCATTAATTCTTGTAGAGTTGGTCGAGTTTTTAGTATATCTATACTTTATGTAGCCACCATTTCCGCACTCATATTGCTCTATTTTTAATTAGAATAAATATTTTTTACGTCGATTTGCTGTCGACGTAAACTAATCCACGATGATTCCGGTGATCCTGATGATGAAACTCGTGATCGGAAACTAACAGTCCACAAAAACCTGAAAATTGTTTTCAATCAAGCTGTGAAAATTGTTAATTTTAATAAAAGCGGAGTTTTAAATTCAAGAATACTTACGATTTTATGCCAAGAGATGGGCAGTGAACATGATGACAGCATGTTTTTTGTCTTTTTGTTGCTTTGTATTCCTTACTTTTCTACGCTATTCTAGCACTAAGAATATTGAAAAGAAGAGAAAATTGTTTGTAGAAAATATAATGAAAATGTATCCAATCAGTGTATGAAACCATCGTTTCTTAAAAGACATCTTGAATCTAAGCATACCAATTTAAATGATAAATAAAACTCACACTATTGGAGGAAACCTTATTTTACCAGCAGCTAAAAATTTCGTTTTAACATTATTCAACGAAAACGAGGCTAATAAACTTACTACTATTCCGTTATTAAATGGTACAGTAAGTCTACGAATTCATGAAATGTCAGATCTCATAAAAGAGACTCTTCTTCAAAAAATAAAACGCAGTAACTATTTTGCATTGCAATTAGAAATGTGCAACGCCTTCACCGGGAATCGAACCACGGACCTCTCGGTTACGCGCCGAGCTTGCTGACCACTACACCACGAAAGCGTGCGAAGAAGACGGGAGAAATACCTTATAATGTAACGAACTTTATTCAATCATTAGTTTACGTACGCATCGAAGAAGATAAACGAATAGCTGCAATGAATTTATTTTGTGAATCTTTTCATGATATAGCGACTGTAAATAAAATTTTCAACGTAATTGACAAATTTATGTCTGAGAATTATGTTCCTTGGAATAAGTGGATTGTCGTATGCAGTGACGGAGCTCGGGCTTTAAGAGAAAAACGTTCTGGTGTTATTTCTCAAATAAAGAAAATCACACCTGAAACTAAACCTAGTCACTGATGCATTCATCATGAAGCTTTAGTGCCAAAACAATCCAGAAGAACCTGAAAATCGTTTTGAATCAAGCTGTGAAAATAGTTAATTTTAATAAAAGCCGAGTTTTAAATTCAAGAATATTTACGATTTTAATCTTGGCATAAATCATGATGGGCAGTGAACCTGAAACGCTTTTGTTACATTCCGAAGTAAAGTGGTTATGCAAAGTTTTAAATCGTCCAAGCATATTTTATAATTGAACTTCGACCAGAAATTCAAATTTGAATTTCAAAAATGTTTATTTAGCAAATTATGGCTGGCGCGTTTAGCATATTTAGCTGATATTTTTGGAAAGTTAAATGAATTAACTTTAGGATTACAAAGGCAAAAATGTTAATTTGTTTACCATTAGAGATAAAATAAATAAATGCAATGATAAAAAAACTCGAGCTAGTAATCAAATAATTGGATAATAATATATTAAGCTTCTTATGACTTTTACAAAGTTTTCTACCTGAAAATAATTTGAAAATAATAGAAGAATTAACATCCGACATTAAAAATCACTGTTTTTCATTCATAAATAATTCAAAATGATTATTTATGAATGAAATTTTACAATGATAATTTTCTCGAGGATTATGAAAAAGAAAATCGGATTAGAAATCCATTTGTTAAAATGTATCTGAAATTTTATTTCGTGAAGAAAAAGAACAATTGATAGAAATTTCCTGTGATCGAACTCCAAATCCAAACAACTGAAGATTTTTAAAAATAACGTACTAGTTAAATTTTTTCTGAATAGAAAAAAAAATTAAAGGCATTTCAAATCAAGCTATTGAATTTTTATTGCCTTTTTGCACAACCTATTTATGTAAACAAGGATTTTCTTCTATGTTGTATTTGAAAAATAAATACAGAACAAAATTAAAAATGGATCGTAATTTACGGTTAAAACTAAGTCTAATGAGACCATATATAAAGATATTGATCTCTCTTAAAACAGGCCAAAATTTCACACTAAATTTTAGAATTAAAATGTCATAACTTAAATTTTGATTATTCAAACGGCAACCAATTTTTAGTGTAATATTTTTATATGTGCGTGTTTAATGCAAATAGCTAGTAGGTTGTGCAAATGGAAAAATATATTTTTAAAAAATATTTCTATTATGAAGCGGAAAAATAATCATTGTAAAATGTAGTGGTGGTACTAAAGTTTTTCGGTTTTTGTGTAGGTGATACGCGTTAGTCAAAAGGTTAGAACCGCTGGTCTAAATGATTTTGCTCCTCTGTGGAGCTGATCGCGTTAGAAAGGTGATTTTCGTTATCAGTATCTGTTTCTGTTCTTCGAAATATCGTTCGCATTGGAAGTGGTTTTTTTTAAAGATACTGCTGCCAAGATAGGATTCGCCATATTTTAGTTTTACACGTGCCATTCTCTGATGAGCTTCGCCCATAAATCTATCAAATGAGTAATCTATCAACTCATGAATTTTTGTTAAATTCCTGTATGATAATCTTCTCATGGTTTCCTTATTACACAGTATGCGTATTCTTTTAAAAGAAATAAATCCGTTTGTGTTATGACCAGCTTTGAAGAAGAGCTTTCGCTGGAGGAAAATTTGTAAGCAACGCAACGCTGCTTGTTCTGAAACATTTCTTGTTACTTTATTTTAGAATAGAACATGGCAATTGACTTTTATGAGCTTTCGTTTGTCGCTTTTCCATTCTTAAGCGCGCAAGACGAAACAATTGTCATCTAAGTTTTGGAATCAAAAGGAGGTTAAAGGTTATCAGTTAAGTTTCCTAACAACGGAAATTCAGCTTTTCTTTCCTTCTGCGAGCTTTAAGAAAGTAATTTCCGATTTCCTCTTTTCTATTTCTGAAGTGAATGAGTGCCAAAGTGCACAGGAAGTAAAATCCTCAAAGGCGGGATTTAATTTTCATGAAATTTGCCCCTGCCGAATTCAGCGATGAGTAGAAACTGAGAATGTTTATGGGCTTGTGATACGGAATGGATGCATTTTACTGCAGATTGGTGTGCTCAAAAAATTGTAATTGAGTTTGTCATATTGAGAATATATAAGTTAATCCAAAGTTTAACAAATTGTTAACTCTGATTTAATCTGAGTTAGAAAACTATGAGAAGTAGATGTTTTGGCTTCTAATGCAACTTCTTTTTTTATTGTACGTGAACGACGGAATAATCTGTATTCAGTGCTGCCGGAATAATCTTAATGAAAAATGTTATACATACGTTACAAATACCTTAGACAAATTACAGGTATTTTATTCGCCTAGTGACATTTTACGGGTTCAGCTGGTAATTAATAAAAGAGATAAAGAATTGCGTTTATTGCTTTAAATCGCTTAGTTTGTTAAGCAAAAGCAAGCAAAAGAAAAAAAAAATTAAATATCTTATGTTTCTTATTTAAAAGGAAAATTAAATATTTTACGCTTCAATTTCAAGCTTACGTTTTAAATATCTTACGTACAAATGGCAACAAACTAAGGCCTGGGATTGCATATATTTAAGATTTTCGATAAAATATTAAATGCTGGTATACACTTTTTATATTCGCTATATTATTTCTTTAAAAATAATAAATGGCAGTAAACTTTAGTGGCAACAATCTTTTAATGTGGCGGAGGCAGTCTTGTGAGATCCGTGCTGTGTGTGGCCGAACATTGTCTTGCTGAGAACAGGTTCCTGGGAGCCCTGCCATGAGTGGCAATACATGTGGCTGAAGGATGTCATGGACGCACCGCTGGCCTGTCATTGTGCCGTGGATCAATATTAGGGGTGACTGTGTATCGTAAGCAATGGCACCCCGTACCATCACACTAACTGTGGTAACGGTGTGTCGCTGTAAAGCGAAGGCAGGATTGAGGCGTTCACCACGGGGCCTCCACTCACTAACACGATTGTCATCACTGGTGAAACTGAACCTAGATTCGTCGCTGAAGACGACCTGGTTCCATTCCGTTAAAGTCCAATCCTGTCGTACGCGACACCACTCCAAACGGAGGCGTCGGTGGGTGGGTGTCATTGGCAGCACACTTAATGGGCGCCGCGATACCGGATGTCCTTCAATAAGGCGCCTTGCTATGGTTCGGGAAGGCACAGGGACCCGTAATGAAGCTGCTGCCTGTATGTGAATAGCGGCCAATGAGGCAGTTGGCTCTACGCGTGCGTGGCGTGTGGTGTGACGGTCTTCTCGACGATTGGTCTGTCGAGGGCGTCCTGAGTCTGGTCACCGTGTAAATGACGTCTCTTCTGTCCATTGGTTCCAACACCTCCTCACAGCAAAATCAGAACGGCCTACCTGAAGCTGACCACGCAGCTTCCATCAGCGTTTCCTTAGCAAAAGATTAAGTACACTCAAACAAGCTCTGCTTACCTGTTTTATACTCCAAGAAGAACGAAGTTCAATGCCCTCTAGTAGCATTACGCAATTACGCTGCATTTCTAATCATATGCATATCTACCCGATATGTACCTTCATGTTAAGTTTCTTTACGACCCACAATTATTTCTTGATGCGCAAATGAGTGTACGTATCACAAACGAAGCATACTTTATCATTCGTTTTCTTTAGATTTTTGAATTTGTTTTCAACTTTGAGATTCTTTTTTATTCTATTTTTCTGAGATATTTTATATTTACAACTGCATTTTTATATTCTCCTGTCTTTCAATTCGATTTGCTTTCTTTATATTCCATATCGAATGTTAAGTGTAAATCAGATATTCTCAAAACTCTACATCAAGCTATTCTGTCGGCTGCTTTCTTTGTTAAAAGAGGTGATGATTAGTCTTATCTTAATGGAGAGTAGATTCTTGAAATGAGTCGTATAAATGATTCATGGTTAAAAAGTGGATTGAGTAGTTTTTTTCCTTGATTATTTTAGAAGAAATTGGGGATTTAAGAAAATTTATATTATATATGCCTGTATTATTTCAGAATTTAATGTGTCATTTAGAGTCAAATGTAACGATTACCTTTGAGAATTTAATTACCATTTTAAATCCAGTTTTCTCATACAAATGAGCTATAAAAACACAATTCGATAAAGAATTTTAAAAAGCTCCGAAAATTGGAAATATTATATAAATAAAGGAAGATTTTCGTAAATTTAGGATCTCTAGAAAGAATTCTCGTATCCTCCCGTGCGTACTATCGAGGTGTAAGTGATTAGCATGCTCAGATAGAAATTGAAAGATGAACGTTCAAATCCTAGCGACAAGAAAGTATAGTAGTGAGCGGTGTGGTGGATGTTAAATCGTTACCATCTAAGTTTGGTTAACTGATTTGCCTTCTTTCCAGTAATACCTTAAAGAAGCGTTCACGAGATGATCTGGTCTTCATTACTTTCTTAACCTTAAGACGTATAACTCATTAGCTCCGTTCTCAATTGCGGAAGAGGCTTTAAGCAGCAGCCATTAGGAAAGGCAAAGTTACGTAAGAATAAATATGCAGTTGATTCAGCTAAATTATTGATCGGATGTCAGTTTTTGTTTGCTTTGTTGTGACTGCTCCTTTCTTATACCAGGTTGGTCTAAAGTTCAGCGGATAAAGCATTTAAACAAAGTTCTCATGTCGTTTTCCGTGATGTTACGAGATCTGGTTGCCTAGTAACAAAGTTCGGATTGTGCTTTTTGCCTCGCAAAGCTCTTTCGTATGACAATCCATATAAGGGGACGTTCAGACGGTGGCACAGCAGTCTCTAATGAACATTGTCATAAAGGCGTAAAAACCATTAGATTAAAACCTTCGAAGAGGTTTTCGTAGCTAGTCAGGGAAAGTAAATTTGTTCATGTATGAATCTGAAGCTGATTCAAAGAAATCATCAACCGGGATCAGATTGTGTTTATTGGACGGTTCTTATAACCAGGTCGGCATAAAGTTGAACGGTTAGAGATTTAGTAGAAATCCTCATACCATTTCTGCGAAGTAGCAATGGCTAGTTGCCTAGCAACAGAAATTCGGCTTATGGAAATTGTGATAGTAATACCACCGTCTGAATGCTCCTTGAGAGTAGACCTCCGTTACTAGGCAACCAGACCTTGACATGTCACGGAAATTGGTGTAAGAACTTTTTCTAAATGTTCTAAATGTTCTAACTGTTCTAACCGTTCGTAACTTGTTTACAAGAACTCACCAATCACAGAGAAGCAAACACGAACAGACATCAGGTCGACGATTCCGCTTAGTTTTTCGCATATTCACGTACGCGTAATCTTACCTACTACTCTCAATGTCTATAGCTTATGGCTATAATAACAGTGAAAACTACACTACGTGTGAATATTCAAACAGACGGGAAAATGTTACTATTTGCCGCATTCTTCCATGCGAGGATTTGTGGAGTAAGTGGTTAGTACATCCAGTTACGTAAAAATTCCCGTCCTAAATAAATTTACCGTAACCCCCCCCCCATTTACTGGGGTCAAAGAGACATCGACGTCGATGGTTAATTCAGTTAAAAAAGTACAGGCAAGTGAAATAAACTGTCTTCTAATCAACGGAAAAATTACGTTAACAACTTATCTGCATTTTCAGGCTGTTTAATCTAGAAGAATACCTGAGTTTATTAACTAAACTAAACCAATAATTAAAGCTGAAGTAACACATTATAAATAGCAGAAGATTAAACATTATCAGAAATGAGGAAACTAAATTATAAATTGCATTAAAGAGCAATATTTACAAGAGCACTTGAAAAATGTCATTGAGTTCAAAACCTTGTATAAAAAACTGCATAGAACATGTTTTTTTATATAATTTACAATGTTAATGTATTTCAAACCGCCCTAACATCACCGCTCTAACACCATTACTATTATTTATTACATAAGCACTTTTGTTTCCTTTTTTGTATTTTCCGTAGATAGTGTTGGTTTACGCCGAGATTTATGATAATAATTTTTGCATCGTTCTGTAAAAATTTAACTTTTGATGAAGTAGGGCCCGGATAATTGACAAACAGTTAAGTCGTTTCGGGTAATAGGGAACTGACAACATTTTATTTTTGGTTCATTAACGACACTGTAAATTTTCATCCCATTCTTTCGTTCGTTATCTAGTATTTTGACAGTATTACCTCCAAATAACCCTTTTTCTGTGATTTCATAAAACCGTGCACACAACGTAAGCTTTGTTAAGTCAAATTCGAGTTATTTAGCATGAATAATAGCATAACGTGATATTGCGGGTCACGCAAAAAACGCGAAGGTCTTTGGGTTCGAAAGTCCGCCCAAAAGGTGAAAAAAATGCTTTTTTGCAACCTTTCAGAACAGAAAGTGAGATTATCAGTCACCGAGAAAGATTTCTGGAGTAGATACAAGAAAACCTTTTAGTTTCTTTTGTTCTTATATGCTTTTCAATTAAGGGAGAGCATTATATCCTGTTCTGATAAATGTTTTGTGGGTTTAAGTTTCGGGAATTTATAAACGGATAATTCTGAGGAATAAATATCAGCATATATAAATGACGCGAATATTTTGTATTGTATGAGAAATACATATATTTGTAAGGTTTATGCTTATTTTATTCACAGTTATTTTAAGCTATGCTTCTTTCCTATCTTTCTAGTTTCAGCTTACAATTTCCTACCAGAATGTAATTTCAGAAACGCAGTGAATGCAAATGAGTAAAGAGTAGTATTTAAGTCGATGTTTCATCGACTTCGAGAGAGAGTCTGATTTCCTGACTAGCGCGCCTTTGCCTTTTGGCTACGTCTCTCTTAGATATGCTACGCTCGGCTATACTTTAGGCCCTTGCTTGGCTTCGACGATTTAATTAAGATTTAGAGGCCAACTACTTAGAATCCAGATATTTTCGGCTATATCTTCAGTTAGTTTTAGTTAAGTTTAATTTTCTATTCATTTAAGTTCAAGCCCAAGTGGAGGCTTTGCTGTATACTCCGAGTTAGGAGTTGATTGTATTTATTCTGAGAAGGTTAGGTTAGGTTATTCAATTATGGCAAAGCACACGAGGGCTATCTGCCTACAGGGAGGGATGCCTTCGTGGAGGACGTTCTAAGGGAAAATGGCTCGTATACATGGCACATGGGGAAAACCACGAAAACGCCCATGCAGCCAGCCCGTTCGCGGGATTCGAACCTCAGACCGAACTACCACTGTTCAGCGTCTTTACCGCTCGGCCGCTGGTGGGCCATTTATTCTGAGAAATAAAGGGTACTTAACCTTCCTTAAGTCTTACGTGTTTGTTCACACACTTAAGCGACTGTTCGCTTGTTAGTGTTTGTGGGGTTCAAAGATTGAACTTTGAATTAAATAAGTAAAACCCCACAGATTAAAGTAGGGAACTTTAAAAATATTTTAAACTAGTTCGTTAAGCTGAAACTAAAGGTGAAAGCGATGATATGGCTGGGACATTATCTCCCGCCGATTCCGTGTTTTAAATAGCGAAGCGCTGTAAGTAGAGTATTTCCAGTTTGATAGTTTGTAAACTTTGTTTACAAGTTGTTACTTTTATTCTTGTTTTGTTGTTTCTTTGCTACTTTTATTCTTTGTTTCAGAAAGTAGAAAGGTTTGGAATACTAAATTTTGGATTATGTTTTTTAGGTGTGATTATCCATGTATAAAAACTTAGTTTTCTAAATTTATTAAAACGTAATTAAATGTTTGCCCATTTATTTTTATTCGTTAAAATTATATTTTATTGAGGAGTCGAATAACATGTAATTTAAATGGTTTTTAATTAAAGAAATTTAAGCGTTTACGTTATTAAACATGTAATTTAAATGGTTTTTAATTAAAGAAATTTAAGCGTTTATAATGTGTTTCAAATGAATAGCGTAGTTTAATTATCTCATGTGTATCTTCTTTCTCCTACACTATCAACAAATACAAATTCATTTTGATCTGGGATATTTTTGGTATCAGTAAACATTGCTTTTCAGCTTCAATAATGTATTGCGTTATATTCTATGTAATGTCGATTGGTGAAAAATTCAAAAATGGGCTTCGAATGAAGTGCGACTTTAGGCTTCCCATTAAAAACTGTTATGGGCTTCAAGTGCCACTTCCGGTTGTGCAGTTTCACTCGAAATCTAATCAACTCTTTATAAGAATACAGAAAGCTTAAAAACGGAAATAAGAAATTTTTGGAAGTTTGATACGAGAGTCATCGCGTGCGAAAAGAATCATAACACGTGAACAGAAACGCAGACATTATCGTAAAAGTAGCAAAAACGGGTTCTGGACATCCGAATCGTGCTTAATCGCTGAAAACTCACTATCAAATTTTTGAGCCGAAAACATCATCTCTCTTCCTTATGTATACAAGTCAAAAAGAGCAAAAATTGAATAAATAAAATCGTATAAACGGAAATTCGAGTTAACGGAACTTTCAGCAAATTTATTCTAAAACCGACTACAACTCCAAGTGAATATACAAGTATAAAAATAAAAAGAAATAATATTTTTTATTTAATCGCATCAATAGATTTTCCTAGATTTGTCTGCCATAATTTCTATATTTCAGCACGTTAAAAAATAACCTGCAGGCAAATCTACGCAGAAAGACAAAATAAATCAGCATTGCGTTTACAAGATCGTAGGACTAAGTGATTAAAATTGAAATTTTAAGAATGCTTGGGACGCATTCATACAGTTGCTTTTCTTATGCCTACAACTCATTTTCAGAACATTGTTTAATTTCTTTAATGCTACTAAATAAATGATCTTCGAGACATAACTTCTTTAGGAAAGAGGGAGTAGTTCGCAGGGGCCAAATCAGGGGAACAAGGGGTGAACTGAGAGTGTTATAATGTTCTTTGTTAGGAACTCCGTACGAAAATGGAATGGAGTGACATCTTGGAATGCAGCAGAAACTAGTTATGCGATTAAACGTCCTCAGACGCCTATCCATATATTTATGAAATTTTGAGTTGATCGTCTGCCATACCTGTATTCCAGGACAAATCTTTTTTTAGAACAAAAACCTCGCAACTGTAGACTTTGCTTAAGATAAACTCATATTTCTGCACGTGTGTGAATCTTCTCCAAACCGAGTAGATGACTGCAATATTGTCTGAGAATAATATCTTCTTTTGTTCGTAAAATATTAGTGTCTGCAGTTTTGAGACTTGGAAAACGTTACATATTTTTATCTGATTCAGAGCAGGCTGCAGTGAGTGGATCTTGAAAGTTCTGCGTTTTGAAAAAGGAAATGAATAAAGATTTATTGTTTTAAAATCATTTTGAAGGGAAAAAAGTAAGTGAAAAAATGAACTGAAATAAAAATTCTAAACAATACTAAAGCGAAAGTTCTCCCCATTTGAGCCATCTTTCTATACGGAATAGTTTTAATCAGGCTTGTAAATTGCACAGAAAGTAGTAACAAGAGTTTCAAAAAATGGCCCATCATCTGTCTAGCTGTAAATTAAACTGGCCACAGATTAAAGTGAAAATAATTCCTCTAAGAACAATTACAAGAGAGTTCAAACAGGAATCAGCGATAGCTTTTGTAGATTTTCAGTTCTAGTTTCGAAGGGAAGAAAAACCTTTAGAACCGTCTTCTTCAGCTGCAGGATGGGAAAATGACGAAAGAGAAGACGGTAATCATGCGATACCAGTTAAAACAATCGACTTATAAAACGCAAGAAAAATCTGTCAACAAACGAGAACACAGCCACTTTTGATGAAAAATGATACAGCTATGACGTAATTTCTTTAAAAGCTGAAGGTAAATTCAGATTGGAATTTGGATCATTAACTAGAACTGAAAGATTTAAAAGAAACACCGAATTCCCTGCTGCTTAACATTGTTGCTCAAAATATCATAATTTCCATTTTTCTGCAGCCAGAATTATTCAAAAAATATTTTCCATTGGTTAATGGACTTTTTTTTTATCTTGACAAAAATCTTTTACTTCCTAGTTAATGATCTAAATTCCAATTTGAATTTATCTTTGTAGAGACATTAGGTATTTTGGAAGCATGAGATGTTGAAAAAATGAGCAATGCCCTCGCCGGGACTCGAAACACGGATCTCTCGAATACACGTCGTGCGTGCTGACCACTACACCACGAAGGCATGCGAAGAAGGCGGGAGAAACAACTTATACCTTCAGCTTTTAAAGAAATTATTTAATACTAGTTGTTTTCATTTTTGATCGATAGGCGACAGCACTAGCTGCGTTTTCGCTTTTTGGGGAACTTTATCGAATTTTCTAGTCTATGGTTTTCAGAAGAATGGCCTGAGCATAGGCTTGTCTTTTGCCATTTTCACTCTATCAACTGAAGAAGAGAGTTCTTTAGTCAAATCGTCAAAACTAGTGTTGCAAATCTATAAAAATTATGGCTGATTCCTGTTGTTTGAACTCTTTTATACCAGCAACAGATGATTCAATATTTTGCCTTTCTTCGCAACATCTTCATATTACAGTTTAGCAGTTTGATTTTTGTATTAATTTTACGTGCTTTGGGTTCTTGTATTTTGTTTTTTAATAGTGAATCCACTGCCAAATGAAGCAAGCTACTTCGTTGGCTTTAATTTTTTTCCCATGTTCTGTTTTCATGTTTTCATCCAGTTTAAGCTTCCACTGATCCGTAACATCATCGCACTTTAACGTTTACACTTAATCTTTATAGATACCCTGAGAGGGAAAAAAAATTTTTTTTGAAACGTTTCAGATTTTAAATTACGTCTAAAAGGGCTTTTTTTTTTTAAACATTTTGTGAATGTTATCTTTATTTATCATGTTCTTCGCACTTAAACCACTTCTGTTCAAGAGCAATATCGAAAAATAATTTTAAAGTGAGCATATCATGTAGTGAGAATGTCCGATACGCAGCCTCATGCTCTGGAGATAACATTTTTTTTCCTGTACAACGTTGCCATTGCTCGCTTTGAAATCCTTGAGTTTGTTAATCAAAATTTCCTTAAAGTTTTACAAAATATGAAATCCACAATAAAACAAATTTCAAATTTGGGCTTCCACATGCCCATATTCGCAGGAGGATTACGTTATTCAAAATTTGATGATTGTAGATACCGTTGTTTTATCACAATACGAGAAACATATATGCATTTATGTAGATTCTTCATTACTTAATTTCTTTAAATAAAACACAGAACGATAATATTTGGTGGCTACAAGTAAAACAACGCTTGTAGTGAATTACCGCAAAATGCTAAAACGAAATTAATAGCTCCTTTGGATTTAAAAAAGAAGAACATTTCTGTAGTTCCCGTTCTACTGGACCGATTGTTGAAATTTCACTTGCGTTTTCCATGTCTCGAAAGCGAGGCTTAGAATATATATCAGATTTATATATAGCATTGTTCTAACATAGGTATTTTGACACAAAATCTGTCGTTTTCTGAAATAGCATACCAATTTTTTTCATTTTTTGATTCTACGACTCAATTTATGCCTAGATATTAAATTTTGCAATTTTTGGTGAGAATTTACGGAGAAATTTAAAAATTTATCTTGGCGAATTTTTTTCAGTTTGCGCCAAGAATAATTCTCTCAGCAGAAATTCTTAATTTGTAGTAACCTACTTTCTTTCCCCTTTCTTCATTGATGCACGAGAAGAAAAAAGGTCCATCGTTCGTTCTTTTAAATAATGTTAACAAAGTGCGTAAACCACATTTGGCGTTATTATCGCTTATAAAAAATATGCTAAATTTCAAAATGCGCCAGTTTGTAAATTCATGTATATCATAGGAGATTTTGAATGAAAAACTTTAATTTTTTTGCAGCTGTGCCTAGAAATAGATATACTTTAAGACGATGTTATAAATTTTATAGGTTTTATAATACAAAATGTTTTAAAAAAATTTTAAAAATACAAATTATGGATCACATCACAAGGCTAACGATGACGTCATCTACACAAATGTCAGCATTACACTTAAAATCATGAATAAGAATACCTTCTTTAAAAACAGCCTGATGGTTCCACTTGGCATTTTCCAAATCCCATGAAAGCAAAATTCAAAGGACTTAATTCCTCAAGATTTAATTTATCTAGAACAGATTATCTAAGCAATGCTGGTGGACTTCCAGTGTCTATAGGTGATTTAACTGTTAATTAAACATTCACTACCATTTCGGTTCAATTTCGATTCAACATTAATATTTAACGTGACTACATCTGAATCCGAATTTGTTTTAGGGCATTCCGAAGCTCTGTGATAAAAGCTTCGTATTTAAAACATTTAATCCTATTAGCTTTATGGATACAATTTTTAGAAATATGATTTTTCAAACTACAATTAATACAAATTCTATTGTTACGAGTTTCAAAGCTATTGTATTGCACCCTCGCAGATTTGCTATCATACTTCACCTAAATTTCATTCGCATTTTCGTTTTTTTAGTTCTTCGTTTTCGTTCAGTAGAAAGCACCTCTACTTTTTTCAAAGTCGCCTTTCATTACTTCGTAGGCTTTCAGTTTTTCTTTAAATTCAAATAAGTTTTCACATCTATGTAAAATAATTTTGTTTTCGTGGCCATCATTTATTCCTTATGTAACATAATGCATTAAGGCAGCGTCATATATTTTTCCGAAATTGCTTAATTCTTTCATCTTAAAGAAATACTCCCGAGTCGATTCGATATCCATTATTTTATTTTTACGTACAGATCATGTAAATTAGCAGAATTTATTTCAAGAAGGAATACATCAATCAAGGCTTTTGTCAATTTGTTCCATGAATAGCAAATTCAAACAAAGAATTTTAATCGTCAGAGAATCCAATTACGCATTTTGTTTCAAAGCTCATGTACACCGCATGACGTCCTAAGACATGCTTATTGTATCTTTGTTCTCCTAGAGCTGGATGTCATACCTGTTCTGTGTGGTCCTTGTTTAAAACAGAGAAAAGTGGGGATGAGAATAAAAAAAAAAAAAAAATGGTATAAAAGTGTTTTCCTTTATGGACGGAGTGTGGATTCTAATATCCTAAACGTGGATGATTTCGACGGTTAATAATTCTTTCATTAAAACGGGCAGAAATTTTAGAAAAGTATGAAAAAAAATCAATTCAAGGTAACCATACAGCTTGTCATATCCGATTTCTTATTCTTGGAGGTTCGCTATAACAGTATGAAATAAATAACATTAAATGCATAGAGAACGAGACGAGATCAAAATGTTCCCTGGTTATAAGTTGAGCTCGTTACGGCGATGTTCAACTACATATACAGTGAATACGTTTAACGCGAAAACGCTTAAGACGAAATATCGGTTAAAACGAAAAAATACCACGGTCCCGACAAACTACTATGTATTTTCATGCATTTTTTTTTTATTTTAACACGAAACGAAAATCGCTTAACACAATAATTTTCCTTCTGGGAATAAACAAAATACGGAACACACCAGCCGCGCAGACAAGATTAAAGAGGTGTGTGAAATGGTTTCACATGTTTCGTAGAAAGGAGGCTAACTTGGGTTTGAAATGCTCTCGGAACTGCCTGTGACACGAGCCAATTTTGTTTATCTAAATAACAAATACACCTCATATCTCATCTTTGGAATTCGGTAACGACTACATCGCAGTATAGGTAAAAATCAGTGAGTTTCTTTCGCGCCAAAAGAAATGGAGAAGAAGGATATCGAAACTGAGCCGACACTTGATGAAATGTTTGAGAAAGTTTCTGCATTATTGGACTGTCCTACTGTTTCATCGGAACAATTCTTTGCAGTAGATGATAATAATGTGAGTACACCCCCAGTTATGGCGGGCAAAGACATTTTAGAGTTTGTTCAAAGCTCAAAAAATATCATTCATGCAGATTCCGACGACGAAAATGAAATGAATAATTCAACTCCTGTTCCCACGTCATCCGAAATGAGGAACATCATGAAAAGTATGCGCAGTTATTTAGACGCATATTTCAATGGTGAAATGAATAACAAAATGAACGGCATCGAACAATTTGTTGACAATTTGATGCTAAAAAAGACAATATTTTCCCAAAACTCAATACATGTTTTTTTTTTTTTTTTTTTTTTTTTTATTTTATAATTTTTTTTTAATTTATGTTTTGTATTTTTTTTTTTTTTTTTTTTTTTTTTTTAACTTGAAAATTTTGTATTAAATTAAGTTTTGGCAGATGTTTTTGTTTCATCGATTTTTATTAAATACATGCATATATACATATCTGTGTTATAAAATATACTGTAATAAACTTAATTTTGTTAAATATAGGATTTTTTTTGCAATGTCCTTTAACACGAAAAAATATTTCAGCCCCCTCAGTTTCGTGTTAAACGATTTTACTGTATGTGTCCGTGTTCCATGAATAACAAAGAGCCAAATGCACTGAACACGGCACAAAATGCATTACGAACAAATAGGATTTCCTTGACCAACTGGACTAATAACAAATTAACTGCAAACATAAAGGTGAGGAACTGTTTAACAATAGCCAAACACTGTACGGAAAGCCAACACAGGTAAAACTCCATTCGTATGCAGCATTAACCTCCGAGCAGGAGGCATATGTACAATAATAATTGTAATACTAGACGAAAGCACTTCAGCATCTGAAACTTTTTTCAGCAAATTGTTTTGACTGGCTAAATGGTCTTTTTATGTCTCTACAAAAAACCTCTGCCGCAGATTAAGGTCAGGTATGTTGGTTGTAGATTGTTTAGGCTGATTTGTTGACGAAGTTTAGTGTAGGGTGTGTCTGAGAGTGACCACAAAACGTTGTTTCGCATGAGAATTTCTCGCCTTTTAAAACGGCGGACGGATGGATTACACTTTCTCTTGCATTGTCCGAATGGCAGTCTGCAGTTGCCTTAATTTGTTGAACAACAAAGAAGACGGCTGTCGTGTCAGCCTGTCATTAAATTTGATGATGCTTTATGGAACTGGAGCAGATGTTATGAGTTTTTGTGAAAATAAATGATTTGGTGAATTCCTTCTGTGCTTTCACATGGAAATTCCAGTCTGGATCGAGGGTTACGGAGAAGAATTTAGCGCAAATTGCGCCATTTTCGGCAATCAAATTTGATGGGCACTCTTGACAGTGCTCTCATAATGCAAAGAATGTTTAAAAATTGTTTATGAAGGGGAAAAACGTAATAAAATGCTAAACAGAAGTTATTTGGAAAGAGTAATAAAATGCTAAATAGAAGTTATTTAAATTCGATACGTGAGTGAAATAATTAAAACTGACACAAAATAGCTAAGCAAGCTTTTCTTCTTGAGATTTCGTAAATGTTTTATTAGAATGCTGTATGTTGAAATATCGCATTTTGTAGATTTATCACTCCTTTGCACGTAACTGTAACTCCCGATTAAATTTGTAGCCAAAATCATATTTTATTGAAGATCGGTGGAAATATTATCACAAGTCATCAATAAATAATAAATAAAATTAGTAGCGTAAAATAAGAAAAGGAAAATACAAATGCGTGGGATAAAGCTGTTCATAAGCAAATGATATCGTTATACTTGAAATCATTTTTATCCACAACAGTATATAATTTAGCAGTACATAGTACAGAATATAGAAACTATGTTAAATCATTCATTAAAAGTAAATTACTCAGTTGCTAAATTAAATCAAAAGTACAGCCATTAATCTTCTGTTTCGCACTGAATCCCATCAAAACAGAAGTACAATGTAAACAGGAACACCGTTCGTTTTGTTTTCACAGCCACGTGCCTAAAGTAGTTATTATAAAATAGAAGAATTCAAAATCTTTCGAATGAGTCCAGCCAGTATGTTTTCGCGGGTACAGCTAATAATTAATAATAACGAAATCATTCTGTTTATTGCTTTTAAATTGCTTAGTTTGTGATCAATGATAGACGGATAAAGTTTTAAAGAAAATGATGAAATTTTAGAACGAAACTCATAAATTGTTATCACTCATCACTGCTGGTAAAAAATAAAGTAAATAAATAAAAGACACATTTTCGTTTCTCTACAGCCAAACATATTCAGAAAATATTTTATGTTGCCGAACTAAATTCCTTACAGGCATTTCACATTGATAAATATCTTCCAATTCTGGTTAATGATTTCGATTCTAAGCCATCTTTTCCTTCAGCCTTTAAAGCAATTATTTCACCGTTTTGTCGATAGATGGTGCGAGTGGTTTTGTTTCCGCTTTTTGTTATCTATTGCTACAGAATAAACCCAGGTTTTTCTTTCAGTCAATTTCACTTCTACAGCTAATGAAGATTTTGTGAGGTTACCTAAAAGAGATTTTTGATATTCTAACTTTGACTCTCCATCGAGATGACGTTCGACTTGAGATCTTGTAGATCAACCGGATTTGATGGATCTTTCTGTTTTCGCCGGTAAAGTTACAGTAAATTTTGTTTTGGACAAACCACTTCTGAAATTGTCAGACTCTCAAATTCACCGAGAATTTGTCTGGTTGGTACGAGGCCCGAGTTGGCATCATTAAAGTTCCTTGTTTTCGCCGAATTTATTTAGAAATTTCCGTTCTGGTGGAAGGATTCAGTAAAGCGTCCACCTCAGTAACAGAAGTGGAATCTTTTAATGGAGCCGTTTCCGAATATGTAGAGAATAAACAAGGTGCGGTTAATATAGTTTCCTTTTCTGTAAGTGTGGTGGCCAAAAGTCCGCATGTAATTACTTTCTTCTCTTGAACTGCTTCGAGAACTGCTTCAAATTATTTATTTTAAAACTTAATAAAGATTTCATAAAGTCATAGAAGTAAAACTTCATTACAATACAGAAAATACCGCTTGATGCGCTTCTGAACAGTCGTGTGCCGCGACTTACTTACAGCATCATCTAAAACAAAGGTCTCTCAGTAAAAACCTCTTTCTTCCTTTTACGTTAGCCCACCAGCGGCCGAGCGGTAAAGACGCTGAACACTGGTAGTTCGGTCCGAGGTTCGAATCCCGCGAACGGGCTGGCTGCATGAGCGTTTTCGTGGTTTTCCCCATGCGTAACGTGTATACGAGCCATTTTCCCTTAGAAAGTCCTCCACGAAGGCATCCCTCCCTCTAGGCAGATAGCCCTCGTGTGCTTTGCCATAATTGAATAACCTAACCTAACCTAACCTAACCTTTTACGTTAAATTCAGAAGGAAACCGCTCGAGGGGATCCTTACGAGTTTCCTCTGTAGAAATTACTTTCCGGTCATTTAGCGGATACTGGTTTTAGCAGGTGATAGTTCGCTCGGTAACCACGCAAGGGGTGCCCTTAACACACTTCCTGAGTCAATTTACCTGAAGATTAGTTATCTTAAAAACAAGAAGTCCTCTAATTTAAAACGGACGTTTTATCAAAGATGAGAATCGTCACCGGATGCAGTAACAAATGCAGTAAACTCTACGGAATAAGTACACTTCAAATTCAAATACAGAACTAGAGAATTACTTAGTCTTCGGCATTTTTTCCATGAAATCATCGCGAGCTGGGTTTCGGATTAATTTTTCGATGGAATACTTTACAAACAGGGCCGTTATACAGTATAATTTGGAATTTAGTTGACAGTGGATTTCAATGCTAGTTAAACACTGCATAAACACAATTTGAAGATTTTGAATATTTAAAATAATGCAAACATTAAATACAATGTAGTTACATTGCAAGTAGTTTGCAGATAGTGTGTCTCCAGATATACACAACCGAAACATTTATGTCTTATTAGTTCAAAAAATATCATCAAAATCCGATGTCCAAACTCGTACGTCTATGGAACGCTCTGAAAATATGTTGTTATAGTAAAAAATCAATTTCTTTATTTCTCTATCTTGAGTTTTAAAGCCTTTTTCGTTGAGCCCACTGTAATATCATTTCAATCGCCTGGATAGCTTTCTTCTACATGGAGTTCAATATTAATGCTATCCTAATAAAAGATGAAGCACAGATCGGTAGTAATAAAACTGGAATATTTACAGTAGCAATGCTTCATCATTAAAATTCATTTAACGTATAATACACAGTTTTCAAGCAAACGTTAAATAGAAGTAATATAAATTAGCTTTATTAACAGTTCTATGGCTCTGATAATGAGAATGAATGTATGTTCATGCTGCATCGAGTAATTAAGCAGTCGTGTAAAGTGAAAAGTATATTTTGACTTAAAAACTCACTGACACAGAACATTCTGCAAATTTATATGGCGCATTTTTTATTTTAGCCTTTTTTCTTTATCTTATTTAATTTAATAATATAAACAAAAAATCTGATGTGTGCACCACATGACTTCCTTGTAAAGAATATTAAATTATACTCAATTTTCCTGCATTTCATTTAAACATACTAAATAAACAATTAACGAATTTTGAATTCAATCTACTTTGTCGATAGAGCATAAACCACAATAGAATAAATGCAATCTTTAAAGTTTACTATATTTATTTACCATAGCCACACTTCGGCGCTAGGTTCACTTAACAGCGTTACATCTCATCCGTTTTATAAATCAGAGCGCGCAAAAATTATAGCATCTGAAGAATAACCACAAGTTCTATTCAAATACTATAATAAATCTAAAATGATGTATAAAAGAATTTAAACAAATAAAAAAGAAACAGCTTTTCACAAACGAATCAGTGCCGCTTACCTAATGCTCATGCGCTACTAATTAATTTAGTTCTCACTTCGCGGTAAGGCAAAACTACATAAAAATACAAAATATTTTCATTAAAAATTGAAAGATGTACAAAATCATAAACCACCAAGTACAGTTAAAACAATTTTTACAATTTTTACGCAAAACCAGCTAATAACTTAAATGATAATTCCAGAATGCATCAAACTTAATTTAAATTCGCGATATTAAAAGGTGACGTTACTTTGTTGTTGCGAAGCTTCGTTTCTCTAGATTGGCAATCTATTCTGCTAAGTTTCAAATGTAAACAAATATGGCCGCGATCATAACCAATAATTAGACTTATCTACACTTGAAAAACTTTTAAATTGTTGATAATTCCACAATTATTGCACGCAGATTAACTAAGGGCATAACATTTTTAACCGAAAGATAAGAACAACATAATTCGAACATTTTTAAAGCAAAAAAGGCACAATTTACAAACTTATAAAAATAAAGAAACTAAGTTCACTGAGCCGAGTAACAGAGTATGTATATATATATATACATATAGCCCGAATTGAGTGAAAATTTTAATCTTTTTCTCTTTTTCCTTAACTTTTCGGGCAGTATTTAGTAAGTTTTATTTCACATCTTAAATTCAGTTTTAATATAATTAAATATTACAATACTTTTTACTTTCATAAAATTTTTTTTTAATTTTTCTAAATTAAAATTCAAAAATACTTTTTAAATTAAATTTATTACAGTCCTTAGTAATTTGCAACCATTTTTCACATTACAACAGTTTGTTTTTTCACAATTTATACATTTTTACACATTTTCACACACATTTTTACATTACTACACAGTTAGATTTAAAACATTTTTTAGCTACAGAACACGCATTTTACATTACATATAGTTTGCAGCATAATAATTTTAAATAGTTTTCTAAATGGTTCTTATATGCAGCAGCTTATCACTCAACTTTACCTTTTACTAGCGCCCTCTTTTATAAATAGAAGGAACACTATTTTACATAATTTAATCTGACTTGCTACTTGTCCACACTCCAATAGAAATAATGGTAAATTAATTAATTTAATTTAAAACTTACTTTTTACTTGCCTTCATTATATTATTTTAGTATTATTTAATTTAGTTTCTAGTTTATTTTTAGTATGTTAATAGTTTCTGTATCTTTTTTGTTTATATGCATATTCGTGTCGGGGAAGTTTTTTGTTGTGGGCAAGAGTTTCTAAATTAAATCGGTTTTCTAAAAAATTGGTATTATAAAGGGTATTGTTTAGTATTGGCTTTGATTTGTACTTTTCTAAAAATTTCACTCGTTTGAATTACTTTTGGTAGGTCACATCATTTGGTTTTACTTTTGGTTTTGAATTTTACAATTGCCTACATAAATGACGAAACACGAATTGAATAATTGAAGCGTTAGGTTTGAGGGCAACTTCCCCTCGATAAGTCTGTCTTCTGCCAGCTCAACAATTATTCACTTATGCATATTTTTATTTTTAGGATTTAAAAAATTTATTGCAATTTTGTATTTGTTGACGGATTTTGCTACTTGCGCTTCATTTTCTGATGTTCTCAGAATTTAAATGATGTTGTAAATTTATTCGCAGCAATATAAATTATTTATAATTTTTTTTAAACTTATTTCTATAATTAATTTTTTACTTTAAATTGCTTTTTACGAATAGAAATTTTGTTAAATTCAAATATATATATATATATATATACACATATACACACATATATTTATATACCTTTGGTCCGGCCGATTGCAACCAAAATGCGAGGTGCACATCTACATGTTATAGCAGCCCTATATACAAAATTTCAACGTTCTGAGGCTACTCGTTTTTGAGTTATGCGAGATACGTACATACATACGTACGTACGTACGCACAGACGCCACGAAAAAATCTCTTCATAATCCATTTTAAAACAGTTTTATAATTATTTTGGGGCAAAAGAGTTCTTTATTCTGTCCTTACGCAGGGATGTCACTCAAAAACATCGTTAAATTACATTCGACAGAGGTTAAAATAGATATTTTCGTTGAAATATGGTACCCGAAATTTTTCGCGATTATACTTCGTACAGGAAGTAAAAATACACATAGACACTTGTTTTTATGGTATGTTGCTGGTATTATGCAGCTAAGGAATACAGTCAATAGTGTCAAGAATATAGATATAGTCGTAGCATTTTAATGTAAATTTTTTATAGTAACTATTAACAGAGTAATAAAAGTTAAACATTTTGCAATTTAAGAAATTTACAACATGTCTTGCGTTTTTATTTTTTTTTTAATTCTGCTTTAAAAATTTTCGTTTTCACGGCTCATTTATCGCAGTGTATTTCATTCACCTTAGCATCAAAATGTTGACTACTGTAGTATTTATTGTTGTGCTGTTTAACATCGAGTACTATTTCAGTGGCATTTGGATGATTTGCATAACGAATCTAGAGTAAAATATCAACTCGTTCGATGCAGTATTCACGGAAGATTACTATGAATTACAAGAAAAAGGGTGCATAATACATTACAATAAGCATGAAACATAGACGTTAATTTCAAATAATATAAATGTCATAAGACGGCTTCACTATAAACATTGCTCATATATTTCAGTCAAATCATTTCTTTGAACTTCCCTGAGAAGACTTCTTTCGAAAGATACCTTAATTGCATCATTTCTGAAAATCACAGTTCCTATATCATATATAGGCAATTTCACTTCGGAATTTGCTGCAAGACACCGATAGATATAGGCAACGATTTCCTTGATTAATTCATTCACTTTGTGTCTGGAGATGTGGCAACGCTGTGCAATAATCGAAGGATTGAGAAAGATGATTGGAGGAATATCTGAAAGAAAAATATTCCTTGAAAG
Organism: Stegodyphus mimosarum; assembly: GCA_000611955.2. Lineage (NCBI taxonomy): Eukaryota > Metazoa > Arthropoda > Arachnida > Araneae > Eresidae > Stegodyphus > Stegodyphus mimosarum. The sequence continues at coordinate 225,927 of KK120492.1, read as the reverse complement.
AGCTGATTCATTTTCCAATAAAATAATTATTGATTTAAAACATAGTATAATGTCATTATATTAGATATGTTACGTTTCTAACATCATTATTATAAACGTAACACCATTACGCATTTTATGTTACCAACCTAACACCATTATTGTTGTTAAATGTATTATAAAATGCTATTGTTTATACCGATTCTAATAATCTACTTTTGCCCTAAACAGGTATATCGCAGGAAAATTATAAGACATCACTGCTCAAAATAGGTGCAAAACATTACGTTTAGAAGATTTATCGAGAGACGTTGCAATGATATAATACGTATAGAACTCAAATTATCAGTTACGATACATTATTCAATCAATATCCCAACTTTTGAAAAAAATTGTTTAAAAATATTGAATAAACAAACGTCTACTCCCGAACGGTGACGTAAGCGATTAGCAATTGTAAAAAATATTAAATCATAATTTAAATTAGAATTATTTGACTACGGATTTCGTATTTATTTAGCTATTTATTTAGAATTGTGATTAAAATTGTTTTATTTTCCCGTGCAACGCAGACGATTTTTGAAGAGAAAGCAACGTCGGAGAAGTAAAAATAAAAAAACGCGTGCATTTAATATTTAATAAATAAATATCTCCTAACTGCTGTTGCCATCCACAAAAATCGAGAAAACCGAGGTTTTACCGGAACGTTCTAGTGAATAATTAAAAAGCTTATAAAAGCCGAATTAAAACACCTCAGCTGAGGTGCAGCTGTTTTATGCGAACAGTTGGTTTACTTAACGCTGTTATTGATTGTAGCGAATTCGCTGCGAGATAAAATTAGTTTCTCTGTTTTGAATTGAGTTCTGTTTAAAGTTTGTGATATTGTACGAATATCTCTGAGGAAATATTTCAGTGTTTTGCTTTATTTCTTATAAAAAGAATAAATTATATTAACTTTTTAACGACTTATGCATTCAATCCATTACGAAGCCGTACGCACGCAACAATATTTTAAATAATTTAAAACCATTTAAGCGTAGTTAACAGCTAGAAGATCCTAGCTAAAATTTCAGGCTAAATCAGCTATAATCTTTTTCTGGCTTCAAAAAACCAAAGCCCGAACTAAAATGTCATTGAAAACAATTCGTTATTTTCGAATGTGCAGGTAGACAGTCTATTTCTCACGTATCCTGTCTCCGAAAGAAGCATGATGTCTGATAATGATGCCCGAACTAAAATGTCGTGAGGCAAAATTATTCTTTATTTGTACTAGGTTAACCGAGTCTCTGCTCAGTCGCTTTTTAAAAAAAATGTGATGTGTACACCACATGACTTCCTTGTACAGAATATTAAATTATACTCAATTTTCCTACATTTCATTTAAACATATTGAATGAATAGTTAACGAATTTTGAATTCAATCTACTTCGTCGATAGCGGATAAACCGCAGTAGAATAAATACACTCTTTAAAGTTCACTATATTTATTTACCATAGCCATACTTCGGCGCTAGGTTCACTTAACAGCGTTACATTTTATTCATTTTGTAACTCAGAGTGAGCAAAAATAACGTATTAAATGCGAGAACAATACCAATTTGAGTATGAAAAATATAGAAATAAATAAAATAAATAATATACCAGCAGTGAATCTGAACAATATATTTCGAATGATGATGATAATAATGATATAGAAAAAAGGAATGTTCATGATGTGTTGTTCTATGTTGGTAAGGATAAATCTTCTAATTTATCTATTAGTCAATATTTATGGTCATCTATGAAATGCAAGACATGCCTTAGCTACACATGCAAAACGTCATTTTATTACCGAAATTATTTGCATGGACTTCAATGTGACCTTCGAACATTAAGAAATATCTTTAGAATTCTGTTTTCCTGTTATTACTCTATTCTATTTCTGTTATTATCATTCTTCATTTTCTTTTATTTCTATTTCTTAGGAATAAATAAAAAATATTAAAATTATAAAAAAGTTAGTTTAAAATTTGTTTTTGTAACCAGTAAGAAGTAAATTTCCTTGCAAAAGTAAGTCGTGCTTCGTTGCCTTTCCACCTGACTAATATAAGCATTTAAAAGTAATTTACCTTCATTTGAACGCGACATTATTTGTATCTTACAAAAATAAGCTTAATATTTTATTTCTTAACAAATTTACTATCAATATCCACTCATTTCTGTAGTTTTTGTGCCCAAAACGGCTTCAGTGCTTCAACAGATGTAAAAAATACGACGCGCATGTGCTGGAAGGTTAAGTTGAACTTAATACATCCAAAGCCTCTAGTCACATGTCTATGAGAACTGCCACTTATTTAGCAAAGGAATAATCAGGAACAGGAATGAAATGTATCCATTAATGTATCCTATAAAATCAACAGACGCTTCTCTTGTGGACTTGTCCGCTTTCGGTTTATTTGAGTGAGCCTTAGGAAAACGACATTTTAGAACACTGAACGTACTTTGAAAAACAATTCAGAAGGAGAGGGATGAAATTGACATGATGGTGCTAAGGAAAAATTTACTTTCTCGGAAAATTTGAACTAAAATCGTAGCCAAGAATCAAGGCTATCAGACAGAAGCATAACGCCTCAACAAACATGAAATTTATGCTTAAAAGGGATCAAAATCGTTTTCATAAGATGCGAACGAATTTTGCATTGTACAAAAATAGTATATAAATACAATATTATAGTGAACACTGCTGTGCAGGAAGAGTTTTCGACTCTACTGTAGGTAGAAAATTTACAGACGCTCCCCACTTTACGAACTTTAGCAGATATGAACTAACCTGTTCTCAAAGGGTGAAATTTGTCGGAGTCGTAAAGAAAAGTGTTGATAGTGGCGGTGCAAAAAAGCGATAAGACATTTCGTTTCAAACAAAAGTCGATATAATAAAAGACTTGGAAGTGGTGAGAAAAAGGTGAATGTCACATATTCGAATAGTGCGAATCGTTGAACGACAACAATCATTAAGAATAATCGCAATCATTAAGAATAATAAAAATCGCATATTTGGATACGTCTAAGGAGCTGTGCCGATGTAATCAACAAACCTGGTGAAGAACAAAAGAAAGAGAAGGAGGAAGAGCCTCTGCCAGTTAAAAAGTTCGATAGAAAGTTAATGGCAGTAGCGTTTTCAAAGTTTGAAGAAGGCCTTACTTTTTTTTTTTTTAAAGCAACCTGTTTTTAAAATCTGTTTTATTTATGACACTCATGCTAGAGAAAAATACTTTAGAAAAAGGAAAATCCAGGCAAAACCGAAGATTCAAAATTTTAGTTTGAATTTTTGAATCTTTATTACGTATTTCGCAAAAATTCTAATAGCATAAAGGTATGTTTAAATATGAAAAATAATGCAAATTTTTAATAGAAGTTAAAACATAATTCGAAGAAATCTGAAAAGTACTGGATTTATACGACATCACAGAAAAAATTTAATATCCATTTTTTTTTTTTTTTTAAATTAGAAAATCTCTAAAATTCGAGAAAACAATCAGGAAAAGCAAGAGATTTTCTCGCTATTAATGCAATATTTAGTTTACTTTTCCTCGTTCTTTCTTTCTTTCTTTTTTTTTTTCTTTCTTTCTTTTAAAATATCTCGCAATGTATAATCACATTATAATATGAGAAGAAACGAAAAGAATGACAAGCGCCATCTATCGTTCGTAAGCGGAATGTTTTATAAAGATTTAAAAATCGAGGGAAGTCGGTATTTTTATTTAAACAATGTTTGTTATTTGCCTACAAATCATTACCTAAAAGTTTCAGAACTTTAAAAAGTGTATTATTTTTAAAACTGTATTATTTAAAACTTAAAAGCTGATTATTAGTCTTGTTTCAAATGTAAAAGAATTTAATTTTGTTACTGTTTATAATCCTTGTTTACATTAAAAGGAGGCCAATTGTAAAAATGTTTTAAATCGAGCAAATATATTTTCTTTTAAAATTTTTAAATTAAACATAATCTTACATAAACTCATCATGACTCCAACTTCCCAAATTATAAGTATAGGAAACGGAAGACCGTACTTATATATACTTATAGATATCATAAGTCCCATATACAAAATTTTAACGATCTACAGTTATACTGACGTATTCATATAGTATTCATATAGTATGACGTATAGACATATATATATGGTTGTCTTAAACCGCGGACTATATTTGATAAAAATTTAGTTGTTATTTTGAAATTAAAAAAATCTGAAAGTTTTCAGATTTTATATTACTCCCACAGGGGCGTTTTATTAACGTTTTCTGTGTTACCTTTATTTATTAAATATCACGTTCGTCGCATTTAAACTATAAAATTCAATTCAACAGCAATATCACAAAAAAATTTTAAAAAGAGCATATCTTTAGAACTACCGATACACAGTCTCGCGCGCTGGAGATAAAAAATGTCCCCCCCCTCGTATAGTGCTGCCACTGCTCGTTTTGAAATCGTTGAATTTGTTAATCAAAAATGCGTTAAAATTTTACGAAATATGAAATAGATAATAAAACAAATTCCAGTTTTGGGCTTCCGGGTGCACATATTGAGTGGAGGACTACGTTATTCAAAATTGGATGTCTCTAGATACCGTTGTTTTTTCACAGTTCGAAAAACATACATACATTCATGCATATTCTTCATTAACTTTTTAAAATATAATGCAGGGCTCTAATATTTGTTGGCAACAATTTGAAAATGATTCATACTTTTATAGTGAACCAACGCAAAATGACAAAACGAAATTAATAGCCCGCGTGGCCAAATTGTCCTTTTGGCTAAAAATTCAGTCCTATTTAATAAACCAATCTCTGTTGGAATAACAATATCAAATTTATCAATATCGTCAAAAAATTTATTTTGTGGGTGTTTACATGTTCTTAAAATGCTTACGGACATTTTTAATTCTTCAGTTTCAACACTTTTATTAAAATATTTGAATCTCCCTCAAAGAGCTTCGTGCGATTAATAATAGTGTTTTTTAATATAGAATTTTCATAATTTTTAGTAGAAAAAGTTTTGTTCCCAGTTTGAAAGTTTGAGCCTGTAAATAAATAGAGATTTTTTAAATTATTAAAATTGTTATTTTTTTTAATTCTTTATTTGTTTTATATGTTTTCATTATGAAAAAAATAGAATTCCTTTTTGATGTCCTAACTCGGGTATTTATTAAGTACTCATATGAATATCAGGAACATATTTTGCAATGGAAAATTTATAAATTAGTCAGGTGAAAATGCTCTGGGCATAATTAATATAACAAATGTAATAAAGTTAAATATCATTTTAACTTGCACATTGAATGACGTTAAATGAAAGAAAAAAAATCTCCATAATTTTTTTTTTCCTTTCCTTTTTTTTTTTTAAGCGACCACTCAAAGCTGTCAGTTTTTAGCTTCTTCATATTTAAAAATCAATAAAAATCCCGAACTTGCATAGTAAACATCTCAGTCAGTGTTTGTTATAAAAGAATGAAACACTTCGAGTTTTATTTTTTAGAATGTGAATAAACATTTACTGAATATTATTATAGCGACCGAAGAAGCGCGTGAACTTTTAAATTTCGTAAATTTTACAAAATTGAATCCTTAAATTAAAAAAAATTCTGATATGTACACCACATGAATTCCTTGTACATAATATTAAATTATACGCATTTTTCTTGCATTTCATTTAAACTAATTGGAATGAATTAAATCTACTTCGTCGATAGCGCATAAACCACAACAGAATAAATGCAAAATTCACTATATTTGTTTGCCATAGCGAAACTCTGTCTCTAGGTTCACTTAACAGAGTTACATCTCATTCATTTTATAATTCAAAATGCGCAAAAATTATGTCATCTGAAGAATTATCTAATCTTTGTCACATGTTCTATTCAATTGCTATAATAATTCTAAAACAATGTATAAAAGAAATTAAACAAACAAAAAAAAAGAAAGAAAGAAAGAAAGAAAGAAGAGAAACAGTTTTTCACAGACGATTCAATATCTATTAATTCACATCAGACTTCGCAACGAAGCAAAAATACATAAAAACTCAAAATATCTCTATTAAAAATTACGAAATAAATCTTAAACACTTATTTCTTCGAATAAATTCCAGAATGGATTAAACATGATTTAATTCGCAACAATAAAAGAAGGCGTTGTTTTTGTTGTTTCGAAAGCTTAGTTTCTAGAGATTGGCAACAAATCCACTATTCTGCTAAGTTTCAAATGTAGACAAATATGTCTGCTATAGTAATAATAATTAGGCTTAGCCACACTTAAACAACTTTCAAATTGTTGATAATTGTACAACTATAACATGCAGGTTAACTAAATAAAAACCTTAACTGGAAGATAAGAACAACAAAGTTCAATTATTTTTAAAGCAAAAAAAAAAAAAAAAAAAAAAAAAAAAATTTAAAAAAAAAAAAAAAAAAAAAAAAAAAGCACAATTTACAAATATATAAGAATAAAGAAACTGAGCTCACTGAGCCGAGTTTTTTAATGTATATATATATATATATATATACTTTTGGTTCGGCCAATTGCAGTCAATATAGGAGGTGCACATCTACGTGTTATATAGCAGTCCTATATACAAAAGTTCGTTTTTGAGTTATGCGAGATACATACATACCTACATACATACATACGTAGATAGGTACGTACAGATATTATGAAAAAAATATCTTCTGAATCCATTTAAATTCAGTTTTATAATTCGTTTGAGGAAATAGAGCCCTTTATTCTGTCCTTAAGTACGGATGTCACGCAAAAACATCGTTAAATTGCATTCGATAGTGGTTAAAATGGCTATTTTCGTTGAAATATGGTACCCGGAATTTTTTGCGATTACAATACTTCCTTCTCTTCGTACAAGGAAGTAAAAATGACAAATCATTAGTATATGTCTCGTTTGAAACACTTTTGTAAGTGATAATTTACATCTGTCTACAGCAGCTGTTGTTACATGAAAGTTGCTTTAGAACTTTTAAGGATACTGCATATTTATTTATATTTACATATGTCAGGTAATCTAAGTAATGTGACATACCTTCTGCTCTAGAATGCTTCATTCCAAAATATAAGCACATTTTTGAGGCTACGTAGAACATTGGTGTTCTCTTGCAGAGATACCTTAATGGATTATGAGCGAGTGGAATTTTCATCTCTTTGACACAAAAGGTTCCAATTTGACGGATTATAACACTCTACATCAAAAGAATGCAACATAAGTATTAAAATTAGTGTTTGAAACACGACAAATGTCTAAGCATTGATTCTAATTTCTATACAAGCGATCTTGAATGAATTACTAAAAATTCAACAATTATATAAAATATATATTTCTTTTAATCTAAATCACTTTGGTTTCCAGTTCGATTCTTCTATTGTTATTTATTCTAATTCCATTGATTATTAATCCATCTATGTTTAAGTAACTTATTAAGTTATTACTATTTTAATGTGAAAATTTGTTAACTGCAACATGAAGTAAATATTAGCCACTTTCCTTTAGGAAAGGTGTTGATAGCCTGCGGTTGTGGACTGTATATGATTTCATAAAAGTTGAAAAAAAAAACTGAAAAAAATAAATAAATAAAAAATCTGAAAGATTTCAGATTTTAAATTACGTCCAAAGGCGCGTTTTTTTAACGTTTCGTGTGCTACCTTTTTTTATTAAATATCATGTACTACGTACTCAAACCATAAAATTCAGTTCAAAATCAATATCGCAAAATCATTTTAAAATGAACATATCTTTAGAATTTCCGTAAGTCTCGTGCGCTGGAGATAAAAATTTTTTTTTTTTCCGTACAGTGTTGCCATTGCTCGCTTTGAAATCATTTAGTTTGTTAATCAGAAATTCGTTGAAATGTTACAAAACATAAAATCGATAATAAAGAAAATTTCAAATTCAAAATTAGGGCTTCCAGATGCCCATATTCGCAGTAGGATTACGTCATTCAAAATTCGATGGCTCTAAGTTTTATCACAATGCGAGAAACATGCATACATTTATGCAGATTTTTCATTTTTTAAAATTTAATGCAGAGCGATAACATTTAGTGGCAACAATTTGAAAAGTGAAACGGGCATTCAGAGTGAATCGATGCAAAATCGCAAAACGAAAGTAATAGTCCTTCGGAACTAAATCCCTTTGGACTAACAATATTTATTCTCTTTAATACGTAATAATACCGCTTAGACGGGCAAAAGAGTGGTAAGGTTTACAATTCACAACTGATTGCCTCTTTGACAGGGCAGAGGAAAAGACACTCGGTGTGGACCTAGCGTGTGCTTGTCGCGCATTCAGTTCTCGCCGCTGACGTTGTATGGCACTGCAGTCGTTACACCAGTACAAATAGACGAAATATTTTAAAGGTGCCGCAACTAAACATATAATGCGCGAAGTCTGGTAGACAACTTCAAATGATTTGTCATTAATCAAAAATTGATTGAGTGAACTCCTGTAAGTTGCTCCTTTCCAGTCTTGTTAGTATATATAAAAATTTCAAGTTCAAATGATATTTAGTTTGTCTGTTTCATTTTTCTGTATATAAAAAAAATGAAATAAATTGCAATCAGTTTACTTGAAAACATTTACATACAGATTTGAGAAATTCTTCAAAAATGAATAAAAAAAAAATGTAAGGTTTATCCTAATTTTATTAACAGTTATTTTAAGTTATGCATCTTTCCTATAACTTCTAGTTTCATCTTACAATTTCCTACTAGAATGTAATTTCATAAACGCAGTTAATGCAAATGAGTGAGAGTACTATTTAAGTCGATGTTTCACCGACTTTCAGAGAAAGAGTCTGATTTCCTGACAGGCGCGCGTTTGCCTTTTGGCTACGTCTCTCTTAGCTATTGCTACGCTCGGCCGTACTTTAGGCCCTTGTTTGGCTTCGCCGATTTAATTAAGTTTTAGGGGCCAACAACTTAGAATCTTGATAGCTTCGATTATACCTTTCAGTTAGCTTTAGTTAAGCTTAGTTAAGTTTAATTTTATAATTATTTAAGTTCAAGTCCAAGTGGAGGCTTTGCTGTACGCTCTGAGTTAGGAACTGATTGCATTTATTCTGAGAAATAAAGGGTAGTTAACGGTTCTTAAGTCTTAACGTATTTGTTCACACACTAAAGCGATTATTCGCTTATTATTTTATCTTATATTACGTGCTCCGCCCTAAGGCACTACACGGAAAGAGAGGGATGCCCCGTGGAGGTCTTTTTAAGGGAAACTGGCTCGTATCCACGTTACACATGGGGAAAACCACGAAAACGCCCATGCAGCCAGCCCGTTCGGCGGGACTCGAACCCTGGACCGAACTACCAGTGTTCAGCTGCTTTTACCGCTCGGCCGCTGGTGGGCCATTCGCTTATTATTTGGGTTCAAAGTTTGAACATTGAATTAAATAAGTAAAACCCCACAAAATAAATAATATCATATTATTACTAAGTAACTCTTTAATTATTATGTTTTAGAGTTTTACGTTTCATTAGTCGGAAATAGGAGTTTATTGAAGGGAAACTTCCCAAAAGCAATTTAGCTACACTCTGAAATGGATTATTAAAAAGTTATTCTATCAAAATAATTGTTCTTCACAGTCTCATAATGGCTTGGTTTGCAATTTTTAGCGACTGAAAAGTTTAGAAATATTTACAGATTTTTAAATGTAAAATTAAAAATAATTGGTTTATAACTTAACAATTAATAAATCCGAGCGAAAGATGAGGTTAAAATGAGTCGTATGGGGGGGGGACAATTACATTTATTAGATAAAAGCGATGGTTCTAAGATATAAACTCTTAGAACAGAAATATAGCATTCATTTCATTCGTAATAAATATAGCAGTCATTTTATTGCTATATTTGTTAAGTTTCTACGCCTCCTTATGAAACTGCAGCACAATAACTTTGTTTTGCAGCTACCCAAATGGCTTTGACGTAAAAGCTGATACAGAATAAAATTTGCTCTAAAAATGAAAACAATCATTTGTTACACTTGTTTCACTAAAGTCGAGCGATCACGAGATTCACGAGAAAAAATTTACTTAGCTATGTAAGCTTGATTATTTACAAAGGAATTTAAAAAAAAAATATTTTTGGAATGAAATATAATATAAAAATACTTTATGTGTAGAAAAATCAAATTAAAACAGTAAAATATATTTATACGTTTTCCATTATGAAGTTAATGAAAAATAAAAAGAATTTTATTTACCCTGTGCTTGCGAATATTTTCATGAATGAAAATTCCTACGGTTTTCCAGATTTTTTCAGCATCTAAAAAATCATAAATGATGATTATTATGAGGTTAGATTATATTAGCTCGATCAATGTAATAATACTGATTTTCGATGTATGCAATTTTCTGTGCATATTTAGATGTTTTCTGTCATCTTAAATCTAAACCACTTTCTTTCGTTCATTGTTAATAATTTGATTAATGTCGAGCTTAATTTGCACTCGAGCTAGTTTTTGCTTAAGATTTGGTTACATAATATTTGTTGCTAATTCAAAGGCGGAAAGGTAACTGAAGTGTGTGAATAAGCCTCTACCTTGCAGTTAAGGATTGCAAAAATTTAAATCAAAGTTTATTGTATTATTAATATTAAAATGATTCATTATTTCTTTTCTGTCCACAGCGTTTCTTTCTGAAATCAAGTTTCAAATGTATGACTTAAAACACGTTTTTCGATACATTCATTATTAAATTCAAATTTCCTAGTAAATATACTTTGGAGGTATTCAATATATATTATTCAATATATAGCAATATATAACATTTAGCAATTTTACCCAATTCTTCTTTGCAATTTTACTCGTTTCGGTATTTTTTAATAATCAGACCGAGAGCAAATACTGTAATCTGCTCCAGTAAGCCGTCCTTTGGCTATGAATGAAACCTGTGGACTTTAGGAACATGAACCTCAAATTTTGGGAAGAAAAGACTTGCGTCCGGAATATTTAACAATCTGGAATTAATAAGAGGAGCTTCCTTAACAGGATCACCTACAACGGAATACACAAAGGTTTGCATTTTCGCGGATCACCCTATTTTCAAATTCTTATTAAGCTGCCATGATGATGTGCCACGTTCACATGCTGACATTCCCCTTGACCGCACGTGGCACTTCCGCCGTATTGGCAAATGTTCTGTATAAAATTTTGCTCAAACATATAGTTACAAATGAAAAAAAAAAGTTGACTTATTAGTATATCTGTCTATATATATGTATTAATTTTAACTCGGTTACACGATTTCAAGGTAGTTTCATTTTTCAGTTAAGATATAAAACCTAAAATGATCATTTTTCAGTTATACGAAAATAAAACAACGAGTTTAAAATGAGCAACTATTATGCCTCTCTTTTAAAAATTTTTAAAAGTGTGCGTTGCAATATTATGTGGATGATAAAAAGCGTACTTTTTATTAAAAACATTTCGATATTTGGAAGATAAAATAAAAGTAGCAAATGCGCTATCAAGGGCACGAAAGAAGTGTAAAAATTTTCATGTTTGCACCAATTAGTTATAAGAAATTCAGCTGTACAGTGTGTTATATGTTTGCGACATTTTGACACTTTAAGATATTTATCATGTTTCACACTTAACATATTTTTGTAGCCCAGCAGCTTAGAATTTTATAAAACATATTGATAATCGCTGTTGCAAGTTATCGAAAGATAACCAAGATGTGATTTGTGCGAAAATGCCACTTTACAAATATCTGTTACCTATACAGCAATGCATGTTCTGTTTATGCGGAATTGTCCCCGCATTTCGATTTTTTCGGAATTTTCGTTTGTGGAAGCGTGACCTAATCGCTCCGGATGTAAACAAATGTCTTCGAACAAAGTACGACAGTACTGCAAGGATGGCTTCTCTTTTTATTCAAGTCTACGGGGTGTTGTTTCCCCGTGCGATGTACTATGACAGACGCCGCAAGACACCAGCTGCGTACAGTCTGTCTGTCATAAGAAAAGCTCTCGCCAGTTAGTCTGCAGCTGTAGAAATGAGCCTTGACCCATTTGTGTTTTAAAGATTTACTTTTAAATTTGCCATCCTGGCGCATTTAAAGATGAACTGGCAACCCTTGTTTCGTCCCTATTTTAAATATACTAGCCCTTTTGCTATAGCGACCCCCACCCGCCAGACACTGTGGCGGATGCTCTTCTGCTTGTAGATAGACAGCATGTGTGTGTGCAGAGGCAAGTTCGAGCCCTATTATCGTACATTATCGCCTCTCCACCGACGCCAAGATAAGGGTAAATAAGGAAGGCCTAGTTCATTCCTTTTTTCAACTCCTCGCCGACGCGAGCCTAATAGGGGGACTTAACTTGCCACTTTGAACAATTGTTGTAAAATTTTTGTTTTCTCTGGACATCACGAGCTGTGTTTTACCTATTCTGCTCAATAAATAATTTTCTTGAGTGTTTCTTTCTTGTCTCAGTTTGCTCATCTCCAGACGCATTTTCTCGATTTTCACCCTTTAAACATCATTTGCGACCCCATGTTTCATTGCATTTTTTGTTCGTCTAGATGAGTACTATCATCCCCCTAAGTTTGTTGAAGCATTTCAGATACACCCTGTATATTTATTTAAATGTAATATAGATAGATGTAAGTATAAATTGCAAAATTATTTTAAAAATATCTATAATTATATTAAATAGGTACAGAAATATTCCAATGTAAAATTTACCGTTAAGCCAAAAATCAAACTTAGATTAATAGAAATTTTGCCATATATGTCATTTAGGTTTAAACTATATCAATGTAAGGTTGTTTTTTTTTGATTAATTTTAAATGGCTGTTATTATAGTTATCTTAGAAGCAGTATAAAAATTCTCTGAGTTAGCATGCAGATAAAGAAATCCTCTTCTATGTCCTGCGCCGAGATGGACCTTCACAGAGAAGTTGACAGGGCAGTAGTTGGTTGTACAGGTTTAATCTGCTATAACTGTAGAACCCCATCCCAGTTTTAGAGGAGAAAACCATGCCAGACGGATAGAAAGAAAGGTCCTTCGCCCTTCGCCACCAAATCACTCGAAATGACAATCGGTTTGTCTGTAATTTAAGTGCTCCCATGCCGCACAGGCACTGTACTCTTATAAATATTCAGTCCTGTACAGCTTTATTAGAGAGCGTATTCTCTGTCCATGCCGTCTATTGTTCCAGCGCCGGTGATTTGAGATGACGATCAAGAGTAAAGGAACATTCAAATATGTACTACCCTGCAAAATATAATTACTTATTACAAATTAAAAGATTTCAAAAGTAAAACCCTGCGTGGCAAACATGCCTTGACTCGCCCGTTGCTTTCTTAAAAATTTCCCAGTTCCATCTAGATAAAAGTAACACTGAATTTTAGATCTGCGTGAACAACAATTTCTGACGAGGAAATATAAAATAGTTCAGTCAAAAGAATTTAAGGAATTACCATATATTTGGTTTCTCAAACGTGCTTCCGTAGAGCAAGTGTTGAGTCGTCTGAAAAGGACTTGTTTGGAATTTGTTTGTTTTGAATGAAGTAATGCTTATAAAATAATGAACTTCTAAAGCAATGAGATTTAAAGAAATAAATTTAGAAATTATTATTGAAATTCAATATGAAACGTGTTGTTGCGTGCGTACGAGTTCGTTATGGACTGAATGCACAAGTCGTTAAAAAGTTAATAAAATTTATTCTTTTCGCAAGAAATAAAACAAAATGCTGAAATATATCCCCAGAGATATTTGTACAAAATCTCAAACGTTAAGTTCAAAACAGAGAAACTAATTCTCTCTCACAGCGAATTCGCTACAATCAATAACAGCATAAAGTAAACAAACAGTTTGCTTAAAACATCTACAACTGAGCTGAGGTGTTTTAATTCGGCTTTTATAAGCTTTTTAATTATTCACTAGAATATTCTTATGTAACCTATTTTTTTCTCGATTTTTCTGAATGGCAACAGCAATTACGAGATAGTTATTTATGAAATATTAAGTAAATGCACGCTCTCTTTTATTTTTACTTTCCCGACGTACCTTTGTCTTCAAAAATCGTCTGCGTTGCACGGGAAAATAAAACAATTTTAATTACAATTCTAAATAAATACAAAATCCGTAACATCCGAAAATCACATTTATATAATTCTATTTTTCAGTTACAAATTCATTATTAAACTGTTATTTAAGCATCCTTCGTGAGATCGATATACCAAATAAATGCTTTTAGACCTCTAATTGTCTAAAAGCATTTATTTGGTATATCGGTTGATATGACGCTATTGAATTAAAAATACACTGTCTCACAAAAGTGATGGGACACTTGTGCTTTACAAAAGGAAACTGTGATAAAATAAATTAAAATAACATGTAAAAATTTTTTGTGGGTGTGTTTCATACTTAAATTTAGTAACAATTATTACATAACATACATTTTCTCAAAATATTAATTTAATAAAAATACAATTGTTTTGAACGGAGCAAAAATGGCTCACACAAGTGATGGGACACTTATTTTCCACCAAATATTTATCCAAAAATTTTACTTTTTAAAAGGTTTTAATATTTTGTTGGATTTCCTTTTACTTTTAAAACATGATTTAATCTTCTTGGGATGGATTCGAATAATGTTTTTGTGATTTCTGGAGTGATTTTACTCCATTCTTCTTGAAGCACCGATTTTAATTGTTCTTTTGAAGAAATGGCGTGTTTGCTAATTCTTGATTCCAATTCTTGCTACATATTTTCTATGGGATTTAAGTCTGGAGATTGTGGTGGTATTTTTATTATTTCAGGACAGTTATACAGCAACCAAAGTCTAACGTTCAAAGCAGTGTGCTTGGGGTCATTGTCCTGGTAGAATTTAAAATGGTTATGAAGGTTCAATTTTCGTGCTGAAGATTTCAAATTTTGATTTAATATGCCAATATATTTGTACTGATCCATTATACTGTCAATAAAAACAAGATTACCAACTCCAGCGGACGACATACACCCCCATACCATAACTCCTCCTCCACCATGTTTTACTGTCGGCACCAAGTTCTTTTTGCGAAATTCTTCCCTGGGTTTTCTCCACACCAAGATTCTACCGTCAGAACCAAATATATTAAATTTACTCTCATCTGCAAATATAACTTCATTCCAGTAATCAGAATTCTTATTTATGTTGGATTTTGCGAAAGCCAGTCTGAGTTTTCTATTCTTTTCACTTACAAAGAATTTTTTCCTGGCTGCTCTACCGTGATATCCAGTAGATTGAATTACTCTTCTAATAGTCTCAGGATTAACAATTACTCCATATAATGCTTGTAAATCAACAGCAACTTCAGGAGCACTCATTCATGGATTTTTTTTTAAATATTTCGAACGTTAATTCGCTTTATTCCATTGGATAGCTTTGATGATCGGCCAGGTCTTCTTTTATCCTGAATCATATGATTCTTTTTATATCGTTTAATGATATTGAAAACTGTTGAATGACTCAAGTTAACTGTTTTAGCAGTTTCTCTAATAGATTTTCCACGTTCAATATGCAAATTAATAACTAATTTTTGAATTTCAGGCAAAGTTTCTTTTCGTTTAGCATTCACGGCTGCACAGAGCTAAAAAACACAAAAATTCCAAAACAAACTGGAGAGAAATAATGCAGAGGATTTTATAAATTATTGCCAATTGCTTTTGAGTAAAATTAAAAACCCCAAAAATATTTTTATTGCTTACTTCAGAAGATTTTTGTTGCATAGTCTAATTGGTGTCCCATCACTTACGTGAGCCATTTTTTGCTCCGTTCTAAACAATTGTATTTTTATTAAATTAATATTTTGAGAAAATGTATGTTATGTATTAGTTGTTACTAAATTTAAATATGAAACACACCCACAAAAAATTTTTTGCATGTTTTTTTAATTTATTTTATTACAGTTTCCTTTTGTAAAGCACAAGTGTCCCATCACTTTTCTGAGACACTGTAAAAGGGCTGCTGAAAAAGCAATTGAATGCATTTTTTGCTTTAGCAGACGAACTGAAAACAGTTCTTTCTCTTTCGAGAATATTGTGAATTTTATTCTTATTTCAATTTTTGTAAATCTGTATCGGCTGCTGCATTAAAAATTTGTATCTGGCAGCGGTGGGATTCGAACCCACGCCTCCGAGGAGACTGGTGCCTTAAACCAGCGCCTTAGACCGCTCGGCCACGCTACCGCTAGCAGGCAGTGTAGTTTCCCAATAAAAACCGATTTAAACTGATAATGAGCTTTCTTTTTCGAGGTTCAAAGTTTTCGAAAATAGAACAAGGCCGCACCGTATTTAATCAGAACTTACCGGAATAGATAAGAATAGGAAACTCGCATCAACTTCCATTTAAGACTTTTATTCCTTCAGTACAGATCTGAAATACGTTTTATTTATTTTTTCCCATAAATAAATGTTTTTGTATAGACGAATATGTGATCTCATATTTTTCTTAATAAATTTGGCAAATTTATTCGATCAAGTGTTTGGTGGAAGTTTTATTTCAGTTACGACAAAATATACTTGAAAAGGTTATGAATGCCATACGGCATCTGTAAACGAATAAAAATTTAAAAGATTTATATTGTGATAATAATTATTAAAAATAAATATCCGTTCATTACATAAAAATACACTGTATAAACATCCATTCGTTGTATTTTATATATGTATACTTTGTATTGTACACGTACATAAATTGTATCCGTAATTTGTAATGTATACGTGATACATTACATTGCTTAAATACAAATATCTGTTCTTTACAAAATTAAATATATTTCATTAAAAATTACAAGCTTAATTAATGCGATAAAACTGATTAAATTTAGGCATTTCGGTGCTTAGGATATAATAGGATTATTTCTTTTAACTAATTTAATAAAACTTGCATAAAATTTATTGGATGAAATTTTTACTTTTACAGAAGCAAATTCTTTTAGCTTCAGAATTCATCAACTAGATATATAGGGTGTTTCAGAAGGGTTGCACGCATAAAAATCTCTTGAAGGGTTTGCTGATGGATCGATGGCTCTGTATGAAAAATTAAATGAAATAAGAGTTTTCGACAATTTTGATCACGTGATATCTTCTAGTGTAAAGTATACGAAATTTGCGCTTTCGTACGGGCTTAAGGGAAGAAAAATATACCAAGAAGATGAGTATTTTTCATAACCGATAGTCAAGCAGAAAAAAGAAATCATCTTCACACGAGCAAAATTATCCGGCATGCCATTCAAATTAAATTTCTATGCAACGCATTTTTAAAATTTATGTAAAGTTATATAAATTTTTAAAACAATGTTGCATAAAAGATAGTAACACCTGCACCCGTGCGTTTATTTAAAGGCAATTTACTAAAAACTATTTTTGCATTTCAAGAGCATTAATGCTTATGTAAAGAGCTCTTGTAATTCGAGAAAGCTTCATGGAATATACTGGAGTGTGATGTTAAGCTCTCAGTAAAGCAAACCAACGAATTTAGTGTCATTGTTTATAATATTTTATTTCAACAAATTTTATGCTGTCTTGTATGTGTCAAACGGGCTCGTATAAAGCACATGTCTTTAATCAAAGAATTTAATTCTTCATAAAATGTCTCTGAGAATTTTCAGGTGAGAACCGGAGACAAATAATTACACCAATGAGTCTGTGTATCGGGGTTCATAAGTTGATTGTAAAATACAGTATTGTATCAATTCACAAACACACGTATTACGCATATTCTTCATACGCATCAATACGAAATACAATTTTTTTTTGATTCCGGCAAGCTGCATTTTAATAACTGTTTGAAAAATAGGTGTGTGATTATATAATATTTTTATATTATTTATATCATTGATAAATGTAAAGTAATTTAAATAAATTACCAACAACCTCGACTTTACTTGGCGTGGAAATAATAACCAATCTAGGTACCTGCAGTTTTGGAAATTAGAACTTTATTAGAGTTTAAATTTGATCATTTGAAAAATAAAATATGGTCAAATTCGTGTGAACATTTTTATTCTAATATTGTTAAAAGAATAAGATGAACAACTATGGAAGGCAGTAATTTTACCATAGATTAAAAAATGGCAATTTCGCGGGACGATCTCTAGATTTTGCAACGTGTTCACAAATGTTGTTACTCAACCTTTCTTTTCGCAACTTTTGGTCATAATGTATCGTGTATTTCCAGTCACAAAAATGTTTTAAATGCTACAAAGTCTCCTGCTTTGGCATCTTTCATTTTAACTAAATCAGTTTCACACAAAACTTACGAAATCTAATTATTAATTAAATTTTAAATTATCTTCCGACTCCGATACCTCTACTGTATTTATATTTAGGAAATGTTTTACATATAAAATCTGACTCCTTTGTGACAGAAACTGATCGAGATATGTAATTTCATAATTTGCCACTTCTCACGACATCTTCAATTTGCACTGAGAGGCCGATTAGTACGTTAATAGAAAAACAATCTGATGTCCACATGACTTCCATGTACGGAATATTTATACGGAATTTTCTTGCATTTCATTTAAATATTTTAAATTAACAGTTAACGAATTTTTAATTCAATCTACTTCGTCGATAGCACATAAACCAGAATAGAATAAATGCAATCTTTAAAGGTCACTATATTTATTTACCATAGCCACACTTCGCCGCTAGGTTTACTTAACAGCATTACATCTCATACATTTTATAAGTCACAGTGAGCAAAAATTATGGTATCTATTCACAGACGAGTTCACACAAGTTCTATTCACAGACGAGTTCACACAAGTTCTATTCACAGACGATTCAGTGCGCATGCGCTATTAGTTAATTCAGTTCTCACTAAGCAATAAGGCAAAAATACATAAAAATTCCAAATATTTTCATTAAAAATTGAAAGATATAGAAAAACACAAAACACCAAGTACAGTTAAGACAATTAAAAAAAAGAATTTTTATAATCAAAATTACAATTTGTACGCAAAAACCAGCTAATAACTTAAATGAAAATTCCAGAACGAATCAAGCATAATTTAATTCGGAATAATAAAAGAAGACGTTACATTGTTGTTGCGAAGCCTACTTTCTCTAAATTGACAAAGCTTCAAATGTAAACAAGTATGGCCGCAATCATAACGAAGAATTAGGCTTAGCCACACTTCAAAAACCTTTAAATTGTTGATAATGCCACAATTATTGCATGCAAGTTAACTAAAGCCGTAAAAATCTTAACCGAAAGATAAGAACAACATAATTCAATCATTTTTAAAGCAAAAAATGCAGAATTTACAAAATTATAAGAATAAAGAAACGGAGCTCACTGAGCCGAGTAGCAGAGTGGATATATATATACATATACTATTTATATACTTTCGGTGCAGCCGATTACAACCAAAACGCGAGGTGCACATCTACATGTTATAGCAGCTCTATATACAAAATTTCAGCGTTCTGACGCCACTCCTTTTTGAGTTATGCGAGATACATACATACATACATACGTACGCCACGGAAAAATCTCTTCAGAATCCATTTCAAATCAGTTATATATATATATATATATATATATATATATTAAAAAAGAATCCTTTATTCTGTTCTTACGTACTAATGTCACTCAAAAACATCGTCAAATTGCATTCGTTAGCGTTCGAAATACATATTTTCGTTGAAATATGATACTCGAAATTTTTCGCGATTACAATACTTCCTTTTTACTTCGTAGAAGGAAGTAAAAATCGAAGTTGATTTTTTCCGCTTCAAATGTTGTTCAATGATATCGTTTTGTGACTTGCTTGTATCTTCAGTTTAAAATTTTGTTATATTTGGTATGCCGAAAGAACTTTCACACAAATAATTTGTAAGTTTTCAGAGTCTTAAATTCATTAAACTACAGATACTTTCCGTTTTAAATTGCTGCAAATAATATAACGGGTTGACTACGAGCCAATACTGAAGTCTCCCTGTGTTTTCTGGAAAGCCAAGTATATAAAATTCTGTAAATAAGATCTCCATTTTGAAAAATATATCTATTCATTAATATTTTTCACAATAATCTGCGCAGAAATGCCAGTCTCTTAATCGCTTTACACCAGATACCTTTTTCTAAACTGATATTTTTATTTTTAGTTATGTATGACGATTTGCGAACGATTGCTGAACATTCTCGATTTTAATATCAAATATCTCGGTAAAATTTCGTCTCGCGGGAATCAAACGTTTTATATTTTACTTTTTATAAGAAGTGTACGATTTTGCTAAATAAAAATAGAGGGAACGGATGAATGTGTAAAGAGAATTTTGACAAAATTCACTTCTTTAAATGCCAAAACAGGAAAGTTTATCTCGTAAAAAACTCTTTTGTACTTAGAAGTATATTTATAACCAATATTTTTAAAAGGCAGCCACTTCAATATTTGAATAATCATTGTTTTCTCGCTGGAAGCGTAGTCAATAATGTGGAACTATCTAATTACAGGACGCGTCTTGACAATGAGCAAGGATGTGAAGAATCATTGAGAAATTTCCTTGAACCTTAAACCAGGAAGGTAAGAATTATTTCAAAAGAATTTACCTTCAATTG
>KK120492.1:170104-203317 GCA_000611955.2 Stegodyphus mimosarum | reverse complement strand
AATAAATAATTAATAAAGCTGTTCAAAATTGTATACTTCTGCGTAAGTAAAGCAATTAATATCTAAATAATGCTCGTTAATAATCGATATAACAGACTAGGGGTCCCAAGCTTTTTATCCCTAAGAGCACATTCTGGACTATCTGTTGGACGGCGGGCACCATTTACTTTTTTCAGGGTGAATTTACAGTTGGGTAGAGTTATAAATGAGGCGAGATTAAAAAGAGATCGGTCGCATTTCGTTTTGTGCTGGCATCTGTGTTGGACGCAATTTCTATTTCGTTAAAAATGAGAAAACTTTAACATATGAATTTATTGATACTAAAACATTTCTATTGTAATCGCATAGCGACGGGCACACGTTAAACGATCGGCAGGCGCCATGCTGCCCGCGAGCATAGGTTTGGGAACCCTTGTAATAGACGAAGAAGCTCTTTCTAAATTACATAAAATTCTTGTGTTTTAAATGTTCTATTTGACATCCCTTATTCTGAACTATCTTTCGACACCGCAATTTCCAGGATAATAATGCCTTTTGAAGTGTCAGAAGAGGTATTCTATCCCATTCCTCCCGAACAGCTTTCCAGAGTCCTGTTAGGGTTTTGGGACAACGTTTGGATAATGCAGTTTTTAAAAGTCCGAAAGCACAAAAATCCATAGGTGACACATCGGGAGATTTAGTAGGGATATCAGTGAAGGGTATGGCCTTGATACCAGTTTTTTGTTCCATTTCTTTTAGGAAATTTACAGTGGATTTTGATGTGTGACTGCTAGCTTTGTCCTGATGGAGTCTCACAGATGGATGGCACTGTGGGTAAAGCGATGGTATTTCATTCAGAAAAATTGGCGATAAAATATGTTCCTGATAGTATTTGGAGTTAATCTTGACATTTTTTTGCACTCTCTTTATTTTTAACTTGCCATTATAAGAAAAACCAGCAACAATCATGAATCCCTTAGAAAAACTTTCTTTCGATTCTTTGAACCATGTACTTAAATTTTTTTCTCCCCTTTTATGGTAATAAATGGCTCTTTTTTTGTTACAATCATTTAAATACACCCATGCTTCATCTATTGTGACAATTGTTTTCCATTTTTCTTTGGATAAGTGTTTCTCATATAGAATTCTGCAGCGTGTCCTGCGTTGAGCGATATGCTTTGGAAGAAGACGATGCACATTGCGTTTTTTCGCTTTCTTAAGATTTAAATCAACGTTTATCATTTTGTTTGCAGTGGACACCGAGCATTTTAATGATTTTGAAACTGTCCTTTGACTAGGGGGATTTTCTTTTACCATTAAACAACGTACCTTTGCAATAGTCGAAGATGTCCGTTTTTTCCTTGGATACTTGTTTGGAATTTTTGTCCCACTTGAGGCTCCAATTTGATGTTTTTTTTTCCTCTCTTGTCGATGATATTACCTATCGACTCTTTAGATATCACAAAACCACGACTCTCACATCGTTTTTGGATAACGGAGTATGCATATTTCTCTTCGGAAAGAACGTAGATGTAGCCTTCGAACCACTGCTTTGTTAAATTCGCCATTTTGAATGAAAACAAAACTTTCAAGCCACAGACGATAATTTTGACTTTTAAAAACATAGTACAATTGCAATTACTTCTTTTCCAGCAAACGATTTTTTATTACCGCTTACCAAAATCGTCTAAAAAATGTGCGAACAGCCTCTGTATTTTGCAGTAGAAAAATTAAATACCAGTTATTAATTTTTTGATAATAATTACAGCTAAATAATTACTAGCTTGTAACAGTTACTAATAAAGATAAAGGAAATAATTCATAGAAAAAACTTACATTCATTATAAGAATTACCGGCAGAAATCCTTCAAAGAATATAAATTAAATACTATTTATTAATTTGTTGATAATAATTACTTCTAAATAATTACTAGCATGTAACAGTTACTAATAAAGATAAAGGAAATAATTCATATAAAAAACTTACATTCATAATAAGAATTACAGGCAGAAATCCTTCAAAGAAAATAAATTAAATACTATTTATTAATTTGTTGATAATAATTACTTCTAAATAATTACTAGCATGTAACAGTTACTAATAAAGATAAAGGAAATAATTCATATAAAAAACTTACATTCATAATAAGAATTACCGGCAGAAATCCTTCAAAGAATATAAATTAAATACTATTTATTAATTTGTTGATAATAATTACCGCTAAATAATTACTAGCATGTAACAGTTACTAATAAAGATAAAGGAAATAATTCATAGAAAAAACTTACATTCATTATAAGAATTACCGGCAGAAATCCTTAAAAAGAACGTAAAATTTTATGTTAATAGTCTGCTCTCTTTATTATTTAATCTAAATCTTCATTACATAAAGTGAGTTATTTCCTCATACTCATTGTGGAAAGATATCAGATCTAGAAACTTGTTTCTGATTCAAAAAGTAATATGTTGTACTTATGGTTCCCATGGCTACTCGATCACGTGGTAAAATAGAAGTTAAAAGATTCTTCAGCTGTCGTGTAAAAACCACCATGGAGAAAAATGGTCGGAATATTGTCTCTTTCTACTGATAAAATATTTCAGAACTTTTATAATGAGAGCATCAGGATCTTTTAAACAATGTGTAAAAGCATTTATCAACATTTTGATTTTATGAGTTCTCTTTCCCGTAGCTCTCTCTCAAGAGAATATAGGTTGTTATATTACAAACACTTCAGAAACACTTATCAAGATTTGTTTCCCTGTGAATTTTGTTTTATTTTTTAAATCTGTAATTATGTGTTGAAATTAGAAACAGTTAGTTAAATACTTTCTTAACAGTGAAATTGAATTCCTTTAAATAAGAATTTATTTTTATTCCGAGGTATGCCTGTTTTCTTTAATGATCTTAGCATTTACTTTTATATTTTTGTATATATTTCAAACGCCTATCTACATTTATCTTTCATTCGTATGAGCAAATTCATTACCTGGTTGAAACAAAATTTTGAAAAATCATTAATATATCTAACTTATTTTGTTTTCAACGAGAAGGTATTTTTCGTCAATAATATGTTCCAATAAATGAGATAATACCAAACATGAAAATTATCCTTTTGAAAAAAAATCTTAACGGTTTCAGATTTTAAATTACGTCCAAAGGAGCTTTTTCTTTTAAATTTTTTGTGTTACGTTTATTTATCAAATATCAT
Organism: Stegodyphus mimosarum; assembly: GCA_000611955.2. Taxonomy (NCBI): domain Eukaryota; kingdom Metazoa; phylum Arthropoda; class Arachnida; order Araneae; family Eresidae; genus Stegodyphus; species Stegodyphus mimosarum. The sequence continues at coordinate 200,128 of KK120492.1, read as the reverse complement.
GTTCTTCGCACTTAAACCATAAAATTTAGTTCAACAGCAATATCGCAAAATAATTTTAAAATGAGCATATCTTTAGAATTTCCGATATATACGCTGGAGATAAAAATGTTGTTTCTGTACAACGTTGCCATTTCTCGCTTTGAAATCCTTGAGTTTGTTCATCAAAAATTCGTTAAAGTTTTACAAAATATGAAATCGATAATAAAGGAAATTCCAAAGTTGAGCTTCCAGATGCCCATATTCGGGTGGAAACTTTCAATACTCAAAATTGGATGGCTCTAGGTACCGTTGTTTTATCACAATGCGAGAAAAATATATACATTTGTGCAGATTCCTCATTATTTAATTTCTTTAAATGTAATACAGGGCAATAATATTTGGTGGCAATAATTTGAAAAGTAAAGCAACGCTTTTAGTAAATCAAATGCCAAAACGAAATTAATAGTCCTTCTGGGCAAATTGCCCCATTGGACTAAAAAAACTTCGGCCAACATTATTTTTAGAAATTAAATTTTACATATTTTCATTTTTACAAATATCCTATTCATATTTTAAATTATAAAATATATTTTTAAGGAACAAATGATTAAAAAAACTTAAGGATTTTTTCGACATGCATTCACAACATTCTGGAGAGATCCACCTGAAGCTTTTTAGTTTAGTTAGAATCTGATACAAATGTTTGCTTCGATTAAGACACGAATTTAAGATCTTCGTTGTCAATCAACCAACAATACTTCTGCTGCAGTAGCAAAGCACATGACCACTCGTTCGTATTTCTGTTTAACTAAATAACAAGTAATTTACTATAATAAAATTACCTCATCTGTTTAGTTATTAAATGAAAGGTCAAAAGGTTTTCAGTTTACGTGAATTAACAGTTCTCCCTATCGTAGACAATACTAAATCTTCTCTTGGAATCTGCTTTAAACAGAACATCTCGAGACGCAGAATAATTAATGGCTTTTCTTTCATAATCAAGAGCGCATTATTCCTGGTATCATCCCTGACCCACTTGTTCACTACATATTTAGAAATGGCTACGGGAATTTACCGAATTGTTGTGATTTCCCCATACGATTGCATTAATCTTTGTGAGACATGAACATTCCCTCGTATTTACCTGAACTTTGTTTTGAAAGTGCTTTTTATTATGTTAATTTTTTTTATTTATTTTGAAATTTGAAAATTATTTCCCATAAAAATAAAATCCAACATGTAACTGCTATACTAAAAGTTCTTATTCGTTTTATTTCTGGTGGATGCTTTTAGACTTAGACGCACTTTCAGCAAAATCCAAGTTTAAATCTTCATAAGCATATTTATCATTCTCCAGAACTTCTGAACGGATATTTTGCCAAAGTGTTGAAGATGATTAAAAAAGACTTTGAAATTGTGATCGCTATGTTCTCGAGAGATTGGCTTGAGCATTAAAATATGCAGGAACTGGTATTTTTTATTGAAAAATAAATTTTTTTCTCTTATATTAAGAATTAAAGAATTAGGATTTTCAATGATTCTGAAATTCATAACATCAGTCGTAACGTAATTCATACCATTATCAGCAGCATATGATCAATTATTAAATCTAACGAACAAAATTAAATTTTAGACATTAGGTTATTTCGAAGCTGGAGACAAGAAAAATGAGCAACGCCTTCGCCGGGATTCGAACCACGGACCTCTCGGTTACATGTCGAACATGCTGACCACTACACTACGAAGGCATGCGAAAAAGGTGGGAGAAACACCTTATATACTGCCCCTTTTAAAGGGCAACTGGGTTTCAGGGGACCCAGTCGGCAAATCCCGGTGGTGGAGAATCATCATCCACCACCGTTTTTAGTTCGGGCGCCAGTGTAGAGTCATTAGGTTATTTAGAAGCTCAAGAGATGAAAAACGAGCGCTGCCCTAACCGGGAATCGGATCACGGACCTCTCGGTTACGCGTCGAGCGTGCTGACCACTACACCACGAAGGCATGCGAAGAAGGCGGGAGAAATACCTTATATACTCCTCCTTTTAAAGGGCGACTGGGGATTAGGGGCCCCAATCTCCAAATCGTGGTGGTGGAGAATCATCATCCTCCAACTTTTAGTTCAGGCGGCACTGTACAGACGTTAGAATTTTTTTGGAAGCAGAAGAATGAAAAATGAGCAACACCTTCGCCGGCAATCGAACCACGAACCTCTCGGTTACGCGTCGAGTGTGCTGACCACTACACCACAAAGGCATGGAAGAAGGCGGGAGAAATACCTTATATGCTCCTCTTTAATCTTTTTTTCTAAATAAAAGGGCGACTGGGGATTAAAGGCTCCAATCGCCAAATCCCGGTGGTGGAGAATGATCATCCACCACATTTTTATTTCGGTCGCCAGTTGTAGGCCATTAGGATATTTTGAAGCGGTAGTCATTAAAAAAAGGGAAAGCCTTCGCCGGGAATCAAACCACCTAGGTTATGCGTCCAGCGTGCTGACCACTACACCACGAAGGCATGGGAAGAAGGTGGAGAAATACCTTATAGGGTTATTAGAATGAGTGTTTCATTTGCCAAAGCGAAAAATAATGCGATGCCTAAATAAATAAATGTGCTAAACTCGAGCCAGCCAAGATTCAGCATGTGCATATTTTGCTCTATTTTCACAAATCATGTTAAATCGCTTTATATTATTCATCCAGAGATGTGGAAGTCTTGAAATTGGTGAATTTTCGCAAGAAGCATAACATCTACCTGATAAAGTGGAAGCATACAAATATTTGAACCCAGAAAGCAGCTTTTGCGAGTTCGGTTTAAAAGCTAGATTTCCGATGACAACATTTCACTCCGAATAACTGAAATAATCTAACCTAACCAGAAGCAATCAAAAGCTTTTGCCATTTTCTTCAGAACACCATCAGTCATCATCGCAAAATATTAGGCAGCAAAAGTTTGTTGCAGAAAGCAAAAAAGAATATTAATGCTATCCATTCATAACTCTAATTGTATTGATTTCCTAATCAGATCTTCTAAACTCGATACAAAACTATAATTTTCTCTGGCTATCACTTTTATAATATGAACCTGAAAGATAGAATAAAGAAGTCTGAGATTCTGTTGCGGAATTCCGCGCTAGTGCCAAAAGATGCAATACGTAACGGGAAAATAATGTTTCACTAGATTTACTTTGTGTAAGGTTTACAGAGCATTAAACGTATTTCTGAAATTTATGCGGAGTAATAAGCAAAAGAAACGGATAAGTAATGTATTTTCACAATCTTTTTAATGGCGTTTTACTGTGAAGATGGACATTCGAATTCTCCAATTCAAAAAAGTTGTAGAGTTCCCTTTAGCTAAAATTAACATATTATTAAAATTGTTGTTAGCTTTCCGAGAACTCCTCAACTTCCCCTCGCATGTCCTTGTCAGGATGTAAATGTAAAGTTAAGTGAAGTGAGTATTTAAACGGGTGAATCTTCGAGTTTATTCAGAGCGTGTTTTCGCTAGCCAGCGCACGTTTCGCTTCTGACCTTGCTCTTACGCTGTAAGGTTTATCCTACTTTTATTAACACTTTGTGCTTTAAGTTCATGCATCTTTCTTATTATTTCTAGTTTCAGCTTACAATTTCCTGCCAGAATGTAAATTCAGAAACGCGGTTAATGCAAATGAGTAACGAGCAGTATTTAAGTCGATGTTTCACCGACTTCGGGAGAGAGAGTCCGAGTTCCTGACTAGCGCGCGTTTGAATTTTGGCTACGTCTCTCTTAGATATTGCTACGCTCCAGCCATTCTTTAGGCCCTTGTTTGTCTTCGCCGACTTAATTAAGATTTAGGGGCCAACTACTTAGAATCTTGATAGCTTCGGCTATATCTTTCAGTTAGCTTTAGTTAAGCTTAGTTAAGTTTAATTTCCTATTCATTTAAGTTCAAGCCCAAGTGGAAGCTATGCTGTACGTCCCGAGTTAGGAACTGATTGTATCATATTTATTCTGAGAAATAAAGGATAGTTAATCCTTCGTAAGTCTTACGTCTCTATTCACACGCTTAAGCGATTATTCGCTTATTAGTATTTGTGGGGTTCAACGATTGAACACTGAATAAATTAGTAAAACGCACAACGCTAATACGCTCCTTGGTCGTTTAGGCTAATTTGTCACGCCTGTTAGGTTTGTTGTGTCAACCTAAGTTCGCCGTAACTTAAGGTGCTAATCCAGTACTATTCTTTTTTAGACTCGAATTTGATTGTGTAATAACGTTTAAGTTCCCCCGCAAGTTGTCGGTATTAGTAAGATCTAGCTTAGTTTTGTAACTCAAAAAGGCTAGATCTTATACATCAATTCGTTGAGTTTCTCATACGCACAAAGCCGTTTTTGCAGCACTGACTTGATAATCTGACATAGGTGATAATTTTGCATTATAGAAGATTCATATTTGACAGATTATTCAAAGTGTTTCTAAATAAAAGCACCTTTTAAAAAACTTAAATACTTTATTTGTTCGCAACACACATGTAATATAATTTACACACCGCTTCTTAATGGCAACGGAAGTGCCTCTTGTCAACAACTTGCTGTTGGCTGCTCGTACCCCTTTCTGAGAACAGCTGCCAGCCGATACACATTCTTCTTTGCACGTTGTTGTCAGGAGACTAAAGGAGGTATTTTCAGTCCGCAGAGTTCATCATCCTTGTTAAATCCTAAGAGAGAAATGATTCATGAAACTGTGAATGTAGCAAGGATATATTATAATTTTTCATGTTCTGTGAACGTTTGATTATGGTGCAGTTTTAACTGTGCTTGATTCGATTACAAATATTTTACCAAAACATCGGAAATATTAATAAAATCAAAAAATTATCTACCGGAAGTATAACTTCAGAACAGAAAAAAAAAAATGAGATGTAATCACGTTCCCTAGTTGAATCGAAGCTTAAAGAAATACTTTTTAGTTACTAGCTACATTTAAAGGTATTTTGCAATTTCTGTGGTGGGCGTTCACTGAACGTATGAGTGTTATAAGCAGATAACTTGATAGCAAAATTTGTCTTAGAATATGAGTTCATAATGTATACGTAAAATAATTTCAAATTGCATTTATTAAATGCTGAAAATACCATTAATGCTGAAGTAATACTTTTTTAGAACTCTCCGAAATGAAGTATTTCAAATCAAATCGAAATATATAATATATTTATAGAGAATAAAACATAAGCAAAAGGAGTAAAATTCTAAAAGCAATCGCCTAAAAGTAAATTTGATATCTAAGTTCCAGAGTAAAACACTTGAACAAAAACATAACTAAAAAGTAAAAGCAGTTGTAAAAAATTGAAAACCAAAAAGTAGGTATTGAAAAATTCAACATTAAAAATTTTTTTTAAAAACACGTAAAAAATTAAGTATTAAAAACACCAGAATAAATAACAATAAATGGCAGTAAATGGCAATTTAGCCTAACTCGAGGTTAGTCACGGACTTATCAAGGGAAAAGCGCGAGAAATTCGAGTATAGCTAAACTCCATTACGCGTTTCGTCAAACGACAATAATTGAGACAGAAGCGATAAAACATTAATTGAAAAATAAAAGAAACTATATAATATAGTGGGTCTCAATTCTTATCGTTTCTTTTCCCCTAGAATAAAAAAATAAAATATATAACGAAGAATAAAAGAGAGAATAAAATATATAACGAAGACAGCATATAGTAAACAAAATATTTACCGGAATGAATTTATTTTAATTTTCATTAGGCGTATATCAAAGACAGGCCACTTCTGTTTTAAACAGTATCATATAATGGTAAAATTAGCTTGCAGTAATTGTTTATTATGAAATTAATGTGTAATAAATAATTAGTGAGAGAAATCAGAATGATGCTGAGTTTTGCACTGATAGAGTTTAAAATTTATATGCTTGCATTATAATAAAATGTAACATATGCTGAAACATTTAGATATAAATTTAAATTCATCAATTAAATATAGATAAATCCAATTTGTTGATTTTTCCCTCCAAATGATAGATATTAGATATTAAGATATTATACGTAAACTAGGTATAAAAATTTTAGAAGGTAAACATAACGTTCAATAACCCCTATCCCGAATTTCCAGCAGTTGTTAAAAGAAATAATACGTTTTTTAAGCTTTCTGTATGTCATTGCCATGTTTTACACTTATTTTTTTTATTAAACCGTAACTTTATAAAGAAAAAGATTCTGTGATGCTGATTGCCGTATAATATTGTTTATAGTCGGTTTACCATATGTACCAGTTTATAATAAGTTGAAAATCAGTATATCTGCTTTCATATTTGGCTTAATGTTGCTGTTAATGAATTGTTGCTATAACATTGCTATTGAAGATGGTATATATTTCAGTTGTTGCAGTCTTATTTCAGTTATTAGAAGTAATATATAGTTGTTAAAATATTTTAAATAATTTATAATTTTATTAAACGGCTGTAGAGACATTAGGTTATTTGGAAGCAGGAGACATGAAAAATGAGCAATGCCCTGGCCGGGACTAGAACCTCTCGAATATGCGCTGAGTATGCTGACCATTACACAACGAAGGCATGCTAAGAAGGCGGAAAAAGTACCTTATATGCTCTCCCTTTTAAGGGCGACTGGGGATTAGAGGACTCCTGGTGGTGCAGAATCATCATCCACAACCTTTTTTAATTCCGGCGCCACTGTTGAGAAGATATTAGGTTATTTTGAAAAGCGGGAAAGATGAAAAATTAGCAATGCCCTCGCCGGGACTCGAACCACGGACCTCTCGAAATACGCGCCGAGCGTGGTGACCGCTACACCACGAATTCATGCTAAGAAGGTGGGAGAAATACCTTATACAATTTTTAATTCTTTGTCAAAGATTCATAAATAATTATTATATAGAGACTAAAACTTAAATCAGTGTAACTGTAGTTATCGTAAAAGTCAACTGCATGTATCTTTTGTATATTTAAATTCGATACAAAACTTCCTCATACTTAAGACAGAAATGAGTAAAAAAAACATAGAAGCATCATCGATTTCGCAACTTTGTATCCTTGTTATTGTTCATTTATTCGGATGTTGCAGGAACGCGAGAAAACAATGCATTGACATATACTACTGAGTTTGAATCGGTGATTCTAGCATAAGTTACTGATCAACATCTATTAATTCTGTATTTTTCATATTGACAAGGTTCTTATCCGGAAATTGCCTCGACATTTTTGTTTGAGCTGGGGCCATTCGTGCAGAAGTTAAGGAAATCGACAAAAAAATAAATAAATAAATAAATAAATAATTAAATCTGAAAGATTTCAAATTTTAAATTATGTCCAAAGGGGTTTTTTTTTTAACATTTTGTGTGTTACCTTTATTTATTAAATATCATGTCCTTCGCACTTAAACCCTAAAATTCAGTTCAAGAGCAATATCGTAAAATAATTTTAAAATGTAGAATTTCCGATACACAGTCTCACGAGTTGGAGATAAAAATGTTTTTTATGCACAACATTGCCATTGCTCGCTTTGAAATCCTCGAGTTTGTTCATCAAAAATTCGTTAAAGTTTTACAAATTATGAAATCGATAATAAAACAAATTCCAAATTTCAAATTTGGCCTTCGGCTTCCGATGCCCATATTCGCAGTGGGATTAAGTCATTAAAAATTCGATGGCTCTAGGTACCATCGTTTTATCCCAGTGCGAAAAACATTTATGCAGATTCTTCTTTATTTAATTTCTTCAAATATAAAACAAGGCAATAATATTTTGTGGCAACAATTTGAAAAGTGAAACGGACATTCTGAGTGTTTCAACCCAAAATCGCAAAACGAAAACAATAGTCCTTCAGGGACATAGCCCCTTTGGACTTAAAAAAAAAAAAAAAAATTACTAAGTGCATTCCAATAACTTAAAATACAAAAGTGCGTATTCTAAAAATCGTGCTAATTCCGGTGCTTAAACGTTTTATCGTCATTTTAAACCATTAAATATCAAATTCTCATAGACCTTTAAAATCGGATAAAATTCAATATTACATAGATACTGATCGATCCATGCGTTTAATGATGCCCACATAGTTTTTTCTTTTACAAAACAATTCTGCTTCTATTTTACCTGAAACACGTCTTTAAATTGGAATAAAGAAGGAAACAACAATTCGAAACGCCATCTGTTGAACGGGTAGAGTAAATTTTCAAAATTTATATCTGGTTTCATTTATTAACATTCTTTTCAAAACTCTGCAATACTATGCCTATTATCCAAAATTCAAATGGAATGCACGGAACAATTAAATTCTATAAAGCGAAAAACGAAGGACAGAATTTAATGAAAATATTTGGGAATGTAATATAATGTCACAGGATTTTGCTGAGATGAATAGTAATACAGATAGAGATGACAAATATAAGAAGATAAGAAAAAAAAATTACTTTATTACGAAATTATTACGAAAATAAGTATTGTATCATATCAAAACTAATCCTATCAAGAAGATCTGAAACAAATTTTTGTGGTTTATATCAAGACAAAAATATACTACTAGTGAAAATGGCGAAATGCTTATAAATCAAATAACTGTTAATTAAAGTAGCAGTCCTGTGTAAAGAACAAACTCAGGAAAAGCCAAGTTTACGCACGATGAAGTATAATAAAATTAATTTATCTGTAATAACTAGGATAGAATCGATTAGAAATGCTTATAAAAAGCACAAAGTTATTAATAATGTTTTATTCTTTACAAAAAAGGAAAGATACGTAATAATTACGTTCCTAGTTGAATCAAAGCTTTATGAAAAATCTTTCAGTCAGTAACTGCATTTAGTTTAGTGTTATCTGTAACTGATTGAACATTTTAGTGAGCTCTCGAGCCTATAATGCATATGTTTTTTATAGTGCGAGTTTATCATCTTTACATGTATTAACTGTTCTGAAATACGAAACGTAACAGGAAAATAAGAATAATATAAAACGCTACGTTAAGTATAAATTTTCTGCTAAACAATTATTTTAATAAACAAAACGGAAGCATTTCGGGACAGATAACAGAAATCGTCTTGCTCTTTTATAGTACTTTTCATATTATAAGCTCAATTATACTATTTTTCTTTAGCATTTTAAAGCAAGCCGTGGAAGGCAAAATCCACCCAGCCGGTTAGTGATGCCGACTCTTGTACCAGACCCGGATTGGAATCCGCGAGTGGGCATGAATGGAGAAGGCAAGCATCTGTGCAACATGGTGGGGGGGGGACGCCCAAGAAATACGGTGAGTCGAAATCATTTCAAGAGATTGGTGTTGAGGAAGAAGGGTGGGAGATCCCCCTCTGATTGTTTTCCCTCAAAACTGGGGTGGAAGTTTAACAGTGTGCAAGGCGCGGTGATACTTAATCCATGTCTACGGAATTGCACGGGTTCCAGCCTTGCTTCAGCTTGTGTCTGTATTACTCTGTAGAACGCAAAATATACAGAATAGTCGCATGGCACAAAATTCTTGCAGAGTAGGCTGTTCTGAAATTGTAAGGAAACGATTCTAAAACGCGTTTGCAGACAAACAAAACAAGACAAATTAGAGAACAGATTGGCACATAATGTCAACGATGGGATTAGCGAAACTTCAAATTGTTTCCAAAAAACATAAAATTAATTCAGTAGTTATTCAAATTTCTTAAACGCGGAGAGTTGAAAAGAAAGCAGTCGAAGACAATTTCAAAAGCTGCCAATTCATTCCATGAAATTTGCAAAAAACTACAAAAAGTGCATCAACTCGTTTGATTTATTTTCTCTCTCTCTGAATGTTCTCTCTGATATCGAAGAATCAAGAAAATGGATTTGTAAAGTCTTCGTTCTAAATGTTCTCTTTCAGCTGTGTGTAAAAGGTGTAATTGTTGTTCAGTCGTCTATTCCAAAGCACACGATAACTGCCGAATCAAAGTGATACCTTCGTACGGAATTTTTAATGAATATTAGCTCGTAGAGAAAAAGTCTCCAAAACGCATGTGCAGCTACCTCATCTGCCGGGTTCTGAACTCTGCTGAATTATCAGTGTTATGTGGTCTTATCCGTTCGATAATAATGAGTGAGAAATTAAGCAAATTAATATTACAGGAGATAAATTAGAGAGAAGTACAAAAATATGAATAGATAAAATTCATCATCTGATTTATAATTATTTTTATAGCCTCGTACCCCTTTTCATTAAAGTGAAAAATTTTTCTCTAGCCTTCGAAATGCAGAGAAATTCCTTACAGAACCAATGTCAATCTGAGATTAAATATTGCCTAAGTTGAATACGTATTCTGTCAAATATGTTGTTAGTATTAAAAATAACTACAACTGTTAAAAAAATTAAAGTAATACGTATTCACTGCTGCCACTTGATCAGTATTTATCTGGATATTCCTCAATAACTATAAGTTGACAATTTGATTGCGTGTTTGTATAGTTTTACAAAAAGTTTTGTTGAAATCAGGAATTTTCAAATAAACTGAAGATTTCGATTTGAGAGAAATTAATTCCTTCCCCCAAGAAGCGATATTTCTAGTGTTGTTCTTTTTAAGACGGTCTGAACGTTTCTTCAACTTAAATAATTTTTAATTTTTAATAAATGACACAAATGAATTGTGCAATTAATTCTTTGTATTGCCTTTTTTGGTACGCCCATGAATAATATTTTCGATATTTATTTATTTGATAATATTCAAAAATCTGAGTCTGACCAATTATTTTTTAATACATTCTATAGCTTCTAATATAAACTGTTTGATTCAATGATTCGATAAATAAAATATTAAAAGAAATATTCGGGCAAGTAATAATTGAAAAATGGCAACACTAAGTAGAGGTGTTAGTTTTTGAAACATACTAACTTAGTTCGTAGTAGAATAGTACTATGTAAAGTACTTACAATGTAAAGTTTCCAAGAATTTCTAATTTTAATGATTTATGTTAAATCAGTAATTACTGGGCCAAATTTTTCAACATGAAAACCGTCAAATTTACTGGTTATGAATTGACTGTATGTTACAGATTAAAGTTTCTAAAATTGTATTCAGTTGTAATGTTGTAATTACGTTAGGATTTTATAGATACTAGCTTACATATACTAGCCAGAAGTGCTAACACTTACACCGTGATGGAAAACACAAGGGGATGTGATAATTCCTTATTATGTAACTGTAAAATAATAGTTCTCTGATTTTTAATAACAGTTCTACTTAGAAGACAGTAAAATAGCAGTTCTATTTAGAAGATAGTAAAATAGCAGTTCTATTTAGAAGATAGTAAAATAACACTTCTACTTAGAAGAACATTAAATTACATTTTAATTTAATTTAAAACAAGATGATGCTTGAAACTTTATAAAGAAACGAGAAACAAATATTTTTCAAAAGTTTAACTACATTAAACTTGTTTGCTTAGCTTAATCATGCTAACATAATTTTTTTTTGCTTTAGTATTGAAAACTATTATGGTCTCTTTGTATTTCATTAATATCGAATGCAATACAACTTACGATAATTTAAGCCAATTTTAGATGCTTTATGGTAAGTCAAAAGCAAAAATGAGGAAAGCAAATAAGAATTTTCTCGAACTTCCTTTATGATAAAATAATATTAGAAATTAATGTATTCTACAAAGACAGAAAAATGCATTAAAGTAGATTTCAACGCTGGACGAAACAAAAAGGACCACCAAGCATTCCCTACTTGAAGCAGCTTAGATAACTCATTTAGATTATCAAATTTAGAATTGAACTAATCGCACTGAAACACCTCAGCTATTTACGGTAATTTTACTTCGATATTTTTGAGAAAAGAAAATTATTTCAAGGGTTCCTGTGCAGTAAGAGGTTTGAGGAAAGCTGTTGTAGATAAATTGGTAGTGAACAAAAACTTTAAGTAGCATATTTGTAGTTTACAAAATTAACGCTTGATTCCGCTTAATAAAGACTTTTAGTAAGCGGTGAAAGGTTAATAAGAAAAAAAAACTCTTGGACATAATGAATCATTTTCTTAAATGTATTGCAAATGAAAGCAATTTAGAACTGAAGAAAACAGCCTCTACGTGTAATTAGTATCTTACTTAAATATATTAACACTAGTTTAAGCAATAAGTGTTATTTTGACATCAAATGTGGTTGAAAATTGCTTACATTTTATGGATAATTTCGTAATTTCAATTTATATTCTATTTAAAAGAATTATTATCTGTTCAATTCAAAAATATGAAGACCATCTAAGATTATTTCATCACTTAGCTTTCAAAATAATTGGAGCATGAAGAAAATTCCTTTAGGATTTGAAAGCGGGTATATGTTTGACACTTAAGTAATTTAATTATAAGAATGCAGTTTAAAATTTTTAGAATATTAACTTCAAATTATATGACTAGCGTTCCGACATCTGACATAATCCAGCGATTTTTTTTGCTTAGGTAGCAAAAAACGATAGAATTACTGACATAATATATCATGCAATTACAGTTTGCTCAGATAAATTCATGTATAATTAGACTTGTATCGTTACGTGAAATTATGTTCCAGTCATGCATATCTGATATAAGGAAATCATTAATACAAATATTTTCCTGCAGTGGTATTTAATTTTTAAACGTAAAATGCTCAACAGATAAACAGAAAAACATCTGTGTGTTAAAAGTAGTATTTTAATTATGCTATGAAAAACTAGCAGGCAAGCGCAATCTATGAAATTAGCGCAGTCCGCAGCTTATGGGACGAAAGGATTTCATAAAGGCTAAAATCATCTATGTAAAAGTCTATTTTTTTACTTCCTTGTACGAAGTAAAAAGGAAGTATTGTAATCCGGAAAAATTTCGGGTACCATATTTCAACGAAAATATCTATTTTGAGCTCTATCGAATGTAATTTAAAGATGTTTTTGAGTAAAATCCGTGCGTAAGGACAGAATAAAGGACTCTTTTTCTCAAAGATAATTACAAAACTGATTTAAAAGGGATCCTGAAGAGGTTTTTTCGTGGCGTCTGCGCGTAGGTACGTATGTATGTATGTATCTTGCATGACTCAAACACGAGTAGCCTCAGGACATTGAAATTTTGTATGTAGGGCTGCTATAACATGTCGATGTGCACCTCGCATTTTGGTTGCAATCGGCCGGACCTAAAGTATATAAATATATGTATATATATTCACTCTGTTACTCGGCTCAGTGAACTCAGTTTCTTTACTCTTAGAAGTTTGTAAATTGTGCATTTTTTGCTTTAAAAATGATTGAATTATGTTGTTCTTATCTTTCGGTTAAGATTTTTATGCCTTTTGTTAACCTGAATGCAATAATTGTGGAATTATCAACAATTTAAAAGTTTTTTTAAGTGCCGCTAAGCCTAATTTTTGGTTATGATGGCGGACATATTTGTTTACATTTGAAACTTAGCAAAAGAGTGGATTTGTTGCCAATCTAGAGAAACTAAGCTTCGCAACAACAAAGTAACTTCTTCTTTCATTACTGCGAGTTAAGCTATGCTCGATTCATTCTGGAATTATCATTTAAGTTATTAGCTGGTTTTTGCGTACAAATTGTAATTTTAATTGTACAAATTGTTTTTTTTAATTGTTTTAAGTGTACTTGGTGTTTTATGTTTTTCTATATCTTTCAATTTTTAATGAAAATATTGTGAATTTTTATGTATTTTTGGTTTACCGCGAAGTGAGAACTGTATTAATTAGTAGCGCAGGCGCATTAGGTAAGCGGCGCTGAAACGTCTGCGAAAAACTGTTTCTTTTTTATTTGTTTAATTTCTTTTATACGTCGTTTTAGATTTATTATAATATTTGAAAAGAACTTGTTGTAATTCTTCAAGTGCTATAATTTTTGCTCACTTTGAGTTACAAAATGAAGGAGGTGTAAGTGAATGTTAAGTGAACCTAGCTCCGAAATGTGGCTATAGTAAATAAATATAGTAAACTTTAAAGAGTGCATTTATTCTATTATGGTTTATGCGCTATCGACGAAGTAGATTGTATTAAAAATTCGTTAACTGTTAATTCAATATGATTAAATGAAATGCAGGTAAACTGCGTATAATTTAATATTCAGTACAAGGAAGTCATGTGGTGTATATATCAAATTTTTAATCTTACGTTGGCATGTTTCTCTTCCAGTTAGATTTTTGAGTAGTTTTAAAGATTTAAACATGAATATAAAACACATATAGTACATTAAGCTGCTAGGTATTAGTAAGTAGTAGTGCCTATAACAGTGACGTCGTTGATTCTTATCGGAATTGTTATTTTAAGTTAGATAAAAGAATGAAGTTTTCTCTAAGAATTTGAAATGGGTGAGTGAAAATTATTTTTGATACAATATTTAATGGAAGAAAAAAGAAGCAGTAAATGAAGCTACGGTGACTAGTGTCATAACCCGTTAAAGCTGCTCTTCGAGAATTCTTCTGTAGAGTTCCTCACTCTTATTCTACTAAAATAAAGGTCGAGGAACCTAGTCAACTGTTAAGCGACTTATCTCTTTGCTCAAATAACAGAGATCGTAAACTCAAGAAGGGTTAATTACCCTTTATTTCACTGAAAATAAGATGAACAATCGGCCCGTTCCTTCGAGCTTACAACAAAGCCTCCACTCGAGCTTAAAAATAAGAAATAAGAGCTAAATATACCTAACTAAGAAACTTAGCCAAAGCTAACACAAAGCCTCCACTTGAGCTTGAAAGTAAGAATTAAGAACTAACTATACCTAACTAAGAGACTTAGCCGAAGCTAACACAAATCTAAAATAGTTGGCCCTTAATCTAAACTAGCCGGCAAATATCAAAAGGCATGTAATATACGGCGAAGTTTCTAGAGAGACTTAGCCCGAAGGCAAACACGGGCTACTCAGGATTCCTAGCTCTCTCTCACGAGGTAAGAAAACCTTCCTTAAATACTACTACTTACCCATTTGCATTCAACGCGATTCTGAAAACTCATTCTGATGGAGAGTTGTAAGTTGAAACAAAAAACGATAGGAAAAGCACAATTAAACTAAAATAACTGTCATAAAATTAAAATATACCTTCCACTTCATTGTTCAGTTAATTTAGATATTCATTCATTTCGCATAAAGACGGTATTGAGGATCAAGTGGGCAATGCTTCGAAAATTCACTTTTGAAACTTTTGCACTTAAATATTCATTTGATTACATAAATGTTTTAATCACACGTATTTACAACAAATCGTGTCAATCGATTCTTCTGTGATGTTAGTCCGAATCGCGAGTAATTTTAATTTTCTGTTCGATAGGATCGAAACCTACAAACTATAAAAGCTTTAAGAGATCTTAAATCATTACCTTTCTGTTTCCATATGTAGAAATAAATTTATTTAGTAATTCGATGCAGCTCAAGTGCAATAAATACCTGGAACGTTTTATGCGCTTTACATAAAGTGCCTGCAGATTGCATTCAAGAAGCGTTTAATGTGTATCGTTCTCGCAAGGGTAGGGGCCGATGAAGAAAATAAATCTCGGAAAGGGAGCAAAACAAAGTTTATGAAACTATGACGGAAGCTGAAGTATAATTTTGAACAGTCATAGTTCAAACCATTATTATATTAATAGTGTTTAAAATAGTGTTTTAATAAATGTACGCCAAATACAAGGTTGTTTCAGCGATTTTGATTCTAAAATACTTTCAATTATTCGAATAGTTTTCTTGGTTTTTTAAGAGTTTGATTTCAAGATTCATTCACTGAATTTCTGAATTTTCAATTTTTCTCCCGGTATATTTTGAATAGGAGGTATAACAGGTACATATAATGAGTTTGTAATAATTTGTTTTTGTGCAGTGGCTAATGAAGTACGTTCTGTGTTCGAAGTGGCCATTAGCAGAACGACAGAATAAAAATCCTTATATTAAAGCTCCCAATCAAACATTAACAAACTGGTACCTGAAGTTGAAAAAGGAGACCAAGTAGATATCTTAAAACATGTGAGTTGAAACTTATTCTATACGCCACCAAATAGCAGTCTTATCGAAAGTTTAAATTTTTAATACTAATCAGCAGCTTGATTAGCGTTAAAACAGCAAAACAATTAATACTTACTTAAATAAAGGCTGAAAGAGAAAATAAATTAGGATTAAAATTACATTTTATGAGAACTTACCAGAATCAGTGGTGGTATGAGTAATATCCAGGCGCTAATGGTTTCTCTTCATAGATCGGAATGGCAACTTTGGGTTGATATACTGGCACGACAGGCTTGTGTGAATATACTGGCAATGGAGCTACGACAGGCTTATGTTCATATGCTGGTAATGGGGCTACAACAGGCTTGTGTGCGTATACCGGTAGGGGAGCTAAAGCGGCTTTGTGGGCATAGGCTGGAGCGATAGGTGCAGCGTAGTGTCCACCTCCATAAGTTGAAGCGTAGCCAAGCTTTCCGTGGTCTTGTTTGCCGTAGCCGTGCTGTGCGTAGCCAGAGTTTTCGTGTGCACCGTGACCGTACTCGTGTCCTCCGTGCTTTTTGTGAGCTCCATAAAGCTTGTGGCCTTGTTCGTCATGGTGCCCAGCATTCTTTAAGAATAAATAAATAAGAGAAAAAAAAAAGATTGCAGATATAAGGCTACCAATAAAATAAAGAGTATATGGATTTATTTCTAAATTGATACGTTAAAATTAAACGAAAATAAGTAAGGAAAATAGCTAAATGTTTTTCTGCTTAATAACTAAATATCTTAGTTGAATGAAATTGAGTTATATTTTTTGTTTTTAAATCTGAATTCTTTCAGCTTTATAACTATAATTCTTTTTTTAAATTCCAAAAGTTTTTTGTGTCTGAAACTGGCTTTAAAAATGTTTCTGCCCCTTCTTCCACCAGCTGTCAAGACAGGAAATCACCTTCTCCTCGTCTCCCTACATCCAAGAAACATTCCCTCGTATCTTATCTGAAAATTAAGAAATTATCCTCTAAAAACACGAATGAGCAGTATTTCCATCGCAATACCAGCTGAAAGTGGTGGGAAGTGTATTCCTATTTTCCGTCCTTGTAAGGGAACTTCACTTTGTGTGTTTCTGATACATGTCACCAGTTTTCACTATGCAGAGAACGAGCCCAATCATGTTATCAGTTGCCTCTTTTCATTTTCTCTGCATTGGGGGGGGGTTAAATAAAAAAGAAAGAAGCAAGTGTCTCTCAGGGGGGCGGTAACGAACCAGGCGACATTTAACCCTGAAGAGTGTGTGACGTTGCTGACGCCTGACGACAATTTTTAAATCGAGGAATCCATCTCGGGGGAAATGGCGAAAGGCTTTTAAAATGCCATGGATAATTGCGTAAGAAAATGATATTCGTGATCTCAAAACATGATTAGTTTCTTTAAGACTTTGAATGTGTTCAAAATTATTGTATTGTAGTTATTGCATAAATAACTACAATACAATAATTCGAATGATTCAAATGGAAATGAAATGATTAAATTGTAGTTATAATTCCATGCTTGCAGTTTCAGCATGCATTTTAAGCGAAATTAAAATCATACTATTTAAATATCTTTGAAAATACATAAATGCTTCTTTTCTAGACAACAGAAAGCGAATGGTATGGATTGGAATATTTGATTAAAGAAAAGGATTCGTGAACTACCGGCTTAAGAGGAGGGATGCCTTTGGAGAAGAGTTTTAAGGTAAACTGAGTTCTGTAACTGTATGCAAAGTGTAACTGTATTCACGTCACATATACAAAACTGTAAATGTATTCACGTTACACGTAGCAAAACAACGAAACTGCTAGGCATTCGGCCCATTCGTCACCTGAATCGAACAAGCAGTCCTCAGCGGCTTCTACGCATGCCCCTGGGGGAGCTTACACGATAAGAAAATCAAGCTATGGTTTAAGTTGTTTGAAGTTTTTATTAATTGAGCCCACAGTTTAGTTGAAAATTTCTTGAGACTGAAACTGAGAACCTAGTCGAAATTTAATAGAATTTGTGAATTTCCTTATGATCTGTAAATTCAGTGACAGCTTTCTTGTTAACTTACTCGCTTGACTGAAGTCCGAACCCTTTCAGATCGAGGACTTCAATACCAATCTTTGAGGAAGTAAACGATGATCTACTTTGAATGTCGTATACTTTCTCGAAGATTACATTACTGCATAAATATGCCCTGCAAATCAATAAGGAGAACTGAATATAATTTAGTTTTATTATTGTCTACAAACTACGGATTTTAATGAATATTTCATTTGATTTAATTTCTGTTTCTGAGCTTTAAAATTAAATTTGTGTATGGAATAAATCGCCAACAGCAGCAAGTACTTTACCACCTGGTTTAGTGACTTAGAAAGATATTTTTCCATGTATTCTGGGAGTTAGCTTAGGGTAAGATTTTACAAATGGAATGATTAATCTCTGTCAAGTTACAAAGAAGACTGGTGGCAGGACACAATTCTGTATTTTATTTATTAAATTGTGTCCTTTCATTGAAAGCCTGTTCTAAATTTAGAAGGATGTTCCTCGTGCAAGACAGAGAATAATAGCATTGAAATGGGGTTGCTGACTTCCGGGAAAAAGGCTCCTAAGGTTAAAAAGAATATTCTTACCGCTTAGAATAAAAGGAAATAATACTCATGATTGATTTCGATTGTAATTTGGGGCAAAATTATGAATAATATCGATCATTTTTCAAGGCAAACGAACAATCTATAATTAACTTCTGTCACGGAAAATATTTTTCTTACAAATTAGGAAACCTATTTGCTCTTCATGATAAAAGAATGTTTTACAGTTCAAGGAATGTATTTTAAAACTTAGGTGCTACTCAACGGAGATAAACTGAACGATTCCCGAGTATATCCTTTGAGCATCTGCAGGAATATTACTATTGTAATTCTTATATTTCAAAGTAAATTTAAGAAAGCCAATAAAGTAAAAGAATTACAATTTGAAGGCTAAAAAAATTCCAGTTTACATATTTGTAATTTTTAAGTAATATTTAAAAAACATTTAAATAATTTATCACAATCTTCACTACTACTAGCCATTGCTTGTAAAGCAATTTTTCCATGCCAATTTTCCTTTTACAATTTATACTTAATACTTAAATACTTTTAAAATAATTTAATACTTAAATACTTTTAAAACAATTTAATACTTAAATTCTTTTAAACTAATTTTTTTTAAGTACTTTTAAAATAGTTTAATACTTAAATACTTTTAAAAAATTATAAATTTATTTAAATTTTTTTAAAGGTTACTTAAAAATTACGAATTTATAAACTGGAATTTTTTTGGATTTCAAAATGTAATTCTTTTGCTTTATTGGATTTCTTAATTTTACTTTGAAATATAAGAATTTTAATATGAGTGTTCCCCTTTAATTATAATTATGTATATATATGTATTACCGGCAAAGTATGAAACGCCGGCATTCTATAGAATGCCTAGGCATTGTACATAATGTCGAACGTTTCTGAGCAAAGTATGAAATATGAGATTTATTACATACTTTCCCTAGGCATTGTAATAATGCCTGGGCATTCTGTAGAATGACAGATGCTCTTTAGGCAAAGTACGTAAAAAAGGAATGATAAGGCTACCATTTTAAAGATGTTCATTCCTCAAAAATACAAATGTTATTTTGTAAAATTAATGAAAGAGTGCTATTAAAAAACTGTTTTTCAAAATATATAAAAAAATAGTGAGATGATCTTGATACATTATAATAAATTTGCATTTTCTATCTGGCTGAGATTGGGAATCGGTATGATCTACCTAACAACAGAAATTAAATTCAGAAACAGTCAGAAGTTTCACAACAATACCTTTTTTTGTTTTTTCAGGCATTGCTCACACAGGTGGTTATACAATTCAATATCATTACGTGTAACGTTTTTGTATTTGGTTGAAAATTCTTTCAACATTCTGTCACGACCTCACCTCGTCCGTGTCCAGTACTCAAATGAGTTTTTATGAAGTATGGGAAATAACTCAGCGTCCGTCAGGTAATCTGTATAGCCCTGACGGTTTTTTTAACAGGATAAATGAATGAGAATAAGCATCATATCCTAGCGATTCAGCGGCCAGTAGTTCCGTGGTTCCTTTTTAACAGTCATTTTGGCTCTTTTACATCATTTATTAACTTCTGATAAGTAGTTTCGGTTCTTCGAAACGAATCGGAAATTTTTTCATACTTTGCCGGTTTGTCATTTGGCATTCTACAGAATGCCTAGGAAATGTGCGAAATATGAATCGTTTCATACATGGCCGGCTAATTTTAGGCATTCTATAGAACGTCGGATTTCAAACTTTGCCGGTAGCATATATAAAGAGTTAAATAAAAGAAAAACGAAATAACGAAGGTGTAAAATTAAGTACAATATGTCTTTCCCTTTAAGACACGAATAATAAAGCCGCAGTAAATTGAATCAGTCGCTACATGTATATGTATAAAGAGAGAGGAAATAGTTTGCAATTAAAGTTCTACTGAGTATTGTATATTCGTACATCCGAAGAAGTAAATGAAATTTACTTAAACGTTTTGGGGAATTCGGTTTAGAAATTTCTAGGCTTTTAACTCGTTACTACTCGGATATTTTTTTTCCTAAAAGAAAAATGGAAATGCTGTAAGTTAACGACCGAATTTAATAAATAGTTAAAAAAGCTTTAATTAAGCGAGCTAGAGATAATGAGTTATTTTCTTAATTAATAAAGAGAGAATACACTATTTGTAACCGATTTGAGGCTTATGGAGAGGTTTCTGAATTTTCCAGGTGTACATATGTATATATATATATTCACAGAGAGAGAGAGAGGGTGTTCACACATTTTTGTAACGATATTGATTTTCTCCTTGAATTTAAATATTAAGTTAAAAATACCAACGTGACTGGCCTCGAATTGGAATAAGATATTTAATTATCGTCTGCAGCATTGAAAACATTCTTTGTTTAAAATGTCGCTGAAAAATAAACAATGAATCGAAGGCTATATTTTATTTTTGAGCTGTCCGAAGCGAAATACTCTTATTCAATATTTGAAAAAATGAGAAAAGCATGATTTTAATATTTCTACACGTAAAATAAGTGATGTAATTAATATGAAAGGAAAGAAACGTCAAAGTTTCACCTGACTGGGGAAAAGGCAAAAAATACCTAACAAATGTACGTACGGTTCTAAATTAAATCTAAAATCGCACCTCATGTTTTAAAGGGAAATCGAGCTCTCTCCAAAGAGTTATTACAAAACCTTTAAATATCTGTATAGGAACTGTGAATAAAATTATAAATTCTGATTTAAAGCTATTCAAAAAAAAAAAAAATATGATGTTCATCACCTAACGCCGAAACATGTTTCTCGGCGTAAGACAATGTTCAGATTGCTGTACGAAAATTATTTGGCGGGTAAAAAATGGAAATACATAGGTACAGTTGATGAGGCTTGGATATACTTATCTGATTACTATAGAAAAAGATCGATTTACTACCGAAAAACTAAAGATTCATATTGCAACAAAGATCAACTAAAGATTCATATTGCAAATTTAAAAAAAATAAATGAAACATTTTCAATAATGTAGTTTTTATATAAAATAAATGGAAGAGCTATAATTGTGATTCGAAAAGTTAGAAAAATACAAAATTAATTTAATTGTTAATTTTAATAATTACACAACTGTTGTAACAAGTTGTAACCTCTTGTACAAAAAGCTTAGAATGTGGAATAAAATGTTTCTCTTGCATTCTAATCATTCGACGCAAAAAAATCTGCGTCAGAAAGGAATGTATTCTGTAATCCAAAGATAAATGTGATTTCATTTAAGGAAAAAAGTCTGATTGGCAATTTAAAACATTTTAATTCTACACTTTGCGGTAAGCTTGAGAAAGCTCATGGTAAAAAACGGACACTGGAGATTGACGACGCACATTTAAACAAACAGAGTAAACGACGCGTTATACTCGCAGTGAATATTCATGAACAAGGGATCACGTATATGGCTCTGAACCCAATCTCGCTGGTTATATTATATGACTGCAATAATCTGACGTTTTGTTTTCCATTTACTGAGAAACAATTGATCTCATTTTTCCCGTGGTCTTGCAACGAAAAATTGTAATAACAGTGTAAATGTTAGAAATATTATCAAAGGATAAACCTGTCAATAACAGATTGAATTTTAAGTTTCCTGTAATGTAGAATATAAAATTAGGAAATAAGAAACTGAACCTCTCGCAGATTTTATATAAATAGCTATCGATTTCAAGCGCCATCCAGGGCACGAATAAGGCAGCCTGGGATCCAAAGCACTAAATTCTTTTGAAAGTCCCCCAGAAAAGAAAAAATATAGAAGAGTCCAATGGACACTTTCCTTTGTTCCTGGCAAAACATTAAGGTTATGACAAATTATAGGATGATTTGGGAGGTCTAATTAGTATTAGGTCTAACTTGTAGACCTAATAAATAATCGGGTTCTATATATGTATATTAATAAATATAAATATTGTGATGATATCGATGAGCATGAAAGGAGGAATTAATTTGCAGTCGTCGTACCTGAGCGTGAAGGCTTGCAGATGAAGATTATAAAACATGAAGAATTTCCAGTCTTTATTTTCACACACATAAAACCATCTCCATAGATGTTTATCCAATCATAATGAAATCCGATACACTTCTATGATTCAATCATAATGAAAGAGGATAAAGTGCTATTTACATTGACTCTTAAAGAATTAAGACACAGGCACTTCATACGAGGAAGCAAAGCGAGGAGTTATTAGAGAGGTGGAAGTTAACAATTAGCTCACCACAGTATTTATACCAGAGTAGGTGCGATTCTAGAGACAGCTATGATTGGTTAATATTAGTTTTGGTTTGCACTTTTCAAGCAGCATTACGTAACGTCGAAAGATCTCGAATTCAAGAGAACAGATGAATTAAGGGGGACATCACCAAATTTAGAATGTTAATTTTAAGATCGCCAATTAATTTTAAAGCAGCTGTCGCATTTTCTTATATCTTACATATATATATATCTCTTCTTCGATGTAGAAAAGTGTTACTGTTATTAGGTTTGTAGATGTTCTTAAAATCAAAATGTTTTAACTTATATTTTCGATCTGAAGTTGAACTGAGGATGCTCCGTCCTTAGATCTTAACAAAATATTTTATGTGTTTATTCAGATAATGTTGGTAATAACAATAATAATAATTACGAGAAAATTACCGTTACACGTTATAAAAGTTTCTTGGATGATTTTTAACAAGACTACTTTTTTAATGAATTTTGCTACCTGGTTTCGACAGCTTTTTGTAAAATATTTAAGTGAGAATAAATTTAAGTAAAAAATTTAAGTAATTTGTAAAAAATTTAAGTAAGATTTTGAATTTAAGTGAGAATGAAAATTGTAACACTGATTTCATTTTCAAAATTTAACATTTATCTTATCAGACATAAAACAGAGATACAACTTACCTTATAACCATGATGTGCATGGCCTGCGTGGCTATCATGGTGACCCGACTTGTGGGCGTCGATGTCATGCAAGTGCACTTGCTTGTCGTAAGAATAGGACTTCTCGTAACCACTTCCACTGTTCTTCACGAAAGCACCGTGTTTTCCTAAAGCGAGAAATGTGTATATTTTAGAGTTGACTCGCAGTAATTTATTTTTTTTTTACTTTTTCTTATATATATATATATTTTTACTTATTACGTTCTCCGCCCACAGGCAATACACGGAAAGGGAGGATGCCCCGTGGAGGTCTTTTTAAGGGAAACTGGATCGTATCCACGTTACATATGTGGGAAAACCACGAAAACGTCCATGCAGCCAGCCCGTTCGCCGAGACTCGAAACCCAAACCGAACTACCAGTGTTCAGCGGCTTTTACCGCTCGGCCGCTGGTGAGCCTTATTTTATACTTATGCCAGTAATATTTAGAATTATATAATTCGTTAACAGGATAAGAATGCGTGAGTGAAATCTGAGCGTGTTCGACTATCTGCCTGAGTTTAGCATAGATTTTGAATAAAAATTTATCGATTTCGAGGACGATCAAACACAAGTCCCTCATTTTCCTGATTTTCCTCGAAATCGTAGAGTTTTATTTAAAATCGCTACCAAACTGACGTTGTTTTGGCTAAATTCGAAAACTAACATACGTTTCATTAATCATGTTTATCCAAATCTGAACTCCGTATAAGTTGTAACTTTTAAGTTTCTTATGAAAAAAGAAATTGAGATCTAAGACAATAAATTTGTGGGGTTTTACTTATTTAATTCAGTGTTCAATCCTTGAACCCCACAAACACTAACAAGTGAATAATCGCTTAAGTATGCTAACAGAGGCGTAAGATTTAAGAAGGGTTAACTCAGAATAAATACAATCAGTTCCTCACTCGGAACGTACAGCAAAGCCTCCACTTGGGCTTGAACTTAAATGAATAAGCAATTAAACTTAACTAAGTTTAACTAAGCTAACTGAAGGTATAGCAGAAGCTATCAAGATTCTAAGTCGTTGGCCCCTAAATCTTAATTAAGTCGGCGAAGCCAAACAAGGGCCTAAAGTATGGCCGAGCGTAGCAATAGCTAAGAGAGACGTAGCCAAAAGGGAAACGCGGGCTAGTCAGAAACTCAGACTCTCTCTCGAAGTCGGTGAAACATCGACTTAAATACTACTCTTTACTCATTTGCATTAACTGCGTTTCTGAAATTACATTCTGGTACGAAATTGTAAGTTGAAACTAGAAAGATAGGAAAGACGCATAAACTTAAAATAACTGTTAATAAAATTAGGATAAACTTTACAAACTTAATGAAATATTTCTGAATGGCCATTTCATTACATCAAGCTTTCCTATTTTAATTATTCGTTTTTGTGAAACTTTATTAATCATTCTTTTCATTTTACAGTTAATAAAATTCTTCAAACCAACCAAATTTTGAAAGGCAATTGTATCATTTTGAAAATATTAAATGTTGCGTACAATAAATATTATTTATTTTCTGATATTTTTGAACAGCTATTCGTAGACTTTTTTAACTGGTTTAGCTTTCTATTTCTGAGAAAGCTTTTCATTCTTTCATTTTATATTTAATGTGTTCTTTATCGGCAGACACTATATGTGTATATATATATTAGAATTTCCTTCCGCATCTTATATTTGTTTCTCAATTCACTAATGGAGGACTAATGGCTTAATGGATAAAAAAATAGAGGGAAAATATGCACTTTCTTAAATTTCGTATCCATCGGAGATGACTATATAAATGTTTTATAAAGTTCGAATAGTTCATAATATCTTATAACTGAAAAATGACACCGACTTCATATTAAAAATTACTGATACCCAGTTCATCTGTCATTTTTTAAAATTTAAACAGCATATAATACAATTTTTAAAAACTTAAACTATATAAACTGTTTTAAAAACAGATTTGCAGGCGTTAGTCAAAATACTTTTGAGATTAGATGATTTAAAAAATAATAAGTAGATATTAGAGAAAAAGCATTTTGTTATGTGAAAACATAAAAGCAAAATTGTACAATTTATTTAAGACTAGAAAGATTTTAGCCAAATGACGCTTAAAATATACACATAGGAATAGTACTTTAAGAGCATAGTTTAATCTTATACGAATTATAATCACCCAAAGAACACATAACTTACGACGAATAGATGTAACGATAAAAATATCTAATATGTAATTTCTATGAATCCAGTATTATTGGTATTATTAAATTTTGTTATCTTGACCATATTTTTGAGCAATTTTTAATTTTTCATATTTAGAGAGAGCCTCTGTAGGTAAGCTTGTAAGCAAAATTCTTCACACAGACGGAAACTTTCAAAATCATTCTAAAGAAATAATCTTTTTGCTTTTAAATTCAATTAATTAGCCTTTGATATGCTTAAAATATTTATAAACTTAATTTAATGCAAAATTGGTTTGTTTGTTTTGCTCTATTTCATTTAATAGAGCAGTTTATGTTTTAGCTTTTGTATTTTAAGTTCGACGGAAAAAAATTCAAACCAAATAGAAACCTGGATAAACCTACTAGTGTTCAACACTGGTGGACTAAAGTGCAGGACTGTAGGAACTATCTCGGCAGTAAGTCTATAATTTATAGACTTGAGCTTGAATTCAGTCAGGGAAAAAAAGAACAAGTACCAAAGTCATGTAAAGAAAAAAGAAGCCTTCGGCATTTCTTAGCACATTTAACATATGAAGAATTTTTGTTAATTTTAACGGCATCTTCAATAATTCATTTCAAAATTCCGACATTCTATTTCGATGGTGCCGAGTGAATTGAGTCGTGCCTAATGCTTTTCTAGGAATATTTTTAAGCCACTCCAAGTTTGAATTATTAATATGTAAAAGCAAAACTCGCAGCATGACTATATTCATATAATCATATGTTTTGTATTGTATTTTATAAATTATTTGAAAAACTTTGCTTACCATAGTGGTCGTGGTGGGCTCCATGAGATCCATGCACACCATGATCTCCATAGGAGCCGAGTAAATGAGATCCATGTTTTCCGTATGCGCTTTTACCATCTTCTCCATGGTCGGCATAGTGTTCACTTCCGTGGGACTTGTGACCTTTGGAAAGGTGTCCTTCAGATCCATAGCCGTGACCACTGTGCCCGGCTGCATGGACAGGAGCCGGATAGTAATGGTGAGGGTAAGGAACACTTTCTGCAGCTGCTAAATCCTCAGATTTCTCATCTGCTAGAGCAGCTGTGAAGAGGATGATAGCTAACGCAAGTACCTAAGAAAACAAACACATTTTATCTTTCAAATTAACCAAGCAAAATATCTGTAAATGACTTAAAATACTGCTTAAAAATAGTTAACATACAGCTAACTTTACCGAAAGATAAGCGAGATTTAAAGTGTGCGAATACGTAAAAAAAATACGTAATCAAAAAAGGTGATCATAACGTTTAATTCCATTATATTGATACTAGATATGTATTTTCATTTATAAAGATCCCGAAAATGAGGAACGTAATACTAAAACAACATCGGCGCAGAACTCAATTTGAAAATTTTAAATCAAAACGAAAAGTGGGAAACAGATACGCATATCGAAGCCTAGAAATAAAGGGTATTAGTGCGATAAAAATCGCTTTTATAATTCTTAACAAACAAAAATGTAACGAAGCAACAACCCATATGCAGTTAATTCTTAAAATAGAACTGTAATTTGTTGAAAAAATATTATTTTAACATGAGAAGGAAACATGTTGGTCGCTTGAGGATGAGCAAATTGAAATTTAAACTGTATGAAACATGATACAAGATATGTAACATGCGTTTCATATATAGGTATATATATTTTATAAAATATCTTGGCAGGTAGTTTTTAAAAGATAGCAGAAGATTGCTAAAGATATCCAAGAACTAGTTAGCTCATTACCGTCTCAGATTTCTTATTTGTAAATCATATTCCTTTATTGTGATTCTTAATTGTAAATTTACAACTGTGTGCTAAATGGCGCAGTACAGTAAACCAACTGTTCCACTATGAACTATCAGCTTTTATTATTACCTATCTTGTAAAAAACTTGATAAAAACGTAGTAGTTTTACTAACATTTCTCTCTCTCTCTCTTTATGTTTGAATCTGTGCAGTGTTATTCTATGGGCACTATTGTACCTACAAATATATCTAATGTGATTTTTATTCCAAAGGGATTTGAATCCCGAAGGACTATTACTTTCGTTTTGGCATTTTACGCAGTTTCACTTTTCAATTTACTGCTTATTTTATTTATTTATTTTTTGACGTAGCTTTCTCTTCAAAAATCGTCTGCGTTGCACGGTAAAATAAAAAGGAATTTTAATTACAATTCTAAATAAATAACCAAATAAATGTGAAATTCTTAACAATATTCTCTAAAGCTTTAACGAATTTTTCATTAACAAACTCAGAGATTTCAAAGCCAGCAATACCAACGTTGTTCAGAAAAACATTTTTATCTCCAGCGCGTGAGAGCGTGTACCGAAATTTCTGAAGATATGCTCAATTTAAAATTATTTTGCGATATTGCTGTTGAACTGAATTTTATGGTTGAAGTGCGAAGAACATGGTATTTAATAAATAAAGGTAATACACAAAATGTTAAATAAACGCCCCTTTGGACGTAATTAAAATCTGAAATTTTCCGATTTTCTTTCTTTTTTAGCTACTGATTTTTCTAATAGTCAGTATTGTCATATGTAATAAATATCCCATTGCTTCGAGCAGCACTATATTTGTAACGAATTTTAGAAGCCTACAATCAAATTTCAGCCCTTTAATTTGTTATTGGATTTTAACATGTATTAGATCAAACTATCCTAATATATTAATAGGAAGTTTTCTAGTCGGCAAAAAATGGTTTGACGCAATTCGAAATTTTTCGTCCCATTTAAAATTGAGGTGATCACTTTTTGTGTGTGTTGTCCTTTGCATTTAAGTGCTAGATGACTTCAGAAAACTTTTACCGATTTCTATTAGTGTTTTATTTTTACAATTCGATTTGATTTCGTTCTAATCTCTAGATACGTTTATACATTTAAAATACTTTAAAAAAAAATTCCGTTTGATATGAATTCTAAATTTCTGCAAAGTTATACAATCTATAGTTCTAAAGTTATGCATTCTCTAATTATACCGAGAGTTTCAATTATGAAGACATTAATTTCTGTCGGCAAAATAATTACCGTTTCTTTCTTATAGGAAATATAATAAATATTTTCTCTACATAATTAATAGAAAACGGAACTGAGATGAATTCCAGTTACACTAGAAGCAAATAATCGCAGTGTAAGAAATATAAACTTCTCATCACTTCGTGATGATTGCTTCTCAGATATTTCTCTTATATAATGGAATATTTACACTGCGTTTTCCACGACCGGAAAAGTCCAATAGATTCACGTATATCCTTGAGTATATCCTTCTGAAATCCTAAAATCATAATCACAGGGTCTTACCTCGGTCCTCATGTTGATAGCTTGGTGGTCTTCTGAATCGAATATGGTGCTTGCAGACGATGAGCGTTTATATACTCACTCCTAAAACTATGAGATTATTTCCTTTGTCCTTCCCCCCTCCTCCATTTGATGTCTTGCGAGCCCTTCCTAGCCTGAGCCCCCCCCCCCGAGACGACGTAAAGAATTCCTGCCCCCACTTCCGGCGAGAAAGTTGTAGTGACCTCGCATGGACCAAGTAGGCCACAGATTGGTCAAATCATTATCTAACGTTGAATCTATCATTTCTTTTATTATTATTGTTCTGAAACTTTTTT
Organism: Stegodyphus mimosarum; assembly: GCA_000611955.2. Taxonomy (NCBI): domain Eukaryota; kingdom Metazoa; phylum Arthropoda; class Arachnida; order Araneae; family Eresidae; genus Stegodyphus; species Stegodyphus mimosarum. The sequence goes on along the minus strand of KK120492.1, from coordinate 170,889 downwards.
TTTCTCCTCCCCCCTTTTGTATCGACAAGCTTACTTTCCTTTTCGTCAGGTGGCGTGTCGAAGCGGCTTTGACCTGTTTGCCATAGTCTTGCAGATTCTTTTTCTTTCATTCTGCTTGCTCAAGAAAGAATATCTATGATAAGAACAGTCGAACAAGCTTATGGAATAATGGGATAGTTGTTTTTTTTTCGCTGTTGGTGATGTTGATGACTTGGTTTGAATAGCAATGGAGCCTATGTTTGCTTTTTTCATTATCTGCTTTGTGACCCCTCCCATTATGTTTTCACTTTCGTGATTTACCAAGAAATGAAATGACGCGCTGTGCTTTTCATAACTGTAGCGGTAGACATTTATTTTTCCAAGAATTCATAATTATAAATTCTCAGAATGATTCTGATTTGCATCAAATAATTAAAATTGCATTCGGCAGTTTTTAATAATACATTATTAACCGTTTTGTTACTAGTAAGGTGAATGTAGTTATTTGAAAATAAGAATAGTTTATTTCACTTGGGAAATTTTGTTAGTGCATTTAAATATTAAGTGATATAGAAGGTCTTCATTAAGAAATTTTCTGTGACTTTTAAGTATGAATCACGTCAGAGTTTATATAGCCCATGGCAATGATTCATACTTAACATTCATATGAAATGTCACATAAAATCATTCACATAAACATAAGGGTTAACAGTCCACCACATACCTGTAACTTAATATATGATCAATAATGAATCATCATATCGCATGAAACGCCTATCTTCACATTATAAAACCATGAACCATAA
>KK120492.1:92791-169894 GCA_000611955.2 Stegodyphus mimosarum | reverse complement strand
ATATGGGAAATGAAATATATGAGAGAATTACTTAAGGATTGTAAGAACCATGATCTTCTACCTATTTCCATTTTTATGAACGTGCAAATTTTATAATATACATTTGGAGCAGAAAAAGTAAAAAAGTTGAAAATACAAAAACAGTGAAAAGTAAAGTTAAGTAAAGTTTGTTTAAGTAAGTAAATTAAGTTAATAAGTTAAGTAAAGTAGTTATAAACTAACGTTTGTATGTCCTGACCTACAGCGAGGCAACCCCGTAACATAACTATTTTCACTTTGAAATAGAAGCACCTATAGGTAGGAGATTTTTTTCATTATAATTTGTTTTTGCAAAACCCCTCCATTTGTAGCAATTTTTTACTTAATTATCCTCAGATAGTCACATTTATTTCTCCATTCCTTTTACTTTAGCAAAAGTATTTTCATTTTAAGTACGCATTCGAACCTGGCCTTTACATATGACAATCAAATTTTTTGATAAAAAATTTGACCTTTACATTGTAATTAGTACAGCGTTTTATTATTATTGTTGTCTTATTATTTTGCTATTTTTATAAATTTCTTTCGATTGTAATTAGTCTAATTTTCCCCCTTGATTATACATGTTTTATTTCGGCATTACATGTAAGTTTTTCCTTGTATAATTTGTTTCTATTTGTGTTCGGACAACAACAACGTGCAGGAAATTCAATGAGAGCCTCAGAGAGTTTATTGAAGAATTGCATATAATTTTTTTTTTTTTAGAATTAAAAAACATTATGCTAATTGACGATAGAGGTCTCAATGGGTTGATCGGAATGAAACTCGCTTTTTGTGGTTCAGTTAATTGGCTTTGTTTAAAGCTTCAGAACACTTTTCCCTTGATAAGTTCTTTTTGGAGCTTTAAATAAAAAAGATGAACTTTAGTTTTCACTGTTTTTGCATTTTCAACTTTTTTACTTTTTCTGCTCCAAATGTATATTATAAAATTTGCAAGTTCATAAAAATGGAAATAGGTAGAGGATCATGGTTCTTACAATCCTTAAGTAATTCTCTCATATATTTCATCTCCCATATTAGATGGTATAAATTTTGCAGCATTTTTTTTTTTTCCCTCTCAACAACAAATAGAAAATTTGTCAACTTTCTCAATATATATATATATATATATATATATAATTCGCTATAATTATAAAAAGTAAACTCTCCATATTACATCTCCAAGCAACGGAAATTCAATTTAAAAACATCATTGAAAAGGTATTTTTCAGAATTAAAATATATATATATATATATATAGAATTTTCAGTCCTCCCCGCTTTAAACACAGTTAAGGAAAACTAAATCGCAAAAATGACAAAATCAAAAGTAAACATTTTTTTTGTATTGAAAAACCAGTTATTTTTATTGATAGCAGATTAATCGACTTATCAAGGGGATAAACCAATCTACCATCCATTAACAGTAACTAAAATAAGAGAGAGTGTCTCATCTTACTTCCAAGTAAGCACCAAATTATTTGCTAGATTCAAATACTAATTGATACTCAATCAAAATAAAGATATTAGTCATAAAACCAAAAGAATCCTGTTAAAAAGCAAATAATCTTTAAGATTAAAATTTTTTACTAAGAACACAATTAATCTGAACGAGACGCTTCCTTTAGAAGACATATCCCCTACACTCTCTTTTCATTTCAAATATAAAAGTAAAAACAAAAGTAGATTAAGAACGAATTTAAAAAAATAATAAATAAGAAGAAGATTTAAAGAAAGAAGATTAATTAAGAAATTTAAAATAAGAATTTTATTTGGGCGAAGAGAAATTTATTTGGGCTTATTAATTTACTTTTAATTACTTTCATTATATATATATATGGTGTGTGTGTGCTCAAAGACGTTATTTGCTAGTTTAATTTAGTTAGGAAAGTATGCTAGGAAATATGGTATGCCTTCTAATAGGAGAGATTCGAAAGAAACCTTACGTATAGTCGCATTTCGCATGCACCGGCGGCCGAGCAATAAAAAACACTGAAAACTGGTATTTCGGTCCGGGGTTCGAATCCCGGAGAGAAGGGCTAGCTGCATGGGCGTTTTCGTAGTCTTCCCCATCTGTGATGTGAATACGAGCTAGTTTTCCTTAAAAAGGCCTCTTCGGGGCATACCATCCTAGCAGTGTAGTGCCTAACGGCGGAGCACTTAAAAAATATATAAATAAGCAGTTGCTTTGCAAAATACGCCGTGGAGTAGCCACAATCTGATTCCGTGTGGAATTACCACCAGCGGCCGAGCGGTAAAGACACTGAACACTGGTAGTTCGGTCCGAGGTTCGAATCCCGCGAACGGGCTGGCTGCATGGGTGTTTTCGTGGTTTTCCCCATGTGTAACGTGTATACGAGCCAGTTTCCCTTAGAAAGTCCTCCACGAAGGCATCCCTTATTTTAGGCAGATAGCCCTCGTGTGTTTTGCCATAACTGAATAACCTAACCTAACCTAACCGTGCGGAATTAACTGTTCTGGAACTTGGTTCTACAATAATGAAATACTGCTTTATATTAATATGCTTTATGTAATGAAAAATAGTTGAAATTTCGTTGCCAGGGTATGTGAAAGCCATTATTATGTAACGAGGCGCTGAATATATATCATTTGGAGTACTTTTTATCAGTTAAAGTAATGGATTCAAAAGTTTCTAATAATATCTGCTTTATGAAGTTTATAACAGCTTTATACATTTCATTTCAAAATGCTATAAAGTTGTTAACTTTCAAGAGATTGCTTTTAAATTACTCACTTAGCTGAGAAATATTCGAAAAGCTTGTGCTTTGAATATCTTCTAATGGGAAAATATTTTTAACCTAGCAGTGTCTGCCTACGGAGATGATACATGCGAGATTTTAGACTTCTGGGATGGCAACACATGAATGATAAAATGCTTAGGTGATAAGAGCTCTGATGAAGTAGCGTAAAGGACCTTGACAAGTGAAAAGGCCAAGCTACAAACTTTTTTACAATAGAATATTAAAAATAAAATGTTGCTGTTACTCAAGCGCAAAGAGCGAGAAGCTAATTGAATGGCTGTAAAAAATGTCTATGTTTCTTTCATTTCAATTTTTTTAAAGCCTTTCTACCTCGAAGAATAGCATGAGTATTTCTGCTTCAAATGCAATTACAAAGAAAATATCCTAATGTCAAATTCAAAATTTTGAAATAATTTATTGATTACTTAGGTGGTTTGAATGAGAGCTTCGCATGCCAGTTTTTTTAATTTAATTAATAAATATAATTGCAAAATGATCAGAACAAAGACAGCAGTTAAGGCAAGCCTTAAATGAGGATTAATTCTGATAGCAGATATAAATTACTGATTAATTCTATCTGTGGGAAAGTAGACAAGCTGGTAAGTTAACAGACTTTCTCCTTTATTGAAAAGATTTTTAATTTGGCCGAGAGTAACTAGAGATATCCCTTGTTCTTTTAACCGTATTGACATACCTACCACAGGAAAAACAGTTGGAGAGTTAAGTGCTTTTGGAGAAATCATGGTGTAGAAAGTAACATGTCGCTAGCTACCAAAAGCTTGGAGCTTGCTGCCGCTCAAAAGACATAATGATTAGTGACTTTGACTACCCTGCCGAAGGGTCGGGTTCGAATCCCGGACAAGGCATGGGTGTTTGTAAACGTATAGTGTTTTTGCGGCATGGGGGCTCTAAATATATGAGGAGCCGAAAATGCTCTCGCGTGGTTTGGTGGTAGGGGAAGAGGAGTGGGAGACCCTCGGACCCAACCCTCTCCCCCGTTTGCTCTCCCGGCGGGGGGTCCGGTACGTAATTTACTGGGGTGGAATTGGGAAAAATCATGCTGTCACCTATATGGTGCTGGAGGCTCTTCCCAACGACAGACGTAATCTGGCACTCCTTGCCACAATGAATTCCGTTCATTGTGGCAAGGAGATGTTGTTCTGATGTTGTGTGGGGTCAGACAAGCGGGATCATTCGCAACAACTACATGGAGCTTGCTAGAAAAGTAGAAAATAATATTTTTTTTAATGCTTCTTAACAGGTTATTTTTTTTAAAACCATAATGCGTTAATCACATTTACTAATTCACTAATACGTTAATCACATTTTAGCTTAACTTGCATAAACTTTAAAAACAGAATATGAGTGTCTGAAGTAAATCATCATCATTTCGCAAAACAGCATCGCTTATCTGAAACCTGAAGCTGAAGCTTAGAAAGACTTGTCACATCTTGATGGCTGGTCGTCCGTATGCGATAAACCAGCATATCTATTCTGCTCAAGCTGAGAAAGATCTCTCAGACCAACGAGTGGATCCCATCACATGTTAATATTAGTAGAAATGAGATCGCTGATAAACTGACAAAAGAGTGTAGTGAAAATGAAACGGTCACTGGCTCGTCACTTACTTACCAAGAACTTTACTCAGATGAAAGATCTAAACTTAATATAATATGGCGTAATCCACCTACGCACCAATGGTACACAGGAACATCCCCTGGCTCCCTACTGGAATTCAAATGTGACCGTGGCTCCCAGACTACTCTGGCTAGACTAACAAGTGGCCACCTTAAATGTCTTTCCTTTGACAGTGGCAGAAAAATCTACCCCGCTTGTAAAAAATGCCGTGACCATTCTGCTTCACCGGATCACATACTGGGTTGCATCGGACTTTCTAAGGAGGACTTAACATCCAATTCTCTCACTGTTATTGATTTTTTGACGGTCAACAAACAACCTTCTGGAGCTGATCTGACATATGTCAGATCTTTCGAGGATAAGCAACAATAACAACAAGAGTTGTTAGAATTTGAATGATATAAATCTGAGAAAAGTTGATGGAAAGTGAAGCTTCTGTAAGAAACAAAATACGCTCAGAATTACTGTTCAGAATGAAACAGTTTTACTTTTTTAATTTGCATACGCATAAGTAAAACAACTAGCGAGTCGTTCTTAAAAAGCAGTTTGAAACGTGTTTTCAAGAAAGACATCATTGTGAACGAAGTCCTCTTGTAGTTTGCCGATGGAAACTTATAATATCAGAAATACCAACTATCACAAAATTATTTTGTTCTCGAATTCGTGTTTCTCCGAAATTTCAATTTATCATTTCCTAAAACCTCTAGTCAGTATAAAACTTATCGAAGTAACAGGCTATCCGAAGTGAAGGAGAAAATTAAATTTTCCAAAATGTTGATAAATAAATTAATTTTAAAAATGATGCGCTTAAAATCAAAATTTATGAAGTATGTGAGGCTTACACGTTGTCGGTGCTTGTCATAAAACTTTTATTAAAATGTTAATTGTATTATAAAAAGTTTACATTTGGCATTTGGAAAGACAATCATGAGCTAAAACTGGTTACACATTCCCAGAGTTTTTGATTTCAAAAAAGAATTTCATTCGCGCTGTTATACTCAGTGTCTCATTATTGCGTTGAAATGGCATATTTATTTCGTACTACCTGATAAAGACTTAAGTGTCAATTATATTAACAATTAAGTATAAGTAAAAAAATCTGATGTGTACACTACACGACTTCCTTGTATGGAATATTAAATTATACGCATTTTTTCCTGCCTTTCATTTAAACTCATTTCCACGAATTTCATTAGAGATATATTTCTCATTCAATTAATTCACTTCTCACTTCGCAATGAGGCAAAATACTTAAAAACTCAAAATACATATATTAAAAACATAAAACATCAAATACAGTTAAAACAATTAAAAAATATTTTTACAATCAAAATAACAGTTTCTACGCAAAAGCAAGCCATTCGACCAGCCGACAAGAAGGCAGATTTCTAGGTCCACAAGACTGATAGTTTACTTTTGCTCTCACTCGGCAAAAAGACACTGAAGGCGTAGAAACTGAATTTATTGTGGAAGCTAAGCTGAGTCAATATATGGGATGATTTAATAATTTAAATGATAATTCCACAATGAATTAAGCATAATTTAATAGCTTAGCAAAGTATTCAGAATAGTAGCAAAGTGTTCAGAATGAAATCCTGAAGAATATGGTAACCTGATTAAGAAGAGAAGCTAGTAAGACGCATGCGGGTGAAAATATTCTGACAAAAATTAAGGAATACAGAAAGATTGCTGTAAGAAACACTGCGAAAGAAAATGAAGTTATAGGATCTACTTCTGTTTGGCCACATAAACTAATCTACATCCTCCAGGTTCATTAGTAGGATCTACTAATGGACCTGGAGACTTCTCGCACAGGCGTGAAATAAGACCAACACAGAAGAAGTGTGAAAATAATCTTTTTATTATTTTCAGCTATGAAGAGAAAGGCTCGTACTTCTGGTTAACAATAGCACGGACAACTTGCGGTGGAACTTAAGCGTTGTTACACCAATCAATTGTAGCCTAAAAAAGAGTAGTGTACCTTAAATGACTCCTAAACTAGGTTGACTCGACAACCTAATAGGCGTAATTCAAATGTATCAGCAGCTCCACGTAACAGCAGGATCAGAAACGAATCTTGCGCTGGATAACGAAAACACGTTCAGAATAAATTCCAAGATTCACCCGTTTAAATATTCACTTCACTTCATTTCAAATTTAAGGCCTCGCGAGGAAATGCGGGAAGGGAGGAGAAATTGAGGAGTTCAGAAAAGATAACAAAAATTTGAATAATTGGTTATTTGAACTAAAGGAAACCTCACAAAGTTTCGCAATTTTAAAAGAGCATCGTACAGTATATCATGCTAGGAAATAGAGTATCTTACACGTAAGATATGTTTTAGATATGCGGTGGCCCACCAGAGGCCGAGTGGTAAAGCCGCTAAACACTGGCAGTTCGGTCCACAGCTCGAATCCCGACGAACAGTTCTGGCTGCATGGGCGTTTTCTTGGTTTCCTACACGTGTAACGTGTATACGAGCCAGTTTTCCGTAGAAAGTCCTCCACGAAGGCTTCCCTTCCCTTAAGATAGCATTCGAGCGTTTAAGTAAGCCAAATATTGACATGTGGTTTCAGGTTTCAAATCTTTCAAATGCCTGTTCGTTATTGTAAGAAAAAGGAGGGATTTGCGAGTCTATCAAGAAATAATCTTTGAAACAATGTGGAGGAAACTTTTCATCCACATTATTTCAAGGCTTTGAATTTCTAGTCATTAGGATTTTTGAAGTAAGAATTGCAAAAAATGAGTAATGCTCTCCCGAAATTGACTATCGAATACGGGCCGAGTGTGTTACCGTTACACCACAAAGCCATGCAGAAAGGAGAAAGATAATGCCTTAGTATGCTTCTCCTTTTAAAGGACGACTGGAGATTAGGGGACTCAATCGTTAAATCCTGGTAGTGAAGAACCATTATACCACCTTTTCAACGAAAAATGAGCAATGCTCTTGCTGCGACTCGAATACGCGCCGAGTGTGCTACCATTACCCTACGAAGACATGCAAAAAGGAGGGAGAAAATGCCTTATATATTCTTCTTTTTAAAGGACAACTGCGGATTATGGGTCGCATTCGCCAAATCCTGGTGGTGAAGAATCATCGTCCACCACCATTTATTTCGGGCGCCACTGTAAATTAATTAGGTTTTTTATTTTGGAAACGCAAGAAATGAGCAGTGCTCTCACCGAGACTCAAACCTGGACCTCTCGAAAACGCACCGAGTGTGCTACCGTTACGCGATGGCATGCAGAAAGTAGGGAGAAAATGCCTTATAAATTAACTAAATTTTTTAATTGCATAATCAAGAAGTAAATGAGTATTAAAAAATCAGTAGAAATTACAACTATTTTTAGTTGTTAATAGATATTTAAATTCATACAATAAGCTTGTAAGAGTCATTATTTAATTAATGCGTACTGCAACGGCGAACACGCATTCCATAATTTCGACATTGTATTCTACAATGATTTGTAAATGTTTGACTACTTACGATGTTCAAAACTGCGATGTTTTGTCGCCACTTTATTTTCTTCCGTAGTACTTCAAAATTGCGATTTTTAAGCCTCTTTATTGTTGTTGAGAATGCAGATTGCTAATTTAATCAAGAAAAGAAGCTGGAAAGACATCGACCTGAGGAGTATTGCTTTTTAAGTATTGCTTTAACGTAATTTATTTTTCAATAAAACGGGAGAAAAATCACTTTTCATTGTTGATAATTAGAGTCAACACTTTTCATTGTTGATAGTTAAAAACAGTTATCTCGAAATTTGGTGGGAGAATAATATAAAAAATATTTACATTACTATACACTCCTCTATCGTGTACTATTCCCTCGACTCTAATCAACATGATTTATCTAAGTTAGCATCGAGTGTCATACTTCACATTTGATTTTCAACAAAGAAATGTTTCCTAGTCTTTATATTCTAAATAATCATTATATTTGCAGTTACTTTGATATGTGTAAAGGTGTATGTCCATAGTGGAGTATTTTAATACAGTTAACGTGACAGGAATTTTTCCTATTTATTTTAGTATCATCAACTTTTGAAGTAGATCTGTGATTATAATCTATAGCTGACAATGATGGTAAGTTGCGCATGAAACGGAATATCTATTCAAATCTGATTTTTAATCGGTATCAGTGATTCAGTTGTTCCTGATCATATTAATGCAAAAATCATGATAAGAATATTCTTCCCATAGTCTTTCAATTTTTTTTTTTTTTTTAAATCAGGAAATGGCTTTCTGTTAATTTTAAGCTGTCATTTTCTCTCTTTTGTGATGCAATGTATTTTAGAAGAAAGAAAGTGTCTTTTCCTGTGTGCCTTATACATATTCACTTTCAAACCAAGGAAGAATTTTTATTTCCGCATGGATGGAGAATATGTTAATTTTCTTTGCAAATCACAGTGTGCAATAATAACGGGATTTTTTTTTTAATGAACAGTCGTACGTGCAATCATCATCAACGTATGTTGTATGTGTAATCAATGAAAAGTCGCATGCACATGATGTTTTCAAATAAAGAAAAATCCAACCTTCGACTGATATTTCTTCTGTACAAATATCCCGTGTATTTAGAGAGAATTTGACATGGGTTCCTTTATTTTAAATTTCCTCATTTTTGTTCTTTGGCAAAGACTCGATTTGAATTATCCAGATAGGCACAGAACTATTATGTAAAACCACCGTTAAATGAGGGCTAAGTTTTATTTCATTTTAAATTTCAAATTGGCATGAGAGTGCTGAGATATTGGAGAGGTAAAGACTTAGGCTTTTTTCTTTGGACTTCATGATAAACAATCTCACCTAAACATCCATCATACCTGTGCGCTTAATCTCATAATTGATGGGAAAATTCTTTTAATATGGGTATCAAGAAATGTCACGCAGAATTTCATAGCTTTGCCATTATTGCTACGTAACTGCAAATAATGTTCAGCAGTGTCAGTTTAATATGTACGATGAATTCTACACAGAAATTTCTTACCCAGAAGCTATAATGATCGAAGGTTACGCTATCCTCTCTAAAATTCCCAACCGGAAAGCATCAGGCTGTTGGAAATCATTGGCATTCTTCTCTCCTACTCATTACAAATATTTTTCTCAAAACTTAACACTCCGTAAAAATGTTTTAATTAGTTTGGTGTATATGTTTTGAAAGTATCTACGTAAACATTTCCTCACGCAAATTCTTAACATATCCAAAAATCAAAATCCAAATGGGAATCAGGAGGAAATATTTCTTTCCGTTTTCACGTCCTTGTACGAAGTAAAAAGGAAGTATTGTAATTGCGAAAAATTTCGGGTATCATATTTCAACGAAAATATCTATTTTGACCGTTATCGAATGCAATCTAACGATGTTTTTGAGTGACATTCCTACATAAGAACAGAATAAAGGATACTCCCCCCCCAAAAAAAATCATGAAATTGATTTAAAATGGATTCTGAAGAGAATTTTTCGTGGCGTCTGTGCTTACGTACTTACCTACTTATGTATATATGTATCTCGCATAGCTCAAAAACGAGTAGCCTCAGAACGTTGAAATTTAATATATAGGACTGCTATAACATGTAGATGTGCACCTCCTATTTTGATTGCAATCGGCCGTACGAAAAGTATATAAATTTATGTATATATATATCCACTCTTACTTGGCTCAGTGAGCTCAGTTTTTTTTATATATTGATAAATTGTGCATTTTTTGCTTTAAAAATGATTGAATTATGTTGTTCTTATCTTCCGGTTAAAGGTTTTATGTCTTTAGTAAATCTGCGTGCAATATTTGTAGAATTATAAACAATTTAAAAGTTGTTTAACTGCGACTAAGCCTAATTATGTTTACGAAAGGAGCCACATTTGTTTACATTTGAAACTTAGCAGAATAGTGGATTTGTTGCCAATCTAGAGAAACTAAGCTTCGCAATAACAAAGATGACGCCTTCTTTTATCAATGCGAATTAAATCATGCTTAATCCATTCTGGAATTTATTCGAGAAAATAAGTGTTTAAGATTTACTTCCAAATTTTTAAAATGGATATTTTGAGTTTTTACGTATTTTTGCCTTGTCTCGAAGTGAGAACTGAATTGATTGAATGAGAAATACTAAATCGTCTGTAAAAAACTGTTTCTTTCATTTTTTTTGTTTGTTTAATTTTCTTTATACATCGTTTTAGATTTATTATAGCAATTGAATAGAACATGTGGCAAGGATAATTCTTCAGATGACGTAATTTTTGTGCATTTTGAGTTATAAAATGAATTATATGTAACGCTGTTAAGTGAACCTAGCGCCAGAGTGTCGCTATGGTAAACAAATATAGTGAATTTTAAAGAGTGCATTTATTCAATTGTGGTTTATGCGCTATCGAGAGAAGTAGATTTAATTCAATCCAGTAAGTTTAAATGAAATGCCAAATGCACATAATTTAATGTTCCGTACAAAGAAGTCATGTCGTGTATACATCAGATTTTTTAACTTCCTTGCACGAAGGAAATATTGTAACCGCAAAAAATTCCAGGTACCATATTTCGACGAAAATATCCATTTGACAGCTGTCGAATGCAATTAATGATATTTTTGCGTGACACCTATACGTGAGGACAGAATAAATTGCTCTCTTCCCCAAAACGAATTATAAAATTGATTTAAAACGGATTCCGAAGATAATTTTTCGTGGCGTGTGTACGTATGTATGTTTCTCGCATAATTCAGAAATGAGTAGCCTCAGAACGTTGAAATTTTGTATACAGGACTGCTATAATATGTAGTTGTCAACCTATTGTTTTGGTTCCAACCGGCTGCACCAAAAGTATATATATACAGGGTGTTTCAAAGATCATGGGGTAGAGATCATAGGATCGTGGAACGTACTAAAACATGCATTTTTTTAGGAATGTAGAGTCTAAAGTGACGGGTTAAGGCAGGAACGCAAAAAAACGGCACGAAAGGAAAATATGTTTATGCACAAAATCAACGCAAAGTGCTTCTTTGCAGCAATACAGTAGTCACAATGAATGTTCAAAATTGCGACCATCAGCAGTAATACATGCTTGGTAACGTCGCAGAAGGGATTGACGAACATTTTCATAAACAACAGGCATTTCGCGCACGCTTGCAGCCGCAATGGATAGTCGCGCAACGAGGTCTTCCAGTGAGTCAACGGGAGTCTAGTAAATAATGCTCTTCAGATGGCCCCATAAAAAAAATCCAAGCTGGATAAATCAGTCGAACGGGTCCACCACGGCCAATCCATCGGCCCGGAAATGTCCTATCCAAGTAATTGCGAACCCGCACGTGGTTATGGGCTGGTGCACCATCACGCTGGAACCACATGCCATCACGAACGACAGCCGGAACATCCTGCAGCAATTCCGGTAGCACCTGTTGTAGAAAAATATGATAACATAAGCCATTTGTACGTGCAGGTAAGAGGTATGGGCTTATGAGGTAGTCGTTAGCAATACCCACCCACACATTCACGGAGCAGTGGGTTTGGAATGCACGTGGACGTATGCCGTGTGGATTATGCATTGCCCACACGTACATGTTGTGGCTATTGAAGATGCCGTTCTGTGAGGAAGTTGCCTCGTCCGTGAATAGCACATCCGATGGGAAATTCGCCTGTGCCTCACACGGCTGCAAGAACCAATGACAGAAATGAACTCGAAGAGGGTAGTCTGTCTCTTGCAAGACTCGGACTCTGTGCAAATGATATGGGTGCAAACCATTTTCATTCAATACTCTCCAAACGGTGGAATGACTCAGCTGCAGACGACGTGCAATAGCTCTTGTACTTGTCTGAGATGATTCATGCACAATGTTCAAGATGGATTCTTCAATGCGATGTTGTCGTGCAGTTCTTCCACTCCTAGTATCAGAGGTGGCTTCAAATGACCCGCTTTCACACAAAGACCGATGCAACCTCTCGAACATTGCGTGCTTCGGCATATGCCTGTTCGGAAACCGTTCCTGATACAACCGCAGCGCTGCTCTGCCGTTCCCATTAGCAGCACCATACATGAGATGCATGTCAGCTTTTTCCCTGTGCGTAAACTCACCCATCACGCTCGAGATCAGAGTTGCGAATGATCCTCTGATGCATCGGATCGCGGTTTGTCCGGCTCACTACCGCCCTTTACCGCTGCATTGCCAGCCAATCACAGCTGTAGTTCCTATTCTGTTAGTGTTCCCGTTTTTGAACATTTATTGTGAATACTGTATTGCTGCAAAGAAGTACTTTGCGTTGATTTTGTATGTAAACACATTTTACTCTCGTGTCGTTTTTTTTTTTTTTGCGTTCATGCCTTAACCCGTCACTTTAGACCCTACATTCCTATACAAAAAGCGCATGTTTTAGTACGCTCCAAATTTGTCCCATGATCTCTGAAACACCCTGTATATACATATATACATCCAATCTGTTATTCTGCTCAGTGAGCTCAGTTATTTTTTATTCTTATATGTTGGTAGGCTGAGCATTTTTCGCTTTAAAAATGATTGAATTATGTTGTTCTTATATTCCGGTTAAGGTTCTTATGCCTTTAGTTAATCTGCATGTGATAGTTGTAGAATTGTTAAAAATTTAAAGTTTTTTAAGTGCCGCTAAGCATAATTTTTTTTTACCATAGCAGCGATATTTGTTTAGCCTACAGGACGAATTGCTTGTTTTTGCGCAAAAACTCTAATTTTAATTGTAAACATTTTTTTTAATTGTTTTAACTGCATTTAATGTTTTGTGTTTTTCTATATCTTTCAATTTTTAATTAAGATATTTCGAGTTTTTATGTATAGTTTCAGTTTTTTTTTTTTTTTTTTTTTTTTTTTTTATGTTATTCTGTGCCTTGTCGCGAAGTGAGAAATGAATTAATTGAATGAGAAATATATCTCTAATGAAATTCGAGGAAATAAGTGTTTCGTATTAGCAGCAAATGTTGTGGCTAGTCTGTGTCGGACACAGGAGAATGTTTACGAGGTATGCACATTAGGTAAGCGGCGCTGAATCGTCTGTGAAAAACTGTTTCTTTTTTATTTGCTTAATTTCTTTTATACGTCGTTTTAGATTTATTTTAGTATTTGAATAGAACATGTGGCAACGATTTAATAATTCTTCAGATGATAAAGTTTTTGTGCATTCTGAGTTATAAAATGAATGAGATGTAACGCTGTTAAGTGAACCTAACGCCAGAGTGTCGTTATGAAAAATAAGTATAGTAAATTTTAAAAAGCGCGATTATTCTGTTGTGGTTTATGTGCTGCTGAGGAAGTAGATTTAATTCAATTCGATAAATTTGAATGAAATGTTGGAAAAAATGCGTACGTATAATTTAATATTCCGTACAAGAAGTCATGTGGTCTACACTTCTTTTTTTTTCCCTTTTTTTAACTAATAACCAACTGTGGCCCTCGATATTTCTAGTTTGTGCGATTCATCTGAGGGTTAAAACTTTTTTGGAGTTTTTAAAAGTTGTTTGGAGAAAACCATTCATCTCAAACTAGTGTTGTTCAACGTGCGTTCCTAGTTATATGAATGGAAAAAAAAAGGCTTTCTCAATGTTTAAATTTTGCATTAGTTATCAATTTGCAATTTTGAATTTTTTACGCTAGGCGCAAAACGTCTGGTGTTTTAGATTCTAACATAATCTTTAAGTCCGAAGTCACACAAACCGATTTTTTGTAATATTTTATATGTAATTAAAAACATGTGAATTAAAAAATACATAGAATCAAAATACTCAGAACAGAATATAAACAAAGCAGCAAAGAAAAGGAACTGAGGCAGCCATATTCCTTATCATTTTGAACAGGAAAGATACTTTTAGTCTAATTAATGGAAGTCTTTAAATTATTTAGAATTAGATGAAGAAACATACAGCTGAATACAATCTACAGTTTGCTACAGAAGTTTACTAGTAATATCTGGTTTTATGTTTAGTACATAAGTACAGAAGGTAGAAGAATTAGGAAGAAAGTTTGCAGCAATTTTGCGTAACATGAGTTGAACATTAGGACAGGGTTCGTACGGTTCTTAAGAATCCTTAGGTTTTTTAGAATCGAATTTTGGTCCTTAAATGTCCTTAATTCCGTCCAAAATCGGTAGAAGGTCCTTAATTTTGATGATCTAAAATTTCGGTCCATTTTTACGCTTGCCATTTTAAGCGCAAATTACCATTTTGGAGGAATATTTTTGGCGATTCACTGACCGATATGGTTATTGTTTGAATTTGTTCCTATTTCTAATGTAACACAGACATTGTACCTTGGAAAGTTTAGAAGGATTTGAAGGCAAGATTTATAGATCTAAGATTATAGAAGATTCTAGAAAAATGTGACAGAAGGAAAAATGTTTTCATACTATTAACTCATAATGGTGTATTTTTCAGAATGTCTGTGACGAATTTCTTACTCTTTGGAGAATTTTTGAAAGAACAATGAAAACATAGTATTCGAATGTTTTACTTCTGATCCTAGAAGCCCTTTTTCTGAACATGAGTATTTTCCCTTTATTTATTTATTCATTTTTTCTTTTCCCTAAGTAGAAACATGGAAAATGTCAGTAATGCTTCTAATGTTAACACATGGACACGTATTTATTAACAATTTAAAAGATTGATTTTACATATCTCAATGCATGATATACAGGACTGGCATTAGGCATTTTCCCACTTGATGAAGTTTCTGTAGGTCCTGAATTCTGCTTCCATTGCCTGTCCTAAATTCTAAAATTTTTCCATTTCTAGATTTTATTGCTCTCTGCACCACTCAAATTCTAAAAATTCTGCCACACCGGCTCTGACCCTATATATTATTTCATATAATGTCAAGATATTGGCGAGTTAGGAAATAAAGCAACCTATTTATGAATCTACTTTTTTTTAGAATGGTATGACACAGGCTAGCTAATATCTTTAACTGAATTTATGCAGTTTCGATTTGTTGATAGGTCCTTATTTTTTTTTCTTTAATGATCCTTAAAAGTACTTAATTTTTTATGTGCAGAAATGTGTACAAACCCTGTAGGACTTATAAAAACATTATAAACGTTATAAATAATATAATTAACATTTTCTAAATAAAAATACAAGTAGCTAATATTCTAAATATAAATAACTAACAATAAAATAATTAATGTTTAAAAAAACGGATATTTCGTTTTTATATTAAAATAAAATAACAGTTTGAAAACCGTATTCACGAAACATGTTGCCACACATTTGCGTTAGCATTATTCGTAGCTGCACGTCGATATCGCAACCAAGGGAAGAACTCATTGTGCAGAACAAGAGGCACTCAGTAGCATTTTCTTTTGTGTCACGTGACAGATACCCGCTTTAAGCAAAATGGTTGGAAAAAGTTTTTGTCGCCCACTTTGTCTACAAAATAATCAAAATATCTTAGGTTCTTTATAAAAATTTTCAATGCGAAATTATAACAAATGTTAAGTAAATACCATCTAGTTGAAAGGAATGCGAACGTGTGCTGGGTACTGCGGAACAAAGCCGAAATAAAATATAAACCGCAGTATTCAAAGATTCGACGTCACGAGAGCATTAGAAGTCCACTGGTCCATATTCCCTCCGTTGCGATAACAACGTTTAGCGGCGGCAAGTGCCATATCCTGCCTGCGTTCTAGTCTTGAAAAATGCAACAATAGTAGTGAATGTACTTTTGCAGCATAGGGATGCTTAAAAAACTCTTTGGTCGAATATCTTTTTGAGAAGTTGAGAGTAGGGGAAGAGAGGTTAGATCTTTGGACCAGTTCTCCGAGGTGTTCCTCATTTCATCGGGATGAAACTGGGCAAGTTCGTGTAGTTATCTCACTTTTCTGGCAGTAACATCAGGTCAACTCTATGAATTTTATCCTGACAAGAGGCAAAGGTTGCGTCTGTTGTTGGGCCCTTTATAAGTGACGGCAGGATTTTGTAAAAATCCGTCCCAGTTTCGAAGGAGAATACCCTAGGGGAAAGGGATTCTAGTGCTTCCACCCTTTTTAACCCTTTCACTAACTTCTCGAAAGGAATTTCGACTCGACAGTATTTTACAGGCCATGTTGCATGTTACAGATTGATTCCAGGCAATCTCTGTCATAGCCTCTGAAATAGCATTGGCTATTGCAGAGGGCTTTCCTAAAACCGTGCTAAAAGGGCGGCGGCCGAACTCGAACTGTCACCTGAAAGGTTGTCAGATCTATCTCTACTATTCCACATACACAAATTCTAGATCCTACAATGAACCTGGCGAATACTCGCGCAGGCGTGAATAAATTCCGGCACATAAGAAGAGTTAAGAGTAACCATTTATTAATTCAAAGTTTAACAGGAAGGCACGATCTTCGTGCGTTACAAAACACCGTCAACTTGCGATGGGAAACTTAAAATGTAGACTACAATTCAAATCTAATCTAAAACAGAAGAGTGCTGGAGTAGCACGTTAATTTGCACCTAACAGGTTTACTCTCAAAAACCTAACAGGCGTGGTGATAATCCGAAACGGCCGAAACGCCTGCTAGCGTAACAGCGAGATGGCAATGAAACGTGGCTAGCAAAAACACGCTCTTACTAAACTCGGAGTTTTACCCATTTAAATAGTCACTTTAAATTTACATCCTGGCGAGACAATATGAGGGGAAATTGAGAGGTTCAGGAAAGGTATCAAACTCATTTCGACGGTGGACTTTAAAAATTAATTTTTTAAGTTTTCGTGTTTTCACCAAGAAATTTTATACATAACTGCAATAACATCAGTTTATAAAATATATGTTCAAAATTTCGATTTATTTTAAATTAAAAATTTTTAAAACAAATAATTAATTATCTTAATTAAAGATTTAAAATGCTCCTTGCGCTCTAATTTTCAATATTTTTCCTAATTTTTCCTTTTAGTTAGTTATAAAGACTCGACAAAAGCTTCTGTATGTTCGATATTGAATAGGACGGATCAGAAATTTTTTAAAAGGATTTTTGTGAATTTATATGCAGTTTCCGGGAAAATGTCACCTTTTGTTAAACATTATCGCAAGTTTAAACTTCTTACTAATCTCCTATCCAAAAATACATACACATATCTACTGTAACATGTAACAAGATAGTTTCTTCCAAATATCATTCATTTTTAGTTACAAATGTGACGCATGGAGCATTTTTAAAACATACGAACTGCGAAAACATTTGTTTCGAGAAAACCGGATTTAAAATTTTTCTTCAAACTTACCTTTAATACATGGTTATGAGAAACAGCAAATCCACTTTAAATATGAATTTGTAAACACCAGATCACATTTCCGTATCATTTAACTATTTTTAATCTCATAATAAATGGACAAAAATAAATAAATCATTTAAATAATAATTATTAATAATAATTAAAATAAATATGTCATATATTAAATATGACAAAAATAAATATATCGCAAACTAGTATGTGATTCGAAGTTACAGGTCGAAACAATTTATGCATTATATTGAAATGAAACTTTTAAATTTCACCCGCACCATATGTTTTACCTACATTTGTTACGTGCACATTATCTTTCAATGCTTTACAATATTTTTTACTATTTTCGTTTTTTTCCCAAGCGGCTAAACTTCTCTTTTTGCTTTAGTTCGAGCGACGCTGATCACCCTTTTTTGCAACGAGTAGGGAAAACGAGTTTGTTTCCTCCTCTTCTACGCGTATAGCATTTATATAACCAAAGTTAAATTCGTAGTTGTCAATACTGACATTTCTAGCCTATTTTTTAAAAAAATAAACACTTCTTTTGGGCAAAGATATGAATTATAACATCAGTAAATAACAATTGAAATACATTTTTTTTTACATTTTCTCCAAAATTTAAAAGGCAAAGTTTACGTTGTTTATACAATTTAAATGCTTGTTACTGCATTAAAAAATTAGAATATTTGAACCCGATTTTCTTGCATACGCTGTAGTTACGTATATGGAATAGTACGAGATTAAAAAATAAATTCAATATTTTGGTTGATTTTTAGCTATTTTATAATCCACCGTCCCCTTAAAATAAATTTCTTATGCGAAAATCCCTACAAGGTCAACGAGGACTTGCTCAACTACAGGGTCGACTTTTTTTCATCTCGGTCACGAGAAATTTCGCAGACTTGACTTGGACTAAACTCAGATTAGGAGAAATGCCTGTAGAGATAAAATTTTCCAAATGCTATGTATATATCTCTTAAGCAGCTCCCTTTTTAGAGACAATACGTCATTTAGAAGCAGGAGGTATGAAAAATGAGCAATGCCGTCGCCGGGACTCGAACCGCGGATCTTTCAAATACACGCCGAGCGTGCTGACTACTACACCACGCAGGCATGCGAAGAAGGCGGGAGAAATGCGTTATATACTCCCCCTTTTGAAGGGCGACTGTGGATTAGGGGATCCGATCGCCAAATCCCGATGGTAGACAATCATCATCCAGCACCACTTGTTGAGACAGGTGACGGAGGACGGGGACGCCTGACGTATGACAGAGGCAAGCAGGCATTTGTCCCACGTCCTCCCCTATCTAGGCCACATCGGAAGTTTATTAGAATCTTATATCTGATCATTTTTTAACATGGCCTTACAATGGCAATTTCACATATTGATCGTTGTACAGAGGTTTTCAGTATGCTACAGTTTACATTGTTGAAGATTCACATATAAGGTTGAAGAATACATATAAATAGAAGACATTACACAATATACAAAATACAATTAAAATACAATATACAATTAAAAAGTACATAACATATACAGATTTAGATAGTTACACAATTATACAATAATTAATATCATAATAACACATATAACACAGCTACACATATAATACAATAAAAAGTTAGATATATGAAATTCATCAGTATCAAATGCGAAGATTTCATGTGTTCATGAGTTCATATGCTATACTCATTTATTATGTTAGGTACATGCAATTGCCAAGTCAGTTCTTATCTTCATAAAGTTCATAAAGCAATAGCTGGCTCCCTGAACAGTCATTTGGTACTACAGTTTGTAGAGTTCTACAGTTCATTATTGATACGTAGGACTTGGTTGTTATTTTATTCATAGGACACTATTTTATATCTGTTATTAGTTCACCTGGCAGATGTCCAGACCATACGCATTTATATGATCTAGCACTCGACAAATGGTGTTTCGAGCATGCCGATTTTTGACTAAAAACTTTCTAAAGGCCTGCATGCTGTCTCTTGGTTCCGGCAGGTGGTATGCCGCTGTTAGGTGACATTGGAAGAGGTAATGGTCTGGGGTACCTTCTGACCCACAGACACAGATGTTTGTATCGCTGAAGCCAAATCGGTGAAAGTAGCTAGGGAAGGGACCATGGCCTGTCACAAAGCTTGTGAGGGCAGAGATGGCTTGATGTCGATCAATGTTAACTTTAGGATAGAATTCATATGCTCTTCTACCCGTATCTGCCTGGTCCCATTCCCGCTGCCATTTTGCCATTGCTCCTTCAAGCAGCATTCTCTTCAGATGTGATACTGGGGCCGGGATATTAACTGGTCGTGCATTGTAGTTCCTTGCAGCTTCTTTTGATCTGCGGCCTCATTGCCAGCATCTCCTCTATGGGCTTTGACCCATACTATGTCATAACGCGCCTGTGGTGTGCTGCGTAGAAGATGTTGTAGGTCTGCGATAAGAGGCGACGTATGCTCATGGTGGTCCAATGCATATAATGTGGACAAGCTGTCCGTGAAGATGGTAGCTCTGTAGATGCTATTACTTATGGCGTAGCGAACTGCTGCAGTTATAGCAACTACCTCTGCCTGGAAGACGCTATTTTTTAAGTCCAGGTGACCTTTCCATTTGAACTGTTCCATTCGATCCTGGTAAAATGAGTAATGTCCTAGCCGGGACGCCAACCATAGACCTCTCAAAAACGCGTCGAGCGTGCTGACCGCTACACTACGAAGGCATTTGAAGAAGGTGGGAAAAATACCCTATATAATCATCCACCACCTTTCTTAGTTCGGGCGCCACTGTAGGGACATCGGTGTTTTTTTTTTTAATGAACTATGTCCTAGCCGGGACTTGAGCCACGGACCTCTCGAATAGGCATGGAGCGTGCTGAACACTACACCACAAAAGCACGCGAAGAAGGCGGGAGAAATACCTTATAACTTAATTAAATGTATAAGAAATGTATGGAAATAATTTGAAGGTAAATGAAAATGACGTCGTGTTTAGATTGAGGAAAGGACCCTAGCTGTTCGAATGCGATTTTTTATGCTAAAAAAATAAAATCTGAAAAGGTTTAGATTTTAGTGTCGCAGCATAGGGAATCTTAAGAATTTTTATGCCCTCGCTGAGCTTTAAAGTCACCAGTCTGCTCTTTAACTCACTTCTGCTAACATAAATTGTTTAGCATACCAATTCCTGACATTCATTTTGCGATGTTCATGAGTCTTTTCTTAGTTCATATCTATGTCCAGTTTTTTTAACAAGAGGACCTACGCAACTTTCTCTGTCTTTATTAAAAAACATTACGTTCTTCAAACTTGCACCACATAAAATCCAACAGCAAAACACATTTACATTACATATTTTATAAAAGCAGCATGGGTTTAGAATTCCCCACAGAATGTTCAGTGTTGCGATTAGTTCTTCCTTTCAGTGTTTTATGAGTTCGTCGTATGGATGTTTAGTGTTAGTTTTACTATACATTTTTTATACATTTCATATTTTACCATATTTTTTTTATATCTTGTTATTATTTCTCGAAAAATAACACATCTCGACAGCGTCTGGTGGCAATATCGTTTTATTTGAGAAAAGGTAAGGAACAAAAAGGAGAGATTCGAGACCGCCTCTCGTGCTTAAAAAAGCAGCACTCTGTGGTGGTATTTTTACTTCCTTGTACGAAGTAAAAAGGAAGTATTGTAATTGTGAAACATTTTCGGGTACCATATTTCAACGAAAATATCTACTTTGACCGCTATCGAATGTGATTTAACAATGATTTCGAGTGACATCCGTAAGGACAGAATAAAGGACTCTTCCCCCCCCAAATAATTATAAAACTGATTTAAAATGGATTATGAAGGGATTTTGTCATGGCATCTGTGCGTATGTACGTACCTATGTATGTATCTCGTATAACGCAAAACCCAGTAGCCTCAGAAAGTTGAAATTTTGCATATAGGGCTCCTATAACATGTAGATGTGCACATCGCAATTTGGTTGCAATCCGCCGGACCAAAAGTATATAAATATATGTATATATATATCCTTTCTGTTACTCGACTGACTGAGCTCAGTTTCTTTATTTTTATAAGTTTGTAAATTGTGCATTTTTTGCTTTAAAAATGATTGAATTATGTCGTTCTTATCTTTCGGTTAAGATTTTTATGGTCTTAGTTAACTTGCGTGCAACAATTGTGGAATTATAAACAATTTAAAAGTTTTTGAAGTGTGGCTAAGCTTAATTTTTGTTATGATTTGGTTACGATCACGTCCGTATTTGTTTATATTTGAAGCTTAGTAGAACAGGGGATTTGCTGCCAATCTAGAGAAACTAAGCTTCGCAACAACAAAGTAACGTCTCCTTTATTACCGCGATTTAAATTATGCATGATTCATCAAGGAATTATCATTTAAGTTATTAGCTGGTTTTTGCGTACAAATTGTAATTTTAGTTGTAAAAATTGTTTTAACTGTACTTGGTGGTTTATGTTTTTCATAACTTTCAATTTTTAATGAAAATACTTTGAATTTTTATGTATTTTTGCCTTACCGCGAAGTGAGAACTGAATTAAATAATAGCGCATGCGCATTAGGTAAGCGGCGCGGAATCGTCTGCCAAAAACTGTTCATTTTTTATTTGTTTAATTTCTTTCATACATCGTTTTAGACTTATTATAGTATTTGAATAGAACTTGCGGTAGTTCTTCAGATGCTATAATTTTTGCTCACTCAGTTGTTTTAAAATGAATGAGATGTAATGCTGTTAAGTGTGGCTATGGTAAATAAATATAGTGAACTATAAAAAATGCATTTATTCTATTGTGGTTTATGCTCCATCGAGGAAGTAGATTTAATTCAAAATTCGTTAACTGCTAATTAATTCAATATGTTTAAATGAAATGCAGGACAGTTGCGTGTAATTTAATATTCTGTACATCAGGTCATGTGGCGCGCACATCAGGTTTTTTTAAAGATACCTTACAGATGATTAAATTTATTTAATGGTGCTAGGTGATGATGATTTATTGGCACCCTTTCACAAAGTTTTGTCCCATTTACTGTCACAAAGCCATTCATTGATTTTACTGTACAATTATTTCACTGAGTAGGCGCCTACGGCCAGGAAGGAGGGTTAACATCTAATCCTCGTGTAATTGGAATCACCGAAGATTTGCATTGTGTCACCGATGCCATTAACATACTTTTCGACAACAAATACAATCAAGTCGCTCAGTGAGCTAATGTGCGGTTTTGAATGATTATTACAGTTAAACAAACATAAAGCTTTCAGAATGAAACACACGTTCGTGAGTTGGAATGGTCAACAGAGCAGTGCAGTTTTTTATGGACTTCTTTCCTGGTGTTATGCATATAAATAAGTGGGTATTTACTTGCGTAACACGTAATCACCTCTTAATTCATAACTAGGAAATAATTTGTACTTTTTCTGTCACAAAGTCGCTTTGTTAGTTTCTCTCGTGATCTGTAAGTATATATGAATATTAAATTTCACTGTTATTTCGTTTTGCTCCGATGTCAGAATAATAGTGATTGAGATCGGTGTCGTCAATTATTCAATGAAACATCTTGTGACAACACAAACAGTTTATTTGAAAATCTAACAAGTGACAGCTTTAGCTTTGACATCTGAAGCAACACTCAAAACATAAATGGCGTGAGGTATTACTCATTAATTCTCAAATACACATGAAAAGCAACTAAAAGGCATTTTTCTCATTTTTTTTAACAAAACGAACAAGCTCAAAACATAAATGTAAAAAACCCCGACTGTTGTCATTCGTAATTTATTAAATTACGTCAAAAAAAAGATAATAATAAGATAAGATGTTCAATTTGGCTAACTTTGATTTTGCAAACATAACTGGAGTGTAATAACTGGAGTCTTAAGTAGGAACAGGCAGCTTATTAAATCTATGTTCGTGCATGTGTAGAAGATACAACAAAGATAAGAAAAGTTCAAATTCCCCTTTATTTGCTTATCGATTTTACAAACGTTCCCGCACTTCGGGATACAAAGACCAACCACTTGTGGTCTGAACGTAAAAGAATGTTGGAGTATTTTACTAATTTAAGTTTTAAGTTTTAAAGTTCAATGTTCAATAACATATGTAAGACAAAATTAGGATAACAATTCTAAATCACATGACTATAACAAATACTGCATGGGTGTAAAAGTTTGTGACATACATGATAAAACAACATTTAGACTGTGAAACTTGTGTGTTCAAATAAAACAGTAAATAATACCAGAAAATACTCCAACAGAGGATTTAAAGTTGCGTTGTGTTAAATTTAAAATAAACTATTGGGTCCAGTGTTCTAAGTTATTAGAGAAGACATTACAAGATAAGTTAAATTAAATATAGGATTTATTAACAGATAAACTGACTTAGTACAAAATTTTACATAGGTGATGGTGGTGGTGTTCAAAAATAAAATTTTTCATACCGATTCCACATGGAGCCCAAAATTTACATACAACTTCCATGAAGATACATGGATACACAATCAAGGCAGTAGATTTCAACAAAAAATTTTCTTGCTTGATCATTTGGTTTCTATAAGGAGAGAAAAAATAATGGTTAGTTTTCGAAATTTTTTGTCATTTTCGTCGCCCTCCATAGGAGCCTTCTCTCCTCCATTTCTTCCGACATCGTTCTCTGATAACGCAGACAGCTACTCGGCACGAAGCGACAGTTTTCTGGTCTCGTGACACCTTCAGTATAATTTTCCTTCTCGTCGTCTGCCAACGTCTCTCCTCCTCGTAGAACGCTGCAAGACTTTTTCTTCTTTCCGCCAAATACTCGTTTGGCGATCCGAGATGGTACAAAACAAGCCAAATGCACTGCAACTCCAGGGGAAAGAATGCACACACGAAGGTGAAGCAAGGGAGCGGGGATGCCGGATGTTGGCGAATAATCGCCGATCCTCCAAGGTCATCAATCTATCAGCAGGAGCTAGCCTCGTCTCGGGGTCCCAATCCAGCATGGTGAAAGCCTGCAAGAAAGCGAATCATCCCGTCCCCTCAACCTTGGCGTAGCGTAGTTGTATACAAAAAGTATCCTATCTAGCAGGGTGCAGAAATCTCACTTGATGACAGAGATTTCCCAGACCACTGTCTGGCGGGCCGAACAAAATGTCACAACAAAGTCATAAATCTTGATTTCCCAAAAGGCAACGTAAAAAGTTTTCGAAAAGAATTAAGGATTTGTTTTTAAATACTAGTAATTAATACAAGACCGAAGAAAAGTACTTTAATTAAAATATAATAATCACATAGAAAAATTTCTTAAATTTTCTACAACACCAAACACGACCGCCATAGTCAGAAAATAAAAATTACTTCAATTAAAATATAATAATCACATAGGAAAAATTTTATGTTTTCCACAACACCAAACACGACCACCATAGTCAGAAAATATGGATCCCAAATTTAGCAGAAAAGGGGGCACATTAACAAAACTTAATTAAACTTTAAACACCAACTTGTGTAAGCAAAAACTTTAAAAGAGCTTTTAAAAAAATTGACCTTAAGGGTCAACTTAACAAGAGATTAAACATTAAGCAAACAAGTTAAGAATAAGTATTAACTGAACAAAAAATTTAAATAGTTAACCAAACTACCTAAAGGAAAAAGAAAAATTAATTACTCAAGCAACTTAAAATCAGAGTTAACCAAAACTGTCAAAAAAAAATTAAATGACAACAATTACTTTTCAACAAGGCAAAGAAATTTAAGATCAACTACAAAATAAAAACAAATTAATAACCTTTAAGTCTGATAGCAGAATTAAGTTAAATCATTACAATTAAGACATTTAAATTCACAACTGAAATAGCTAAGTATGTAATACATAACAAGAATATAAGACTACTAACTAACTAAAATTTACATAATAGCTCACTTTTAATATTTCACACGGATGACTAGCACTAAGACTGGCCTTTTAAATGACTACGTCTGTAGTACGCAAACTACTGAAAACTACAATACGTCTTTAACTTTCGAGAGGATTTAGACCTTTGGCCTTAAAGGCGGAAAGTAACTTATGGCAAGCTCGCGTGAAGCCTCGTAGCAAGAGGGCTCTCTCTCTCTCTTTCTACTCTTGGCAAATATTTAAGCGTTAGCAAGTACAATTTGCATAAACATATTCACGCGTTCATTCTGGCCGGAAGTGGGAAATGAGAGATGATAGTAAAGTTTTAAAATGAAATAAAGGTTAGTCAACTTGAGATCCTTACACATTTATTTTGAAGATTTCTCTTTCTTCTAATGTTCTTGTACATGAAGATATCGCCGAAGAGACCATAGAAAATGCTTTCAGTTATTGGCCTAAATATTAATGCAGGCTGTCTTTGATTCATATGTCATGACGTATCTTTGATTCATATGTTATCGAACCTGTATCTAATAAATTGCTTAGGACCTTCAATAAATTTGATTAAATTGCGATACATTAAAATAAACATGAAACAGAACTCAAATTACGCACTTTCCTCGATCTTCATAATGTCAAATCACTCCATTCAAGTTGTCCGTCTAGGAAGCTTTTGTAATAAGTTCATACAAACCTGAAAGTTGCAAGAGCAAGTCTTACTTTATGGCCTTCAATATGTAATCCTTGGACATCTACTATGTAACGTTGACACCTCTTGCTCTATCCCTTCTAGAACTCATCATTTGGAAGACCATTTATATTTAAAAATGCGCTTTATTGAATTTCCTCATTATTATTAGAATACAGAACGTTGAGGTGATAATTCTCTTGGAAAGAGAAAGTGGTCTATAGCTGCCAAATATGATAACACATATATTTTAGGCCCTCTTTTTTTACTTCCTTGTACGAAGTAAAAAGGAAGTATTGTAATCGCGAAAAATTTCGGGTACCATATTTCAACGAAAATACCCAGATTGACCGCTATCGAATGTAATTTAACAATGTTTTTAAGTGACATCCGTGCGTAAGGACAGAATAAAAGACTTTTCCCCAAAAATAATTATAAAACTGATTTAAAATGGATTCTGAAGAGATTTTTTCGTGGCGTCTGCGCGTACTTACGCACATATGTATGTACACACATGTCCATAAATTAAGGATAATTCGGAGTCACGCGGAAATCGAATTCTAAAATAAATATATCACCTGCAAAATCACTACACACATCTTCAAGAATCATATGCAACTTTCAGGAAGTAACCAGATGGCACCGATGGTACGTCACATTGACAAGAGTGTAAGAGAGTGATATATAAGGAATACAGGCAAAGAAGTAAAATTGTTCGCAGGCGCTTTATAAGCATTTCAGTGCAATAACCGAATAGTTATGACACAAAGCACGCATTTGGATTGTTTTTTACGTGGTAGAATTATCGGCCGTCTGGAATGTGGGCGTACCCAACTGGAAGTATCAGACGAACCTGGAATTGCTCAGAGTGTCATCTCCAGGCGTTGGCAACGATTCCAAGATGATGGTAATGTGAGTAGACTTTACAGCACAGGTTGCCCCAGAGTTACAATGCTGAATGAGGACCGGTATTTGGCAGTTACTGCCAAAAGAAACAGGCGGAGCACAGTCTCAGACCTGTCTCGCTAGCTCTCTTCAGAGACTCGTACGACAATTTCAAGGCAGACCGTGTACAGACGCTTAGGGCGGATTCGTCTATATGCTCGTAGACCTGTAAGAGGCGTTCCACTTACTGCAACTCACTGTCGCCTGCGGTTATCCTGAAGTAGAGGGCATGCATTGTGGACACCGCAACAGTGGGCTTGTGTGATGTTTTCCGACGAGTCCAGGTTTAGCTTGCGGTCTGATTCTCGCCAGACTTTCATATGGAGAGCTCCAGGTACCCGTTACCACCAAGAAAACATCATTGAACGACACCGTTACGGTGGTGCAGGAGTGCTCGTTTCGGATGGAATTATTCTGGGTTCCAGAACTGACCTGCATGTTCAAATTGGAACCGTGACAAGCCAAATTTATCGGGACGTGATTCTGGAACAACATGTACGTTTGTTTCGGGGCGCCATGGATGCACAATTTGTGTTTATGGATAACAACGCCCGTCCTCACCGTGCAAAGATCGTAAGCGAATGCCTTCAATCGGAGGATATCACCCGTATGGACTGGCCAGCATTCTCACCGGACTTGAATCCAGTAGAGCACGTGTGGGACATGCTTGGCCGACGAGTTGCAGCCCTTCAACCTCCTCCTACATGTCTACCGGAACTTCGGAGAGCATTGCTTTTTGAGTGGTGTAATATCCCCCAAGATCAGATCGATAATTTCATACTCAGCATGCCTAGGCGTTGTACGGAATGTATTGCATCGTCTGGGAGGCATACAATGTATTAACAATCATACCAACCATGTAATATTGGTTTTTTGTAAATAGGTGTTTTTTGTAATTTCCTCCAGGGAGAAAAAATCGCTAATTTTTTTAATAATATCAAACATATAGCATCTTTTTTTGCTCTTTGCCTTTTGTTTAATAAATAAGCTTTAAAAATAAGTCAAATTTGTTTTGCTTCTAACTTTTCCTTTGCCTGATTTTGCATTATCCTTAATTTACGGACATGAGTGTATATATATCTCGCATGTCTCAAAAACGAGTAGCTTCAGAACATTGAAATTTTGTATGTTGTTTCTTTACTCTTAAAAGTTTGTAAATTGTGCCTAGATGATTGTATTATGTTGTTCTTATCTTTCGGTTACGATTTTTATGCCTTTTGTTAACCTTGAATGCAATAATTGTAAAATTATCAATAATTTAAAAGTTTTTGAAGTGCGGCTGAGCCTAATTTTTGGTTATGATCGCGAACATATTTGTTTACATTTGAAGCTTAGAAGAAGAGTGGATTTGTTGCCAATCTAGAGAAACAAAGCTTCGCAAGAACAAAGTAACGTCTTCGTTTATGATCGCTAATTAAATTATGCTTGATTCATTCTGGAATTATCATTTAAGTTATTAGCTGGTTTTTGCGTACAATTTGTAATTTTAATTGTAAAAATTGTTTTAACTGTACTTGGTGGTTTATGTTTTCTGTTTTTGTATTTTGTCTGTTTGTATTTTGAATTGTTATGTATTTTTAATAAATCATAACATAAATAAATTATAAATCATAAAAATAGGTGAATTTTATTTGGAATGAACTTAAATTTCAAACTGTGTAAGAAGGAATCAAACGAATTTCATAAAAAAAAGAGATATTAATAAATATATGCCAAATTGAGTTAACATTGAGGAGCTAAAATTTTGAGAGTCAATTTTTTAAGAACTACTCGTGCGATGTTTACAAAACTTGGCAATTTGATCTAATTTGAGTCGTAGAATCGAAGTATGGAAAACATTTGGCATATCCTTTCAGAAAAAGTCCGATTTTGTGTCAAAATACCTATATTTGAACAATGCTACATATAAATCTAATATATATCCTATCCTTTCGAGACATGAAAAACGCAATTTGAATTTAGTCAATCGGCCCAGTAGAACGGGAGATATAGAACCCTCTTTTTTTCGCAGTGTACATCTAACCATAGTTATGTGCAGTCATGAGTTACGTACGATACAAGTTTTAGCCAGTTAATAAAGAGTTCTTGTAAAATCTTTCCTAATATCAAAATAAATGGAATGCTAATTATTAACAGTTTATATGGTGAAACGTTTCCGTAAACGAAAATCTTTGCCAAACAAATCTTCAAACTTAAAATAGGAAAAAAGTGGTCATAACAAAGTAAATATAAAAGCTGGTACAGCAGAAGTCCAGAAATCCGCAATGCTTGGGACCAGAGGTTGTGTGGATTTTAGGATTTTGTGGATTTCAGGACAGAAAAGCCAAATCATAATATTCAGAATAAAAGCGCAAAATAAATAAGGCATATTAGATACATTTACTTTTATTATTATGTACAATAACAATGATTATGTACAATAACATTATTACATTATTTTATTATATACATTAAATTATTATATGTACATATACAATCGTACACATACAACTCGTATATTATATTATTTATTTATATTAGTGACTACAGGAATATTTTAAAGCGTTAAAGACATATACAGAAGAGACGTATAAAAGTAAGGGATACTAGTAAAGCATAAAATATTTCATTTTTTTTATTTTTTAAAAGATTTTTCTGATAGAGGTTTGTTTTAAAACTTAGGTGCTCCAGAGTAAGATTTTTTTTCTTTTTTTGTAAATTTTTTTCACCATGTTCCAAACCCTCATTAAAAGATATTTTCTCACTCCTTTCACATTCATTATCTGTGTCGGTGTCGGAATCGTTTTCTTGCTGTGGCGACTTCAAAACAGAGCCAATGATTTCATCATCCGTTATCCGATATGCCAGTGTTGGCTCATCTGAACCCATCATCCATCCTAAAAACCTCTTCTGGAGTAAGATTTGTTTTCTGCCACTAATACAGAATCATTATTATTCGGTAATTATGACGTCATTATTGGATAAATATTTTTTCTTCGGTATTTCATTCTCCGGTTTCTGGAACCTATAAATTCATTGCTTATATTTTGAAAGGCAATGCGGATTTCAGGAGCTGGGGGATTTCAGGTCGGCGGATTTTCGGTACTTGACTGTACAAACAGAAACAATGCTAAGTACGATGCACTTTCATCCTTCAAGATTTGGATCTCCTCAATTTACAGGGAGACTTGCAAAGGTTAAATAACTTCATATCCGCCTGTTACAACGGCCGAAAAGAGTTTTCTCGTGAATTCTGGATGATCAGAAAGGCTTTCGAATGTGACAGTATAGCTTCACATTTCGATTCACACATAGAATAAGAATCATCATAGAATTAATAGCAGGCAATTAAAGCAGCCTGCAGATTTGACCGAGACGCTTTTTTTCAAAATCAGTCATAGTTTCCCGCAATGCTTTGCATAAAAACGTGGAAACAAACATACATAAAGCGATAGAGAGAGGACAAAATAATTCGAGAAGAAATTTTTAAGAAATTTCCCCATAGTGTTCAGGCAGTGTTACTCTAATTTGCAAAGGCAAAGTGACGAGGACATTAAAATCACCTACGCTCGTTCTACATTTGAATGTGTTCTGTATTTAAATATGAAGAAAAAGTTCAGAATAGACGGTATGAATGTTAGATCAGATATTTAAAATTTTTGAAGGAACATTAAAAAAATTGCGTATTCACAATTACCGTCCGCACGATAGGTGATATGCAGAAATCCATTTATACTTTGCCCTCTTAAAAAAATGCATGGCTCGCTCGACCTTCAAGTAAAATAATGCAGCCTGAAATGAATTTTTTAGACGAATTCTTTAACCCAAATATCTTTTCTCCCCCTTAAAATTCTGAGAAAAAACGGCCGCAACGTGCAATCTATGTGCAGTTTCCTTTTATTAGGATATGTCACACCCAATTCCTCGTTCCGTAATTTGTTCAAGAAGTACTGATTACAACTAATCCGAAACAACGAATGATTCATAACGGATCCCAAATGAAGTTTGACGCAACGCTTTACAAAAGAATAATCTGAAAAAAACTATGGTCCATATTTTTTTGAGGCTCTACGACCATGAAGTTGCTTGAAAGGAAGTCAAGGCTCTTTCTTGGATCTTAGTGTTCCTCTCCCCCAATAAACAAAGTATGTCTTTGTTTGATCGGTTACCTGTCGTTGGCAACACCAATTACTTCATTACTAACTTCCTGGAATGGTTACCAGCATTGCTCAATATGAGATTCGTTTCAAAGAAACGAGAGGCGTTGTGCGTTACAAACGTGCTCTCTATTTAGGTGAAAAATCTCTTAGCATAATCATCCTATTTTCACTAACGGAAAGATTTTTTAAAGAGGGCGAGGGAAGATGTGAAATGCATCGCGAAGCACTTTTTTTTACCTTGAATAATCATTACGTTACAAATTATTATAAAAACTTGCATAAAATAAGAATGTGAGGGAATAATATATTTCCTAAGGAGATTGTTGTATCCTTGAAAAGAATAGCTGTCATTTTTACGGCTGAATTTATCTTAAAGATATACTTTGCTTAAAATATAAAAGATGAATTTATATTACTCAAGTTTATCAAAAGTTCTTTCAAAGCCGCGCAATTTGTAATTCAATAAATGTACTAAAAAAAACGTATGATTCACAAGAGAAAGCAAATGCGATTTTGACTCAACATATGTGCAAACTTATGTTGTTTAAACCGCGCAACTTACGGTCTTTTCACTATCTTTTTCACTATCTTAAAGCGGCTCGTACACCTTAAAACCCTTCGAATCTTCGAATATGTTACTGTTGCAAGAATTGAGATTACTTATTTGTTTGCAATTGCTTCCAACCTTTTACAGCTGACTACATAATATAGCTGCTTTGGGAACTAGTAACCAGAAAGTTTGTGTTGCCACAAATAGTTTTATAACTTAATCTGCTTTGTGACAAAATTTTTCATGCCTTCGCGTGCATTATTTGCTTAACTGTGCATTATTAACCAAATAATGCCTTTTTTATTTACTTCACTAGTGGTAAACCCAAAATTTAAGTATTCTTGAGAATAACTTCTTGATTTAATTTTCGGATCCCCGTTCGTCTGTGCGCTTGTCGATGCTTTATTATCGTGCAATGTTCGCTTAGGGCTAAAAAATTCATCCATGATTCTATTTAAATCTACTGCCGTATTTAAAACCGTGAACTGCAATTAACGCGCAAATAACAAAATGCAGATGCAAGATAGATTCGGTAGCGACAGAACGATTGACTCGACGGCGATTGCACGAGGTGCAACATTTATACACGTTTTGCGCAGACGTTCGATAGGTTGCGCAGATGTCCGCGACAATGCCGAATGTGATGGATAGAGAGCAACAGAGACTAGAGTATTTTTCTAATTACATTTTGTGCTTTTAAAAATGGATGATTGAGGAAATAAATATTTAATTAAAATTTATTAGAAATCTGTTCCAATTTAAAAATTAGGAAGGGAAAGTAACATAATACTAATTCTATTACTTAAAAGCAACTATTTAAAATATCTATTACTTTAACATATACAAAATTTAATACTTATCTTGATAATATGCACGCTTTATAATTAAGGTCTTATTGTAGCTTTAGTATCAAAGTACATTATTATTGTGTGGGGTTTTACTTATTTAATTCAATGTTCAATCCTAGGAACCCCACAAACACTAACACGCGAATAATCGCTCAAGTGTGTTAATAAAGACGTAAGATTTAAGAAGGGTTAACTACCCTTTATTTCGCAGAATAAATACCATCAGTTCCTAATTCGGAACGTACAGCAAAGCCTCCACTTGGGCTTGCACTTAAATGAATAAGAAATTAAACTTAATTAAGGTTAACTAAAGCTAACTAAAGACATAGCCGAAGATATCAAGATTCAAGTAGTTGGCCCCTAAATCTTAATAAAATCGGCGAACCCAAACAAGAGCCTAAAGTATGGCCGAGCGTAGCAAAGCTAAGAGAGGCGTAGCCAAAAGACAAACGCGCGCTCGTCAGAAACTCAGACTCTGTCTCTCAAAGTCGGTGAAACATCGACTGATCTCTCTTTCTCGAAGTCGGCGAAACATCGACTTAAATTATACTCTTACTCATTTGCATTCACTGCGTTTCTGAAATTTCATTCTGGTAGGAAATTGTAAGCTGAAACTAGAATAGATAGAAAAGATGCATAAACTGAACTGTTAATAAAATTAGGATAAACCTTACAATTGCATTCAATACATTATTATTGTGTAGGGGGGCGATGAAAATTGGGCAGCAAATATTGAAAGTTTGAGAAGCACTGGTTTAAACAATTTTGCAGGTAAATATTGCATCGGATCTGCCTAACGCTGGATAGACAGTAAGCGAAATAAGCACGAACTTAGGGCATCATGCATAATATTTGGTGGCAACATGCGTTTATTTGAAAAGTGATACGGACACGAAAGGGAGGATTCAGATTAATAGCACTTCTAGTGCTATCTGGAATAGTTCGAAACGTTTTACTTATTTTCCAGAAAAATAAGCCATGGGAAAAAGTCTCCAGTTTTCACTGGTGCTCATAACTCTTAAAATAATTAGCGCCTGGAAAAACGAATCGTTTTCGGTAAAGAAAACTGAGTGAATCTGAAATGCGATTCCATCTGCATTCTTGTAGCAAAATTCTAGTAATATTTCAATTCCGAAGTGAAATTAAAAGAATCTAACAGAACTTTTACGGTCACGGTTGAGCGAATTTAAAGGCGAGGTCGCACAGCGTCTTCTATCTCCGTTCTCACAGATGCCTCGGGCTAATCTGAGAGGTCGCGTACCTTTATGTGTTGAAGCTTGTCTCATCTAGGACGATGCTATTGTTCGAGACTTTCTTGACTAACCGCTCGCGTGACTGATGTGACTTATTCCTCACCTAATGAAACGAAAGGAAATCAGAACAATTAAAATAAGTATCTTTCGCCATTTTGCGGTTGGTGTCTGTTGACGGAAGAATGCGAGAATGTCTTTCGTAATAGGCTTTAAGTATTCTTTTCGCAATTAGAGCAATTTAGTATTTATCTTTGCACCGGAAACACTTATTGCAGGTGGAGCACGTGCGATAAGCGCCGGAAATTGTTGCTCCTTTGAATTAAAACTTTAATTGGAAGAAACCTCAATAAAGGGAAAATGGTTTTGGTTTCAAATTGTGGCTAATTACGGAATGGACAAATGTTATTTTATACACAACAGCTTTCGCTTTAACCGTCTAAAACTGGAAGCCGAAATCAACTGCCGTAGAATCATACACTCGTACAGGGAGTAATGAGAAACTCGTATATCGCACATACTATTATATGAATCATACACTCGTACAGGGCTAATTACGGAATGGACAAATGTTATTTCATACACAACAGCTTTCACTTTAATCGTCTAAAACTGAAAGCTGAAATTAACTGTCGTAGAATCATACACTCGTACAGGGAGTAATGCTAGGAATACCGGCAAAAAAATATAAAAAT
Organism: Stegodyphus mimosarum; assembly: GCA_000611955.2. Lineage (NCBI taxonomy): Eukaryota > Metazoa > Arthropoda > Arachnida > Araneae > Eresidae > Stegodyphus > Stegodyphus mimosarum. The sequence continues at coordinate 135,255 of KK120492.1, read as the reverse complement.
GTGTTTAGTGGATGGAATGCAGATAATAAACGTTTCCCCACGAATTCCATAAAATTGTGATGATAGCTAACAGAATAAATCACCGTCATAAATTGACCTTTCTCTGTCTATCGCTTTTTTTAGGAGGCTATCGATCTCGAAATGGTATTTTGCTTCTCTTCAGTATTAACGGCGTATCACTTTTTAAATCGTTGCGACTAAATAAAATATAATCGCCTTGTATTATTTTTAAAGAAATTAAGTAACGAAGAGTCTGCATATATGTTCCTCGCACTGTGAAAAAACGATGGTTCCTGCAGCCATCCAATTTTGAATAACGTAGTCCTCCACTCGAATATGTGCACCTAGAAGCCCGAATTCTGAATGTGTTTCATTATTTATGTCACATTTTGAAAAGCTTAACCTAATTTTTGATTAGCAAACTCGACGATTTCAAAGCGAGCAGTGGCAACACTGTACAACATAACGGAATAAAACATTTTTATCTCCAACGCCCCAGTCTATCAGAAATTCTAAAATTGTGCTATTTCTGAATATTTTGTGACTTTGCTGTTACATTGAATTTTATGCGGCGCAAGTGCGAAGAAAGTGATATCTAAAAAAATAAAGTTAGCACATATAAAGGTTGTAGGGATTTATATTTATTTTAAATAGCCAGTTAAATTTAAGTTACTTTCCTATAAGCCTTCATTCCCCTAATTGTCAGAGCCAGAATATTTAAATTTAGTAGCGCGCGTGAAGGATGCAAATTCTGCCAGTGGGAGAAAAAGTTTAAATATCGATGTTCGAAGTTTAAATATCGATAGGGAAAGTTAGAGAGAGTCTGGGAAATCTTTGTGCGTGGTTGTAACGCAAGCTTCGGCTTAACATTTATTGCTGGTTAGACATGGCTTAATAGCTATTACCTTGCTGCCACTAGACTCATTTATACGCTGTAGGATACAGGATTATATGAGCACTGTAGTTTAATTACACTACTTGTTAATATTTTGAATTCTTGAGTTTTGATTCTACTGTTTCAGTTACCGCCCAAGCACAGGCGTAGTACGTTAGTGTCAAGTTGACGCATTGTAAATAATTTAAAGAGCTCAATAAAGGGTAATTTTAACCCTTCTTCGGTGCAGTCACTATTCCCCAGATTCTACACAAAAGATAGACAGTAGAACGTATCAAGCTGATAATGAAAAGACAAATATTTTTGTAAGGCATCGTACCAAGAAAATTAAATATTGATAAGATGAAGAGAGAAAAGACAAAAAAAATTCGGCTTGTGGAAGCCCGAATTTTTAATTTCGAATTCATTTCATATTTTAAAAAAATTAATGAATTTCTGATTAACAAGCTCAACGATTTGAAAGGGAGTTCGAGCATTGTTCGTAATAAAACATTTTATCTAAATGCGCGCGAGTCTGTTGTCATTCGGAAAAATGTAAGATTTAATTAACGAACTCGGTTCTTTGAAAGAATTCTGTTGCCGCGGCCAGAAATAAAATACTTTTATCTTACACGGGCCAGCGTGTAACCATTCTGTAAAGCCAAAGATACTTTCAAATTTAATCTGCAAGGTAACCGAGTAATAAACTAAGTGATTTAAAATCAAGAAATACAGTTCGTAAGAATTTTGTTTCTACTTCTTAATGTGATAGGTTTAAATAAACATGCATTGAAATCATGAGATGTCTAATTAGAAATATTCAATATTTTTATGAAATGACCCTAGCTGGAATAAATCATTGTATATATATATATATATATATATTTTTTTTGTGACACTCATTTTAGACGACTGCTGTGGGAGCACCCTGTTTCTGAAGAAAAAATATAGTTAATATGAAAATACGTACGGCAATCTCTAACACTCTATCGACAATTCTAAGTATGCTGTTTCGCAATATTTTGTGATTTTCTTGTTGAACCGAATTTTATGTGAGGTAAGTAAGTGCGAAGAAAGTGTATTCAATAAATAAAGTTAGCAAATAAAACGTTAGTAATAAAAAAACCAAGTATTTTATTAACTATCATAAGAAACTGGAAAATGTATGCCAACTCTTAACGCTGCATCAGCAAACCTAAACATACGCTACTATGCAGCTTTTAAAAATTATATGATTTTGTTGTTGAACTGTATGTAGCGTAAGTACGAAGGAAATTATGCTTAATAATACACCTAAAAAGAAAAAAAAAGGGGGGAGGTTTGTAGAAGTGAGTACAAGAGCAGACTATGTGAGACAATCTATGTGACTATGTGAGGAGTGCGAGCTCAGCAAGCGCATCAAAAACCTTATAACCTATTTCTCCCGCCTTCTTCGCATGCCTTCGTGGTGTAGTAGTCAGCACGCTTGACGCGTAACCGAGAGGTCTGTGATTCGATTCCCGGCGAACGCGATGCTCTTTTTTCATGTCTCCTGCTTCCGAAATAACTCAATGTCTCTACACTGGTGCCCGAACTAAAAAAGGGGGTAGGCTATGATTCTCCACCACCACGATTTGGCGACTGGGGCCCCTAATCCCAAGCCGCCCTTTAAAAGGGGAGAGCATATACGGTATTTCTCCCACATTCTTCGCAGGACTTCGTGATGTAGTGGTCAGCGTGCTCGACGGGTAACCGAGAGGTCCGTGGTTCGATTCCCGGCAAAGACGTTGCTCATTTTTTATGTCTGCTTTATGTCTCCTGCTTTTATGTCTCCTGCTACAACTGAAGATATAGCCGAAGCTACCAAGATTCTAAGTAGTTGGCCCCTAAATCTAAGTTAAGTCGGCGCAGCTCAACAAAGGCCTAAAGTATGGCCGAGCGTAGCAATAGCTTAGACAGACGTAGCCAAAAGGCAAACGCGCGCCAGTCTGAAACTCAGACTCTCTCAGAAGTCGGTTAAACATTGACTCAAATACTACTCTTTACTCATTTGCATTCACTGCGTTTCTGAAATTACATTCTGGTAGGAAATTGTAAGCTGAAACTAGAAAGATAAGAAAGATGCATAAACTTAAAATAACTGTTAATAAAATTAGGATAAACCTTACAAGGTTGTTAACATTCTTTTATCGACTGAATGCGATGGTTTCGTTTCGTACTTTCGTATTTTTCGTATTCCGAACAATTAAAGCAAGAGCAAATTTAGGCCGCATTGTTTTTTTGTACTTTTACCAAGGAAAGTTCTCATCACAACGTTCGTTTATCTTGTATATTTTACTGTATTTTGCATAATGTGTTAATTAGATTTTCCCTGCAACATAGCCGAAGCAAGAAACTGTTCACGAAAAAGATACTTAGTCGTGGATATTTTAGTTTTCAGAGAAAAGCATTAGGTTACTAAAAGAGGGAAGTAAAATAATGAATTCATAAAAGAATTGCATCAAAATCTGGATTACCTGCATTCACTGGAAATATCATGGACTTGTTGTAACTAAAGTTGGTAACATTCTTCACAAATCGCCTCTAAGTGTGCATAACTGTGAGGATAGTACGTCCTCATGCAGTCAAGATCTGTGAAACCTCGTTTTGGGGGTAGATATAATGATTCATTCGGCGATATGTCAACGGCGAATAGACACAACAGTATTTGAAATAACGCCATCTGTAAAAAAAATTGGTAATATCACAAAATCATTTATTTAGTTTCCATTTTACATTTTCAGCAAATATTTATTAGTTAATAAAAAATATGAAAGTGAAAATTATCCTTCTTTCCATCTTGCGTTCACAAATCATTATACGAGTTTTTATAATTATTAAACAATCATTAAATTTTACAATTATTAAAGCCTGAAGTTCATCAGCTGGAGTCCCTGCGCCCAAAATCCAATAGCAAATAAATAAGATGAACGCAACCTCTTCATGCGCGATTCATTTTAAAAGTTAGGAGAACTTGGCTACTAAACACTTTGAATACGTAGAAAGTTACGTGAATATTTAAAACTTGGGCTAAAATGCAAAAGAGAAAATTACGCGAAAAATACCGAGTACACACGGTAGTAAACGTCCACAGCCTTCTTGCTTTAGCCATTAAATTTCCCTTCTTTAAAAAGCCACGAAAACGCTTATGTAGCCACGCCGTTCCGTCTCCAAGAAGCGACATAGAGAATAGCATTAGCAGTATTTCGGATCTAACACTAAGATTGCTGGTTTAGTCACATGCGCCAGTCGGAGGGCCATAGAAAGATAGTTTTACGTTTCTTTATATCCAACTTATTTAATTTCAGAATAAAAAGAATATCCAGGAATATCTTTCAGCTATACATTTTTTTAATATTTTCAATTTTATTTTTCTTATGAAAATCTGTCTTTCTTATGAAATTATTTCTGGAATGAATTCTGAAAAATGTAATTAAATTTCCTACAACAAAGCTGCAATTTTAGTATCACTTTCTTATAAGCATATTGATTACCTTTATACGTTCTGGTGGGATTAACATTTGTCCGAGTTTTGGTAAAATTAGTGGGTGGGTTCAAGAATTTCATCTCCACTGTCCTAAAATTAAATTCCATTATGTCTTTCAACTGTCTGAGAGCGGATTTTATTTTCAATCGAATCTTTGTTAGAGAACTTTTCTTGTATACTGAATCCAAGTTTCTGCTGTATTGCAAATAAACCGATGAGAAATATTTTAGGTAGAAAATTGTGACAAAATAATACTGTGACATTTCGAATTCTTTTCCGAAACGGAATCAAGTTTCAAAGTAAAATTTGAAATTACATCGGTAAAATTATTCAGAGCAAAAAGAAAACACCATTCAGTTGCTGTGTTGATCGCATTTTCGTGAGAGTGAATGCATCTAAAGGAAAATGAAATTTCTCTCAAATATTGCCGAAACATTGGACATCTCTACGTTATTTCTGGAACTAACACCGGAAAATGTAACGTCCGATTGGCTAATAAGAATGAGATATAAATAGTTTTTATACTGGCTTCGGTAGGAATATTTCTGACAAACCTTGACGGTAAGTTTAGTATAAACGAATGTGAAAACTGCTGAATATGTTTTCTTAAAATGCGCTATGTTTTGTGATGAAACCTGAAATTATTAAATCCTTTTGTGTGACGGATTGATGTGAGTTAATTGGACAAATTATCAATGTTTTTGAATCTAAATCTCAAAAATGAGTGTTAAGTTTTTTAATATAATTAAATACATGAATAAAAATACAGTATTTTTCTTTACAAATTTTCAGGTTCTCTAAAGAAAATGCCGAGGACGGAAGACTTTTTCAATCGTCTAAAGATCGCGGATTAAAAGTATGTGATGCTCAATTGGTTCCCGAAACGTAAGCTTTCCGAAATTTTAAATTAAAATGTTTAATGATTTTTTAAACCAGAATTCAAAATATTCAGAAAAAAGGGCAAATGTTTGAGTTTTCTAATTTTAAACCCTTTTGAAAATTCGTGATATTCTAGGATTATAATAGCATCTACGTATTTAAATAGATGACATTAGGTACAAATTAGGAAATTTAAATAGAGAGATGATATTAGGTACAAATTAGGAAATTTAAATAGAGAGATGATATTAGGTACAAATTAGGAAATTTAAATAGAGAGATGACATTAGGTACCAATTAGGAAATTTAAATAGAGAGATGACATTAGGTACAAATTAGGACATTTAAATAGAGAGATGACATTAGGTACAAATTAGGACATTTAAATAGAGAGATGACATTAGGTACAAATTAGGAAATTTAAATAGAAAGATGATATTAGGTACAAATTAGGAAATTTAAATAGAGAGATGACATTAGGTACAAATTAGGAAATTTAAATAGAGAGATGACATTAGGTACAAATTAGGAAATTTAAATAGAGAGATGAGATTATTTACAAATTAGGAAATTTAAATAGAGAGATGATATTAGGTACAAATTAGGAAATTTAAATAGAGAGATGATATTAGGTACATATTAGGAAATTTAAATAGAGAGATGATATTAGGTACAAATTAGGAAATTTAAATAGAGAGATGACATTAGGTACAAATTAGGAAATATAAATAGAGAGATGACATTAGGTACAAATTAGGAAATATAAATAGAGAGATGACATTAGGTACAAATTAGGAAATATAAATAGAGAGATGATATTAGGTACAAATTAGGAAATTTAAATAGAGAGATGATATTAAGTACAAATTAGGAAATATAAATAGAGAGATGATATTAGGTACAAATTAGGAAATATAAATAGAGAGATGATATTAGGTACAAATTAGGAAATATAAATAGAGAGATGATATTAGGTACAAATTAGGAAATTTAAATAGAGAGATGATATTAGCTACAAATTAGGAAATTTAAATAGAGAGATGATATTAGGTACAAATATTTTAAATTAGAGTATCGAATGGGAAATAAATTTCTTATTCGATAGAAATTTAACTGTCAGGATTCTAGTCGCTTGGAAGTAGTTACTCAGCCCATTTTCTATTATTCATAATGAAGTAACACTCAGTTTATTAGTTATTTATTTGCGTGTTTCAATTTTTTGTTAAAAGACAGAGTTATAATTTATTACTATCTGACGTCAGTTTCTCTTATGCGCTGCCAGCTTATCAAGCTCTATATAAACAGAGAAATTATTTTAGAAAGTAGAGAAATAACTTAATTTTGATGAAACGGATGTTCATTATGCATTTCATATTTTACTCAAATAAAAAGCAGTTTTTTTATTTTAATTGAATATAGAAAAAAATAAGAAAAATTGTTTGGTTTCATATAGAACTTCTGCAAGAGGATAAACTATTTTACTGCTTTTACTCGAATTGAGAGCGATCAGTTTACGAAAATAAAAATAATTTCATTATTTGAGTTTCCTCTGAAAGAAATGGTTTTCTTATTTAACCTTATAAAAATAAAAATGTTGCTTTTAAGTTTCTAATATTTACTGAAAGCCGCCCTATTCAGCTTGGTGGATAACACTGCCAAGCTGAATAGGGTACTATATCACTCGCAATTCGAATCCCAGAAAAGCCATGGATGTTTATGGTTTTCTTTCCCCTTCTCGCGAATGTAATATAGATCTACCTTCTGTGGTACACCCTGGGCAGCTTTGTCGATCGTGACACGGTCACATGAGTCATGAGTTCGGCCGCTTCCTACCAAATACGATTTGAGGAAAAATTAGTGTTTATTGAAATAATGTGATAAATGAAAGTAAAGCAACTCAATTACCCTGTGGCTCCAATTAAATCAAATAATCGGAGCTTTAGTATATCCATCTTAACACATAAAAAGCAGCCAGTAGAAATTGTTGCGAACGCAGCTTTATGATTGCACTAACTGCAAGCGGGAAATTCCAAGTTTTTTAGCCCGGAAGGGCTATTAATTTCGTTTTGGCATTTTGCGTTGAAAACTTTAAATGTCCGTTTCACTTTTCAAACTGTTGCCACTAAATATTATCACTTAATGAATGAAATAATGAAGAAGTTGCATAAATGTATGTGACAAACGACGGTACTTAGAGCCATCCAATTTTGAATAACGTAATTCTCCACCGAATATGGGCGTCTGAAAGCCCTAATTTGGAATTTGTTTTATTATCGATTTCATATTTTGTAACACTTTAACGAATTTTTGATTTACAAACTCATCGACTTCAAAGCGAGCCATCGCAACACTGTACGGGGAAAAAAAAACATTTTTATCTCCAGCGCGCGAGACAATTCTAAAAACATGCTTCCGAAATTCTGAAGACATGCTCATTTAAAAATTATTTTGCGATACTGCTGTTCAATTGAATTTTATGGTTTAAGTGCGAAGAACATGATATTTAATAAACAAAGGTTACACAAAAAACATTAAAAAAACGTCCTTCGGGCGTAATGTAAAATCTGAAAGCTTTCAGATTTATTTATTTATTGAAGGATTTGTCGACTCCAGTGCCAAACATATTATCTGAGGCGAGCCTGGTAAAGGTTTAAAGGCAATTTTGAAGTAATAATGCGTCCAGTAGAACGGGAATCTATTAGGGTTAGCTAAAACGTGCTGGCATGAGAATGTTTATATTTTAGGTCAATAATATCGGTATACTTAAGAAACATTACTAGCTATTGTCACGTATATAATGATTATGGTAATGTCACACATGATTGTCCTTAAAAGTAGCTAAGAAAAACGAATACTTCTAAACGTGTTATGATGAGAAACGAAGCGAAGAAAGGAATTCATGTAAAATCGCAGGCATTAGGCCTAAACAATAATGAAGAACACCTCATCCGATACAATGGAAAGAGTAGAACTTCTGTTTTATTAAATTAGCACGTGATCGATCTTGGGCAAAATCTGACCCTTTTCTCACTCAGAGACACACCGATTATTCTCTTTACACCTCGTTCTAAATTTCCATCTCGCTCATTGTATCCTAAAATGTGCCTCGTGGTTTCTTCGAAATCAGTTAACTTAGTTCTTTATCCCCGTTGAAACACGCGCTGCTATGTGTTTTGCGATATTTCTACTTTTATTGCTATTAATTCATACAAAAGATTTAAACTGGTTTCTGTTCAACATGATTATTGAGACACAAACAACGCAATTTTGCGAACAAAAGATTTGCTGCAGTTACTGAGTCATTTATTCGAAATCCTAATATTTAGACGAAACACCCATTTTTAAAGGATTGTATATTGTTTCTCTTTCGCCATTCCATTTGCGCCTTTAAAAAGCGAAAGTTGTTAAGTTCATACAAATGCTTTCGTTTATGGGTTTGTTTTAAGGGTTTTTAGAAAGGCTTTGTTCAAAAGTGTGTTAATGGACAGCTTGACTGTACGATTAAAAAAGGCAGTCTTGTCAGAGAAGAAAGAATGTCTGTAAGATCAGACTTTCCAGAACCATAATATAGATCGTTACGAAGACATTTACGATTAACATTACGCTTCTGAAGGTACATATTTTGCAGATAACTTACGAGAATTAATATTAAAAAATGTCACATGATCGAGGGGTTTTTTTTATTAAAAAAACTATTTGTTGTTGACATCATTCAGAGTAAAAGCTTTGAACGGTACCGTAGTTATGAATCTGCGTGGTTTGACAAGCCAGTCATATTTAGAATTACAACGAAGAAGAAAGAAGCGGACAAAGACAGTCTGCGATTTATTTCATTATCGGTTTTTAATAACTACTACTCAAAAGAAGATTTCTGTTTTACAGTTTGGGTTTTACTTTATAAGGTATTTCTCTCGCTTTCCTCGCATGCCTTCGTGGTGTACTGGTCAGCTTATATTAGAACAAAGCTATATATAAATCTAATATATATCTCCAGTCGCGCTTTCGAGACATGGAAAACGCAGTTTGAATTCCGTCAATCGGCCCAGTAGAACGGGAGACATAGAATTGTCTTTTTTTGGGGGGGGAGGGGAGCGCAGTGCACATTTATAAACAATGAATTCTGAACTGTAAGCTTTGATGTACAAAAACGTTTTCTATAAAACAAATGTCAAACAAAGTAGCATTTTACAGAAATTTCAATTGGCAAGTCTGTTTTAAAATTCTTCCGTGCAAGGCTCTTCTGCATTACGATATCCTTCAGTCTTAAAACCTCTATATTGTGTTTTATTTCAGGTTTCTCTTATTTGACAAAGACGTTAATGCAGCAAACATTTTCGTGGCGACGCCTGAAAATGAACAGTATTTCTTAGAACATAGATAAATATCCTATCGAACATCTCTCTCCAAGGCTGTCACATCTACGGAAGACCAAAATCTTCTGGAATCGAAGGCGATCAGTTTCAAAACGATTCGGTGCATTTCTTTCCTACAATCTACTTCGTAATGCACTATCTTCAAATTATCAAAATATTCCAAGCGTTTTCTCACTTCCGTGATGCTCCTTCCTCACCAACGCACAAGCCAGTTTATCTTCGAACATATGATTATTTGTCCTTACTAGTTGAAGGCAATTTTCGTCGATACATTTTTAACAGATGAGTTCAGATTCTAAGCTGAAACTAGATAGTCTTCTATTGTTCACGATCTTTTCTAAACGAATAACACTATTGTATCGACTGTACATCTTTTTGCTTATCGACTCGGCACGATGCTTCATCGATTAACTGACAAAAATCTGTTTCGTGTTGTAAATCCCATCCCGAACATAACCGATCGTTATCCGAATCCATCGCAAGGACGTGACGAATTTAAATTAAGTCACAATATCACATTAAGGGCGCCAGGACGACGTAACCCGGGTTAGTTCGCAACATTTAGAGAACGTAAAAAAAAAATTCCATTTATTCTTCAGCATTAGGTTATCATGTTAGCGTATCAACCTAGTGATTCGGTACCTTAGGCGACCCCGTTGGGAAGGACCGAACACCTTAATTTGCGGATGCACGCAAAAAAGTGTTTAAGAATGCTTTCTAGATATGAGCGTTTTCTAATGAATTCTTAATTCAGATTTTATTTGCTTCTAGCTATTACTCTCAAAGCGGGACGTAGTACAAGAGTGTCTAAGAACTTCTAGATTCCATATATTAGCATTTAAAGGTAATCGAACGAGGAATTCAGTAATTCATATTTGACAAAAAGCGTTAACCTTTCCTTGTGGGGTACGGAGACTATTTTTTTATGTGTTGAATGTTTTATTTACATTGCATGTTTTATGCGTTGATATTTAGTCAGCTATTTAAACCGTAAATAACGCGGAAAAAAATCGACGAGGTCTGACATTTTCTGCTGCCCATGAAGTAGCAAATTTGAAATCTCCATATTAAACTAAAGTAGCAGGAGTACCGAAAGAACTAGAAATAGCAACTCTAACACATGTATGACAACAGGTTAAGTATGACCTGTTGTTAAATTAACAAATGAAGTGTTAATGATAGGCCATCTATTGAAGAGAATCTTGTCCGTCTTAAAAGCAAAATTCATCAGTTAAGAATTAACTCCAAGAAATATCTTTTATTAACCTAATGCTTAAATATCGACGGACTTTCGCACATTTTTTAGACGATTTTGGCAAGCGGTAATAAAAACTCGTTTGCTGCGAAAGAAGTAATTGCAATTGTACTATGTTTTTAAAAGTCAAAATTATCGTCTATGGGTTGAAAGTTTTGTTTTTATTCAGAATGGCGAATTTAACAAAGCAGCGGTTCGAAGGCTACATTGACGCTCTTTCCGAAGACAAATAGGCATACTCCGTTATCCAAAAACGATGCGAGAGTCATGGTTTTGTGATATCTAAAGTGTCGATAGGTAGTATCATCAGCAAGAAAGGAAGAAAACGTCAAATTGGAGCCTCGAGTGGGACAAAAATTCCAAACAAGTATCCAAGGGAAAAACGGACATCTTCGACTATTGGCAAAGGTACGTTGTTTAATGTTAAAAGAAAATCCCCCTAGTCAAAGGACAGTTGCAAAATCATTAAAATGCTCGGTGTCCACTGTAAACAAAATGATAAACGTCGATTTAAATCTTAAGAAAGCGAAAAAACGCAACGTGCATCGTCTTCTTCCGAAGCATATCGCTCGACGCGGGACACGCTGCAGAATTCTATATGAGAAACACTTATCCAAAGAAAAATGGAAAACAATTGTCACAATAGATGAAGCGTGGGTGTATTTAAATGACTGTAACAAAAAAAGAGCCATTTATTATCATAAAAGGGGAGAAACAAATTAAGTACATGGTTCAAAGAATCGGAAGAAAGTTTTTCTAAGGGATTCATGAATGTTGCTGGTTTTCGCCAATTTTTCTGAATGAAATACCATCGCTTTACAAAGAGTGCCATCCATCTGTGAGATTCCATCAGGACAAAGCTAGCAGTCACACATCAAAATCCACAGTAAATTTCCTAAAAGAAATGGAACAAAAATCTGGTATCAAGGATTTTTGTGCTTTCGAACTTTTAAAAACTGCATTATCCCAAAACCGTAACGGGACTCTGGAAAGCTGTTCGGGAGAAATGGGATAGAATACCTCTTCTGACACTTCAAAAGGCCTTATTATCCTGGAATTTCCTTGAAATTGAATCCTGGAATCAGAATAAGGGATGTCAAATAGAACATTTGAAAGACAAGAATTTTATGTAATTTAGTTTTTTGAATGCAATATACATCGTCTAAAAAATGTGCGAGCCACCTCTGTATTTTCTTAAACATTTATCCTAGACATACATTTTTACTTTCTTGCACGAAGTAAAAAGGAACTATTGTAATCACCAAAAATTTCGGATATCGTCCTTCAAAGAAAATATCCATTTTGACCTCCATCCAATGCAATTTAACCATGTTTCTGCTTGATATCAGTACGTAAGGACAGAATAAAAGACACTTTATTCCCCAAAAAATTATAAAACTGATTTAAAATGGTTCTGAAGAAATTCTTTCGTGCCGTCTGTGGGTACGTACGTATGCATATATGTATCTTGCATAACTCAAAAACGTATATCCTCAGAAATCTGAAATTTTGTTATGCAAGACTGCTATAACATGTAGATGTGCACCTCTTATTTTGGTTGCAATCGGCCGCACCAAAAGTATATATATCTACTGTGTTACTGGACTTAGTGAGCACAGTTACTTTATTCTTATATGTTCGTAAACTGCGCATGTTTTGCTTTCAAAATGATTGAATTATATTGTTCTTATCTTCCGGTTAAGGTTTCTATGCCTTTAGTTAACCTACATGCAATAATTGTAGAATTATCAAGATTTTAAAAGTTTAAGTGCGGCTAAGCCTAATTTTTGGTTAACATAGCAGCCATATTTGTTTACATTTGAAACTTAGCAGAATAATGGATTTGTTGCCAATCTAGAGAAACTAAGCTTCGCAGCAACAAAGATAACGTCTTCTTTTATTATTGCGAATTAAGTTATGTTTAATCCATTCTGGAATTATCATTTAAGTTATTAAATTATCCCATATATTGAATCAGCATAGCGTCCACAACAAAGTAAGCCAGTTTCTACGCCTTCAGTGTCCTTTTGCCGAGTGAGATCAAAAGTAAACTTGCAGTTTTGTGCACCGAAAAATCTGCCGAATTGCTTGTTTTTGCGTAGAAACTGTAATTTTAATTGTACAATTTTTGTAACAACAATTTTTTTTAAATTGCTTTAACTCTATTAGGTATTTTATGATTTTCTATATCTTTGAATTTTTAATATAGATTGAGTTTTTATGCATTTTTACCTTACCGCGAAGTGAGAACTGAATTAATTAAATGAGAAATATATCTCTAATGAAATTCGAGGAAATGAGTTCAAATGAAATACAGAAAAAATGCGTATAGTTTAATGTTCCGTACAGGAAAGTCATGTGGTGTACACATCAGATTTTTTGTAACAAGTCACCTTAATATAAGATGCAAAACTTCGTTAAAACAGTCTTGACATTATGGAATTGCGTAAATTCTGCAAACGTTTATTAATCTTTCTTATTTTTTGTATTTGTTTATATTTTGTATTTGTTTTCTTCTTCTTATTTTTATCTTTCTTATTTTTCAATTAGTAAAACATTCCTTATGTTGATTAAAAACAGATCGTGCCGAAACATTAACTGGCAAAATTTGCCAAAATTTCAAAGAATAAATTTATTAATTTATAATAATTTTGGATTTTAATTATCGACATAAATTTAAGACCTTTAGCAATACATTTAGGTTGCTTGTTTTGAACGTTTAGGGTTTTCGTTTTTAGGTACAACATCGTTCGTCAGTATGTTTGGCAATTTGCTTACTAATTTGCGTTTTTACTATTGGTATAAAGGCTTATTCAGTATCTTTACACTTAAAAGTATGAAACCTTTTGTTTTTAATAATTTATGAAGTAATGAATTTTTTTACTAACACAAATTCCGACCATGGGTAATAATAAAAATTAAAGGTTGCCCCACCCCCAAGAATTTATTCTATTTATGAGATTTGGACAAGTGTTTTGAGCAACTATATGTTTAGAAACATATTATATATATATCAAAGTATTTGAAAAAAAATCTCCTAGTAACCTTTAAACATTATATATATGATGAGAGATTTATTTTTCTATGTATCAGTAACTTATCAATATTAATCAGGTCCAAATAATCGTATCATGATGTCGAATCCACTATGTTTAGATATTTGCTTTACACCAAAAGCATTTCTGACTGTTTATCAATAACAACTAAAAATTCGCAAGGATTAACCTGAATGTTTTTCATCCTTACTGAACGAGAAGAAAAAAATTCCATTGTTCTGTATTCGAATCAGGCGTCAGCATAAAATGAAGCTATGCTTACAATAAAGTATTGTACGAAGCTCGATTTCCGATCATGAATTCCAGATTAAAATAAAATAATGATGCAAGTAATAAAAATATGCCACACCGCATGTAGAGCTGAGTTTCTTTGTTACGAATGCGAGATGCTTCTGTGAACACCGCTTCGTAATTTTTTTCAAAGAGACGTTTTATTTCCGCATTCTTGTTCTCTTAGCTTTTTCGTAATGTAAAAGCAAGTAATAAGCATGTTTCTTCTATAAACGTCTAATTTGTACTGGAAATATCTAACATAGCTTGGGAAATTTACCTTCAGTCGTTTGAAACAGGCGCATAAAAGAAGGCGTTCGATGAATGTAATCGAAATCGGAATTTAGGGTGGGAGATCAAAAGGACTTAATTACTAAATAACTGTAAAAAATATCAAATTTCAAGAAAATATTTCAAAGATTTTCTGGTGAAATTATGAGTTTGGAATTTTAAAATGTAACATTTAAACTTTTTTTAAGTATAATGGTTCTAATCAAAAGTAGTGAAAAATATATTTTGAATTTTTAAGGTATTTCCCCCGCATTCTTAACATGCCTTCTTGGTGTAATGGCCAGCACTCTCGGCGCGTATTCGAAAGGTCCGAGGTTAGAGTCCCGGCGAGGGTATTGCTCATTTTTCATGACTCCTACTCCAAAGAAAAACATAACGACTCTTATAAGTGGCGCCCGAACTTAAGAAGGTGGTGGATGATGATTCTCCACCACCAGGATTTGGCGATTGGGTCCTTCAATCCCCAGCCACCCTTTAAAAGGGGGAATATGTAAGGTATTTCCTCTGTCTTCTGAGCATGCCTCCGTGGTGTAATGGTCAGCATGCTCGGCGCGTATTCGATAGGTTCGAGTCCCGGTGAGGGCATTGCTTATTTTTCACGGCTCTCAGCATCAAAAATCCGAATGTCTACAAACTAGCCCAATATTCTTAATCGTATGTGATATAAAATAAAATCGTACGGTTGATAACAAATGGCCGATTTTAAATCAAAACTGGGGCAAAGACATTTAAGCGAACTTAATTTAATCGTTCGTGTAGGTGTTAATCTTTCATATGGATGTCCTTTTCACACAACCTTCAGTGTTATTCTTTGAAATTCTGTAATTGCGCTATATTTAGATAGGTAATTTTAGTGGAATGATAATTAAAATTATATTTCCCCGTGCAATGTAGCGCGAGACAAATTTTAAGAGAAAGCTATGCCAGAAAACTAAGAATACAGGGGCACGTGCATTTAACATTGTGTAAATGGTTATCTCGGTAATTTGTATTGAAACTGAATGGAGATAAATCGCGTGAGTTCCGTATTCTTAGTTACTGTTGTTTCGAGTTATTTAGTTCCGTGTGAACTGAGACATTTGAATTAGCTTTCTCTTGAGATCTGCTTTGTATTGCCTTGTATTTAATATTTTATTTGTAGTTTGAAGCATAACTATTGATTATACTGCGGGATATCGTGAACACTTGTACGAATATCTTTGAGAAAATTTCCAGAGTTCTGATATATTTCTTTTGATAAAGATAAATTTTATTAATCTATTATGACTTGTGCATTCGAACTATTACAAACGCGTACGCAACAATATATTTTTCTGTATACAACCTCTACAATTTAAGTCATAAAAGATAAAAAATATTGTAGTAGCTAAAATTTGCTTTTGGTTTTTCTGCACATTTGATTAAAATATATTTATATAAGATGTATGACACATACATTGTATATAAACTATAATATGTATCTTATATATAAAGTGCAATATATATTTTATATAAGGAGTTTTTATGCATTTATTTATTTTTCGTTTTGGTTTGTAATTCGTAGAAAATAAATAAAAAAATAAAAACCCCTCAGTTAAATTTATATTCGATTTAGCCAGTGAGAAATAACAGAAATATCTTAAAGGATTCACATGGATTAGTTTCGTTCGTATGGAGTGAATACAAATTTATTCCACGGCTATCTTAAAATCATACTTAAAAAATAATTTTTTCAAGTTTTCAAAAATGATTCAATATTTTAAATAAATTTTTTTAATTCATTCGTTATTGGAAAATTTATTTGAAAAGGAATAATTTCATTAGAAATTCTGAAAAATTCTATTTTCTATATCCGATGGTGTAAATTCAAAATTCTAGGATGATTAGTACGACAGTTAAACAACGATTTGTGATAAAATTTCAGCGTTACATAAAATATGTCTAAACAGAATTTCGCAAAAAATCTATGGCTTTCGATTGTCAGAGGAAATACGTGTGTGCGGAAAATGTAAACAAGTTCTAGTAGTTAGAGGATGTCTAAAACTAATAAGATTTGATTACACAATCAAAGAATTATACAATTAAATAAATTGCGTACAGACAAATTATACCATCAACTATCAACAGAGAAACCAAATAAAAAACAAGCCGTGCGATCAACAATACGCTAATAAAATTGTGCCATTTTTAAACTGCGGATAATTTTAGAAATTTGTTCGTCAGTTTCGGTAGCAAATGCATCTCTCTCTCTTTCTTTTAACATTGTCAAATTCATAGTGAAAACCGTTGTTGCGTCATCATATTTTAACAAGCGCGTACAAAAATGATTTGGAAAAAAGTAGCGTTAAACGGCTCACTTAAGTAAAATTAAAATTTTTCAAAAACTTTATTTTTTGAAGTTTGCTGTTGCATTAAAAAATCCTGATATTTTGCTCTGAATTCGTTTCGTTCATTGAGATGTACTACATAAAAGTTTTGATAAAAGTTTAAACGCTTCCATAATTAAAATTTAATTTAATACCTCGATTTAATAACTCTATAGAGTCATTAGGTTTATATCGAAGCAGAAGTGATGAAAAATGAGCAACGCCTTCGCCGGGGCTCGAACCATGGGCCTCTGGATTACGCGCCGAGCGTGCTGATCACTATACCACAAAGGCATACGAAGAACGCGGGAGAAATACCCCTTAACTTATTCTCAATTTTATTGTTTAAGAAATAAAAAGGATGCCTTTAACTCTGCCTTAAAACATTTTTTTTTCAGAAACGTGTGAAACAGTTAATAGACACTAAAAATATTACACAAACATTTTAATAATATTTTTAGCTTTAAATTATAGCTTATTTTATTATTAAGAGCAGAATATCAATATTAGAGATAATCGTTTCTAATTTACAACATTGTTAATTAAGCACAGAAAATATGGAACATTTTCCAGAACTTTTAAAAATGGAACATGAAAGGTACTGAGATTTATGTGAAAAATATCTTCTCTACAATTAACAGGCTTCCTTCTAGTACTTGAACTATTATATTAAATATATTGTAATAAACAAAACAAACCCCTCCTCCCAAAAAATTAGATTACCGATGAATAATTACAAGATTTTTAAGCACATTTGCCATGCTATAAAACGAGGCCATTATCAGAAAAGGGATCGCAGTATTTTTTTAGTCGATGGAAAGATATGAAGAGTTCCATAAAAATGAGAAATGAATGTTTCGAGATGTCATCTCTGAAGTGAGAAAATTATGCACAAAAATCAGTTTTGACTAAAAAGAGTTTAAGTTCAAATTATGGCATTTATATTTAAGAATGTGCTAATATAACCTAAAACTCCCGACATTTCTAAGTCATAGACTTCTCATGATTATTTTTAATCGCGTTTCCTTTTTTAACCGATCTGTTTTTTGTCGCTCGCAATTTTTTTCGCATGCAGCGAGAATGCCAGTATTCGCTGCTTTGTTCTTCGAACTCTGAAAATGGTTTTCAAGGAATATGAACCATTTTAAATCTCTTTTGAATTGTATGATAGCCTCCGTGCCCATAAATTTAGTATTTGTTGTTGAAAAGAGTCTTTCGGGTTGAACCTAAAAATGTCTGTGTTCTTCCATTTATGCTGTTCATGATTTTGATTTGATTCAAGTTAGATAACACAAATTAATGACGATCATCATGCTTTTGGCCTCCCTTGGACGTATTCCCGTACTTTTTTGTTACAATTCTTGTAACTTGTTTAACCTTGCACCACCTGTTAGGAGTGACAAGGAACTAACCATCTATCGACTGCTTTGTATTTAAACAGCGATGGAATATTGCTTCAAATCTTCCATTTTGCACATTCTGAAAATTAACGGTATTTGCTGCGAATTGCAGAACTATAGTAATTTTGCAGCTGATCAATGTTAGTTACATTTCTGCAACTTTATTCGAAATCTATAACCGGTATGCCTTTGAATTACCCAATATTTTCATCTCTGAGGTTATAAATTGATATTATTATCACATTGTTACGGATTTCATATTTATTTGGCTATTTATGTAGAATTGTAATTAAAATTGCTTTATATTTCTCGTGCAACGCAGACGATTTTTGAAGAGAAAGCTACGTCGAAAAAAATAAAAATAAAAGAGCGCTTGCATTTAATGTTTAATAAATAAATATCTCGTAATGACTGTTGCCATCGAGAAAAATCGAGATTGTTCTAGTGAATAATTAAAAAGCTTATAAAAGTCGAATTCAAACACCTCATCTCAGTTGCAGTTGTAGCTGTTTTAAGCGAACTGTTTGTTTACTTAATGCTGTTATTGATATAGTGATTTCACTGTGAGATAAGATTTAGTTTCTTTGTTTTTGAGTTGACTTCTGCTTTGAGATATTGTGATATTGTACGAATATCTCTGAAGAAATATTTTAGCATTTTGATTTATTTCTTGAGGAAAGAATAAATTTTTGTGAACTTTTTAACGACTTGTGCATTCAGTCCATAAAAGGGGGAGTATATAAGATTATTATCATAATCTTACTGGAAATAAAATTTTAAAATTTAATTTTTAAGTTAGTTTCTAACACATTTTCACTTGCTTTCTGACATTTAAATCCTCACTTCTGGTGGATATTGCTTTATAAAATCTTGTGAAGCTGAAAATAAGCTACTTAAAATGCAACAGTATATTTAAAATGTTAATTTTCACCAAAGTTACCTATTTCAATGCGAATGAAATTAATTTCCTCGCTAGATCAGCGTTTCCAATCCGTGGTCCCCAAAGCCTGCTCTTGTATTTCTCTACATATCCAGTAAAAGATAAAAAGACAGAATTCAAATAAACCGCCCATACTGAATTTTGTAAAGAGCCTTAGTTAATGGCTTGTTCAAATTAAACTATACGATAAATTATTTTTTCTCCTTTTAGTTCATTAATAAATAAATAGATTTAAATAAAAGCTTATTTTATGAAGTCCTTTTTTGTTTTTTGATTGAGTTTTATTAGTAAGTAAAATAAGTTTTAAACGTCAGCAATAGATGACATTTCTGGAGATATGTTTATTATATATATAAATATTTTGGGAAAATTGTCAATTTTTTGCTTGTAAAAATTCCGATATGGTTTCTTATTTTTTATAATCAAATTTTTGTTGTTCCTTTTAAAATTTAACTGTATTCGATAGCACCATGGAAATCAGTACCCATTAATCTCTGCTTTTTATTTTAACTTTCCCGAAAAAGATTTTTATTGAACCTTTTGAAATATGGCTGGTAGACGAATGTGAATAATCACATCCAAATTGCTACAACTAAGTAACGCGATGAATGAGCGAAAATAGTTTCTCTTTCTAAGTACTTTTTTTAAATTCGAATATTCTTTGCAAGCAGATTTACTTCAGTTATAAGGTATTTCTCCCGCCTTCATCACACGCATTCGTGGTGTAGTGGTCAGCACGCTCGACGCGTAACCGAGAGGTCCTGGTTCGATTTCCGGCGAAGGCGTTGCTCATTTTCCAATCTCTCTTGCTTCAAAAATACCTAATGTCTCTACAAAGTTGATTAAAGTAAAAAGAACAGAAATTTAACTATATCAGAACTGCTCGCGACAGCACTGAACTGAATTCCCCCCCCCCCAAAAAAATTTAGTGTTTCGTTGAAAATGATTTTGTCAAACTTTAAAACAGAAAGCGCTCGGCAGCGACCAGTTTTCATGTTTTCGCCGGTTTCCCGAATGGCATGAATGTATTTTTGCGAAACAAAAGGCCACAGAGCATCCTATTACGCAACAATGGACAATAGAAGGAAGAAGCCGCATATGGACTATTCAGATTGCAAAACCTTTTCGAGGATTTAGAAGGAAAAAAAAAAATTCCCAGAGCATTGTGTGGGAGCTTGCACCCCTCGATCCCTGTAAGAAAAGGCCAACAAATCGTCATTTCATCCTTTTGTTTTGTTTTCTCGAGGGTTAATGTCGTTTGAGAGGTAAAAAGAAAGGTATTTAACATTCCGCTTTGTTTTATGACGGTTATTATGATTACTCATCGCGACGAAAAGTAGCAACTTTATGTTGTAAGAAGTGCGTGTGTGCAATTTTTTTGCTCTTTTGAATACTTAATCACGTATAAGGAGGTAATTTTGTTTTCTAAAGAGCGTTTCGGTTTAAAAACTTTTCATTTACATTGATTTATCGTTTTTCTCGTGGCTGTTTCTTAAAGTAATAAATCATCACGTATTTTGCTTTCAGCATTGGAAGTGCAAATAGTTATCTGTAACCGCGAATTTTAAAGAGAAATGCAGAATCATGATAACTAAGGGGTTGAACTATTTCGCGTAAAAGTTTTCCCGACATGTCATAGTCAGACTTGTTTTGTTTAAAAAAATTAGAAATGGCACATCGTTTTGTTTAAACATTCGACTAGAAATTTTGCATGGAATTAAATTTTAAAATTTTACGCAGAAAAACCTTTCAAAACTTATATGGCACGAAGGAACTAATTTCGATCTGCCAATGTAAAAAATTATTAGTCCAAAGGAGCACTTTACCCGGAAGGACTATTAATTTCGTTTTGACATTTTACGTCGATTCACTATAAACGTTGATTCCCTTTTCAAATTATTGCCGCCAAATATTAGAGCCCTGCTTTCTATTTAACGAAATTAAATAATGAAGAATCTGCATAAATGGATTTAAAATTATTTTGCGATATTGCTCGTGAACTGAATTTTACGGTTTAAGTGCGAAGAACATGATATTTGATAAATAAATGTAACACACAGAACATTAAAAAAACGCCCCCTTTGTTCGTCATGTAAAATCTGAAACTTTCAGATTTTTTTATATTTATATTTATTATTATTTTACTTTTATTAAAATTACAGGCTATCATGTCTGTTAAATCTTTGAAAAGTCTTTATTCTTTTTTTTTTGGGGGGGAGGGATTTCCTTAGTTTTAAGGAACACTTTTAGTACAAAGTGGATTTTGTTTCGCGTTAAACATCAGTAAATACTTATCATATAAATTTATCCTCTAAAGAAAAAACGTATTGTTCTCCTCTTTATAGAAGGGACTGGAAATCAAACCTCTACACAATAAATATCATTGATATTTTACTTTGCTCCAACGTACAAGCTGCTAAAACAATAACGTAATATATTACATCTTTCGAACACAGTTATAATAAAATTAATATCGTATTGCCGCATCTCTGAAACAAAATTTCAGAAAACTTCATTCACTTAAAAGTAGAAATAAATTATTTTTAGTTTTTTACGAAAAACAGGAGTGCGCTCTTTCGGCGAGCAGTATATCATAACACACTGGGCCCCGATGACCCCGTCATCAGCTTAACTAGAAATTAAACAAACTGAAATGTAAGTATAATACATAAAATAAATGAAAAAAATCAATCAATCAATCATCCACAGGAAGTCGGAGCAGTTTATGAATTGGTCTCTTCATTTCACCTGAAACAGTTTTTAAGTTCACTGCTTTTACTCTATTGTCAGTTCCTCTATAAGTGTGAAATAGTCTTCCCATTTTCCACTTAAGTGGCGGCAAGTTTTCATCCTTAATTAGCACCAAGTTATTCACACGTAAATCGGCACTGGGGAGTTTCCACTTGTTGCGCACTTGCAACTGAGTCAAGTAGTCTTTGAAACA
This sequence comes from Stegodyphus mimosarum, assembly GCA_000611955.2. Lineage (NCBI taxonomy): Eukaryota > Metazoa > Arthropoda > Arachnida > Araneae > Eresidae > Stegodyphus > Stegodyphus mimosarum. Next base: position 113,123 of record KK120492.1, on the reverse strand, counting down.
TGATTTTGAAAACGATTGGGAAATCTGTGTGACTAATTTCCACCGCTCACGAATGGGAATTTTCTCATTTTTAACTTCAGGTTCAGGAACACTTTTTAACTCTGAACCGATAATGAAGTGACCCGGTGTAATGGCAGAAAAATCATTCGTGTCCTCAGAAGCAGCCATTAAAGTGCGGGAGTTAAGTGTGGCTTCAGTCTCCACCAGACACGTTGAAAATTCTTCTTGTGAGAGGATCTGGATCCTATAACACGTCTCAAGTGAAATTTCATGGATTTAGCCGCGGCCTCCCACAAGCCTCCAAAATGAGGGGCTGATGGAACATTCATTGTCCATTTAACGCCTCCATCGGTCAAACAAGTACTAAGGGCTTCTATCATACATGCTTTTAAATAATTCTTTGCACCGATAAAATTTGTTCCACAATCACTGAATATTTAAGCTGGTTTTCCACGTCGTTCGATGAATCGTTTCAGAGCTGCAATACATGCCTGAGCACTTAGATCACTAAGAAGTTCTAATCAAAAATGGCTGATCAAAAACGGTCTTCCGAGATTCACTCTCGCAGAAGGTAAGTCAGCCATCATTTGTTTCGAAAACTCAGAGCAAAATCTGGCACAGATAAAGCACCTTTTTATTTCTCTGCGTATTGCAGCCTTTGCTCCTATAATCCAATATTTTTGTTTTATCGCAGAGTGAACTAATTGCACTCCTCCATGCATGTAATTAAGATGATAAAATTTCATTAATAATTTTGTAACAGGATGATTCTTAGGTAATATTGTCGCCTAGATGAAGGGATCGTACAAATGAACAGGCAAGTACTCAAGTCTAAACTTAAATCTTCTAAATAAAGTCTTCTAAATAATATATTATTTCGAACTGAATGAAGAACTACTTATATACTACAGCTGATGAGAATGCTGGAACATAAAGAAACAGGTTAATAAGAAGGAAATTTACATAAAAATCAATTATGAGGCATCTTGCCTTTGATAGATTTCGAACTCAGGACCATTCGCAGGACTCCATTCGACGCAGAACGAACGCAGGACGCAGAACAAACGCAGGACTCCATTCGAGTCCTGCGTTTTCTCAACTAAGCTATAAGGAGCTCAGGCGAAAGGAGCAATTTTCACTACAGTATTATTTGATGGTTCACAGACTCTGGTAAGCTAGCATTTCTTAAACGTCCTCCTACGCGTAGAAAGCCAATGTTGTCCACGAACGGATTTAGAGAATTTAAAGAACTTTTCTTTAACACTCTCGCTTTCGCTAAAGTAGGTATTTCCTTTTTATAGTCAGTTCTTTGGACTTTGATTATAATATCATGCGCTTCTTTTAGTTCACTTGTTTCTAGGGAGGGAGTTAAAATCCTATCCCCCCCTCACATTTTTTATAAACCTTAAACACCAAGCGACAACTCTCTGCAACTTGCTCCAAGCTGAATATTTGTTCCAAAGCTGCTCGACTCATTCCAACTGCACTACAAAACATTTGACCGAATTTTTTCTTCGCTCTATTAATATTTCCCCGTTGTCCACATTTGGTAACCCTCTAACCCATTGGTTAGGCCAACTCTCAAAACTTTCCCGAAGCCAAATTGGACCTGACCACCATTTTTCATTAAGTATCAACTTCTCAGCCGAAATTCCTCTAGTAAGCAAGTCCGCAAGATTATCCTCAGACGAACAACAGAACCAATCACTCGGACTCGATCTTTCCTAAATTTCCACAACCCGGTTAGCATCGAACTGTTTCCATCTCTTCGCACTTACCTTCACCCAATGCAATGCAATGCAATGCAATGCAATGCAATATAAGTATCACTCCAAAACACTATTCTTTCAATTTTTATCCTTGAAAACACTCTTAAGGTAATTTCCCACTCTAGCACCTGTCAGCATGGCCATTAGCTCCAACCACGGAAGCGTTAGTTTCTTTAGCGGTGGCACTCTACTCTTCGACATTATAAAGGATACTCTATAATTCACATTATTATCACAATATCTAAAATAAACAACTTTTCCGTAAGCACTTGATGAAGCGGCGCAAAACACATGTACTTCCGCTTACTCATTCTCGCAATGCAGGAAACAATATCTCGGAATCATAAATATTTTACTTTGCTCCAACGTATAAGCCAAAAACACAATAACATAATATTGTTAACGATTTCGTATTTATTTGGCTATTTATTTCGAGTTGTAATTAAAATTGCTGTATATTTCCCGTGCAACGCAGACGATTTTTGAAGAAAAAGCTACGTCGGAAAAATAAAAATAAAAGAGCGCGTGCATTTAATGTTTAATAAATAAATATCTCGTAATGACTGTTGCCATCCAGAAAGATCTAGAAAAATCGAGATTGTTCTAGTGATAATTAAAAAGCTTATAAAAGCCGAATTGAAACACCTCATCTCAGTTGTTGTTGTTGTAGTTGTAGTTGTAAAAAGCGAACTGCTGTTTGTTTACTTAATGCTGTTATTGATTGTAGAGATTTCGCTGTGAGATAGAATTAGTTTATCTGTTTTGAACTGAGTTTTTGCTAAACGTTTGAGATATTGTGATATTGTGCGAAGATCTTTGAAGAAATATTTCAGCATTTTGATTTATTTCTTGTGGAAAGAATAAATTTTTGTTAACTTTTTACGATTTGTGCATTCAATCCATAACGAACCCGTACGCACGCAACAATATATTACATCTTTGGAACACAGTTATAATAAAAATAATCTCGTGTTGCCACATCTCTGAAACAAAATTTCAGAAAACTTCATTCACTTAAAAGTAGAAATAAATTATTCTTAGTTTTTTACGAATAACAGAAGAGCGCTCTTTCAGCAAGCAGTATATCATAACACTTATAATCCACTATTCTTGCATATAATATTCTGACCTCACTGAATGATGTGAAAAGAAGTCTAAGGTCGCATTAAGTCTAATCGTCGCACAAATAGGCTTCCATATCCAATTCGGCGACATGAGTATTCCTTATCTAACAGATCATATATAGGATGACTCCAATGTACTTTTGCTTCATCGTTCGGGAATCACTATATAAGGTATTCCCCCCCCCTTCTTCGCATGCCTTCGTGGTGTAGTGGTCAGCACGCTCGACGCGTAACCGAGAGGTACGTGGCTCGATTCCCGTCGAAAGCGCTGCTCATTTTTCACATCTCCTGCTTCCAAAAAATACCTAATGACTGTACAGCTGTATTCATAAAGAATTTTCCATCGAGTCGGTCACTCAGTACATGAGGGAGCTTATCATACAGATAAGCTTGACATAAGTTTATTTTTTGCATACCGAATATAACATCATGCTCCTCTTTTGCATTTTTCGTGACGCAAAGGCATAATTTTTTGGCCATTTTTTACGTATTTCGAGGTAGAAATCTCACCTTTGATCCTTGCGCCTCATTCTGCGGTCGAGATCTTCTATTTATATACATACCTGCGTTCATCAAAGGCTGTCATTTCTAACTTGAATGATTTATTCAAGTTATAGATGATAGCCTTTGAATATTTTATTATAAATAGAATTTTAGTCATATTTAGAATGGATTTAGAATCTATTTAGAATTTTAGTCATATATCTGCATACATAAAAGAATTTTGACTTCTTGAGGACTCTCGAAATTGCTTTTAATTTGCATTGCAAACAAGGACATTTTGAGACAGACATATTTGTTACATATAGAAGACGCTGCTCTTCTGTATATAACAAATACATAAGTAAATTGAGGATTACCTAATATAGCTCAGTTCGCCTTTCACTGAACATTTAGATAAACACTTCTTAAAACTGAAAAGCATTCCATAATTTTCCATTCCGAAACATACTGTTACGTTTTTCTCTTCTTCGTACGTACGTTAAGAGTTACTGGATTTGGAGTGATTAACGACGACACTTGATGAAGTATTAAGGCATACTTTATTGGCCAGTATTTTTCAAGACAGTTCCAAAATCACGCTTACAGTCGTCGAAGAACTACTATAAACACGCTGACACAATCAGCGACACAGCCTTCAGGCTATCAGGCTATAATGGTGAAGACGGCTTCACGGCAAAGCACCAGAGTACAGCTCCGACTCTGCTCGGTCGTTCTCGGAACTCCACGTACTCTCGAGACTCTCCACGCGAGAACTCGCGATGCACTCGACGATATGCAAGAGTACAGCTCTCAACTCGGTTCAGTCGTTCTCGAAGCTCAACACACTCTAAGATAAAACTCCACGATGCACTAAGAGACTCTCTCGATGCATTCGACGACCAACTTGGGTCTTAGACTACGAGACACTCGCTCACTGACTGAGACTACGAGACACTCGCTCACTGACTGAGACTACGAGACACTCGCTCACTGACTGAGACTACGAGACACTCGCTCACTGACTGAGACTACGAGACACTCGCTCACTGACTGAGACTACGAGACACTCGCTCACTGACTGAGACTACGAGACACTCGCTCACTGACTGAGACTACGAGACACTCGCTCACTGACTGAGACTACGAGACACTCGCTCACTGACTGAGACTACGAGACACTCGCTCACTGACTGACTGTCACCTCGGTAAATTAGGCACTGACTTCGCATTGACTCACTCTCCGCGTAAACCTTGCTGGTACGCGGCTTTTGGCTTGTGTTCGAGAACATTCTGGGCTAAACCAGTAAGAATTCGTTCCAGAAGGTTCTCCATGCGTCTGTAGCATGTCGCCAGATGTCACCAAGTGGGCGATTTCTCGACAAATATGGCAACCCTGCCTTCCCTTGCCATTTTTAGCAACCCTAAACCTGCTTTGCGGTTAAACTATCTTACCGCGCCTGGACATTTCGTAACAACACGTTATGAAGAACAGATACAGAAACCTGCACAAGAGCTCAAAAAATAAACTATGAAAATAATGAACGTTGATTGATAAGATCTGCGTTAGAAGCGCGCATTGAAGACTAGGCTGTCTCACTGAAGTACGACCAACTTGATTCGACGAATATTAATAACTGAGTAGAAAAATGTGCATTTTTATGTAGAATACGTCCGTAGGAGAAGAATTTGGAGAAACTTCCAGTTTTCAGTATTACATTTTCACAGGAAGGTGATTTAAGAAGCTTCAGAACGTCACGAAACCTTCCGATCTTCCATCAAATGTTAGCAACTTTTTTGACAAGTTCGCCGTAATCAGAAATTCAGTGTCTCCACGAAGAAAGTGAGCTTTAAAAAGTAGCGAATATCTCTATAACCATAAATTTTCCTATCCGGATAAAACAAAGTAATGTACAAATACATGTAGGAGTCGTAAACAAACTAAGTAATGATCTTTACTGATGTTAAATTCGTCGGCTGTCATTCGAAGAAACGTGGAATGAATTCTCAGCAACAAACATGAAACGGTTCCAATATTCTCACCCGTACCGACCGGACGATATAGCGGTTAGGGGAGCCTACTGCGGTATCAAAGGGCCCGGGTTCGAGTCCTGGAGAAGACACGGCCACCTTTTCTAGCCTTAGAAGTGGCCAGTGCTGATTAGGCAAATGCTTTCCATTAGATAAAAAAGTGTGAGATTGGGGAGGGTGTCTGTTTCGTATCAACATTTTCACGTCCATCCCCAAATTATGCAAACCAATGAAACCCTTTGGGGAATCATAATGATCCCTGTATGCGTTATAAAATATTTGAAATGTTGCTTTACAACAAAACGTTACTGATAATTTTTGCTCAACTTTCAAGTCCTTAATAGCAGTCTCAGTCCATAACTTTCGAGATAAAACAAACGATTAATATAGGAAAATTCTATCCGTACGCAGATGATATTTTAGGAAAAGCAAGTTAAAATGTGATAGTAATAGTTGTTAACTTGTAGTTGTCAGCTTTAAAAATTAGTTTTAAAACTCTCCACCCGCACTGTGTATGTAAATAAAATGGGGAAGACTAGTACAGTGCAACCTATCGTGGTGACTATGGCCATAAAACGGTTGCCTTTGAAGGTAGTCGGTATTTTCGATAACACATATAAATCGCCTTTCTAAAATCACTAATTCCACACAAGACCAAAACCATCTGGAACCGGTGGAAGGCATTCTGTAAGGTTTTTCTTTCTCCTTACCACGTACCTTCGTGGTGTAATGAAAAGCACGCATGACTAGCAGTCGGAAGGTCCAGAGTTAGATGACCCGGAAGGAGCACAGATTATTTTATCATGTTTCCCGTTCAAAAAATGTTAATTTAATTTCTCTTTCGTGTGTTCTCGAGTGTCGCCTGTTTTTAGAGTACTGTTGTTAGGCAAAGCATAAATTCTTTAATTTATTTTTCAATTTTAATCAATCTAAATTTGATATTTAAACTATAATACAGGGTGAGTCATAAATTCGTGCAAAGTTCAAAAATTCGTAATAAAAGAAGGAATGTACGGAAAAATTTTCTGTTTGCGCCAATATGGTCAGAAAGACATTGGATTTTTTTCCATGTAAAAAAAAATGTTTCCAAAAGTAACCGACAGAGGGCGCTCACACGTCATACTGAGATGTTTTATGCAAATCAGGCTATCAATAAAACACTTGGCTGGAAACGGATCCGTCATTCGAAGTCGGCAGCATGCTTTCTTTACCAGATCGGGCGTTGGTGGTTAAATTGTTCTACAAAAATGGTGAATCCACAACTGTTACATTGCGAAAGTTTCGCACGGAGAAAGGACTGAAGGCGGAAAAAAGCCCTATTTCATTGAATGGGATACGGAATTTAGTACGACGTTTTGAGGAAACGGGGAGTTTGGAGGATCGTCAACGAAGTGGCAGACCACCCTTGAGAGCGGCCCGTGTCCATGTGGTACAAAGTGTGATCAAAGATATGGCAGCCGAGACATCAACGGGGAGTAGCAGTGCTCGTGAAGCTGAGAGAAGAACGGGGATTCCGGAAGCGTCGATTCGACGTATTCTGCACGGAATGTTGGATCTGTATCCGTACAAAATCCAGCGACTTCACCAGTTATTACCGGCAGATACAGATGCAAGACAAAAGTTTGCTACATGGGCGCTGGCACAAATGGAACGTAACCCACAATGGTTGCTGAACGTCATGTGGACGGATGAAGCCCACTTTTCACTGCTTGGTGACGTCAATACGCAAAACAGTCGTATTTGGGCGACGTCAAACCCTCGTGAGTACCAGAGCCAGCCACTGCATTCTCCTCGTGTGACTGTTTGGTGTGGTTTCACCGCGTCTTTTATTCTGGGCCCTTTCTTTTTTGAAGAACCCTGTCCTGTATCCGGCGTGAAAACCTGTACAGTCACTGCAGCACGGTATCTTACGCTGTTGGTGGACCACGTTGTACTTGCATTGCAGGAAAGACATGCGTTACCTGTTGTCATCTTCATGCAGGATGGTGCCCCGCCCCACATTTCACGCGACGTGAAGACGTTCCTGTTGGAATCTTTCACCGAATACCGAGTGATAAGTCGCGGTTGTAAGATTCAGTGGCCCTCAAGATCACCAGACTTGACCCCGGCAGATTTTTGGTTGTGGGGATACTTAAAGTCTCGTGTGTACCGGGGCTCCCCAACCACACTGGTGGAACTGAAAAATGCCATTCGACTGACCGTCGCTGCCATCGATGGCGACATGCTACACTCCGCTGTAATGGACGTAGTGACGCGCCTCACTTGCCTATTATCTTGTGGTGGTGGTACTGTTGAACATCTGTTACTATAAAATAGTAAATGTATAGTGTTTTGTTATTGTGATCTGTTTGATTGTCTGTTTCTGTTTGCGTGATTTGCATAAAACATCCCAGTATGACGTGTGAGCGCCCTCTGTCGGTTACTTTTGGAAACATTTTTTTTTACATGGAAAAAAATCCAATGTCTTTCTGACCATATTGGCGCAAACAGAAAATTTTTCCGTGCATTCCTTCTTTTATTACGAATTTTTGAACTTTGCACGAATTTATGACGCACCCTGTGTTTAAAAGCAATAAACGGATTTCTTAGTAATTTAAATCTTTACCTTTTTTAGTAATGAAACAAACTAAAATATAACTAATTGATAAAAGTTTATAAAATTAAAAATTTTGCAGTTTTATTGTAATGAAATATATTTTTGATGCTATATGTTTTACTGATACAGAAACATCTATTTTTTGTATGACAGTTATATTTTAAAAGATTTAATATTTTTTATGTTTTCAAATTTTTAATTCTATACTTATCTTCGTAGTGTTACACTATAATATAAAATTTTAAGATTTCAGTTAAAAAAATTAAGGGTTTCTTTCCTATAAGAATTCATTATTACTTTACCTTAGCTTGAGGAGCGGGGTCTAAAATTTGCTTTTCTTTCATATTTATAAGTTAAAATTATCTATAAAAACTCATTGAAGATAGACAGACACCTGAAAAATCGAAGACTTTAAATCGAAAGAATGACGTAAATGTAATTACGTATGTGAATGTATTAGTCAGCTATTGTGTTCGTAAATCTTACATTCTTAAATCGTAAATGCACTCTTAGATTAGCACTTTTGTGTCTGAAACAGGCAGTATCTCAAACAAAAATTGCTTTCAAAGCTATTTTGCTCAGCAATAGCAATTTTTGTGGAGTTATTTTCTCTCATTTGCGTTTGTTCTTGTTTTCATTTGACAACTTCAAAAAATTCACATTAGTGTCGCCATCTGTTGGTTACATTATAAATTGTTCTGACAGAAAGGTTCTTCGATTGGTTAATAGATGGCAGCACTAAAGATTAAAAAAATCCAGTCAACTGTTCAGCAAATCTAATGATGCTCATTCCCCACCCACCCCAGTTTTCCAAAACTTAAGTTAGTAAAAGACTTTCAGTTCCGTCATAGTTTTAAAACAAATTTGAAGAAAAAAAATACATTCTTTGGCTTCCTTTGAGGCTAAAACAATCCTAAAGAGATCACATGGAAAGAACTTCCAAACACAAGAACATTTATCGGTTCCAAATATCAATTCTTTAAAACGAAAGAACAAAATCGAATGAAGGTGGGTATATTCTCTTAAAAAGGATTAATTGTGTGAGTATTAAGCGATTGGAAAAACTCCTTTACTCGATTTAAAAGGTATATATTTTTTCTCCTTTTTTCTGTACTGGTGACCTTTGGAAATAAATCATAGCTATTTCTAACAGTTTAAATACCTGCCAAATATCTGAACCGGTTAAAAAAATAATTTCATTCACTTCAATTCACACCTTATAATTTCCTAAGGGCTTTCAAAGAATAAAATAGTACAAAATATATACCTCAGTAAGTTTTCAAAAGAATAATAACAATTTTTTAAAATTTTTGTTATTCAATAATACAAATGGTAGTTTAATTAAACAGAATTTTATATCGGTATTTGAAGAGGAAATTTTTGACTACGTGCAATGAAAATTTAAAAGTAAACATATTACTGGCGATCAAACTGCTATATTATAGTTTCAACTTAAGATAGTGTTTTTTAAATTCCTGATAATTCGGTATCAATCAACCAAAGCAAGAAAATGTTAGATGAGAACAAAAATGAATTTATATCAAATTTTAAAATTATTATTAAGGAGGATAAAAGACGAAAAAAAACAAAACAGAACAAGGGGGCAACAAAATTTTTGTTTGCAATCATGATATACAAATGCCCACACTATGTTAGAGATCAGAGCACTTTACTTAAAAGGCTCATATTAGCGTTTTAATAGCATTTTAAGGGGGGTAAGGACCTTTGAACCTTCAAAAAATCGAAATTTAAAAAAATATATATATTGAATATTCATAGAATTCTGAATACTGTGCAAAAAACAGAATCAAAATATCATGATTATTTTTCGAGTTATGAGCTTTTATATAAAGCTCACTCTAGAAAATAACCATTTAAAGAGACGCCAGTGTTTGTTTACGTTTGTAGCTGTTACTTCCGCGTTTGTCCCACTCACGTGTTTTATGACTTTAGACTGGGATATTTTATCTTTATTTCTTTCCCCATGGTTTATTTAATGCATGTTCGTACAGTAGGAATGCTACCACTCAACTTATTTCATTTCACATTTGTTTATATCTAGGGAAAGCGTGGCGAATGATTTGTTTGATTTTCAGTGAGTGAATAACTGTAGATTTTTATCTAATTTTCCATATTTTGCTTGAAAACAAATTAAACTATACGTTTTATTAAGCATGGGAAAAGATTATTATCGATCTGTTGGTTATAGATCCAGGAAAAGGCGATTTCATGGCAAAAAGTCTGACAATTTGAATGCAAATCAGAACGTATCTGCATCTGAGAAAAAAATAAAATTGGAAACTTCACAGAGCAAGTATGAAATTGATTCTTCTCTGAAAAATAATTTTCAAGGTTACAGAATTATAGATATTTGTTTAATGCTCCAAGAACTTAAAAATTATCTTTGTTGCAAAATTTGTCACTCAGAAATTGAAATAATAGAAAGTAAAGTGACTGGGATATCATCAACTATGTCCATCAGTTGTACAAAATGCTCGCAAATTAACGAATTTCAGACATCACGTATGATTGGTGTGAAGCAGAATCAGTGTGAAGTAAATTTAAGAATTGTGTATGCTATGAGATGCATAGGTCAAGGCCTAGCAGGTTTGGAAAGATTTTGCAGCATTATGGATTTCCCTGCTCCATTATCTCAAAAATCTTACGACAAAGCTGTGAAGAAGATTGGACAAGCAGCAGCTACAGTTTCTAAAATTTCAATGAAGGAAGCTGCATTGGAAGAAATATCATTATCTGATAATTCTGAAAATATTACTGTTTCGGGTGATGGTACCTGGAAAACAAGAGGCTTCAGCTCCAAAATTGGCGTATGTACTCTAATCGGATCAGAGAGTGGAAAAGTTATTGATGTTGAAGTGCTAACTTCTTTTTGTAAAGGTTGCGAAAGAAATGTAGCTTCTCATGACTGCGTAAAAAACCATGAAGGCTCGGCTGGAAAAATGGAAGTCATTGGAATGCTACGCATGTTTCAGCGTTCAATAGAGGAGAGAAATGTGCGTTACTTAAAATATCTTGGCGATGGAGACTCAAAAACATTTTTGGAAATCAGCAAAGACAAGCCATATGGTCAAGAAGTGACTGTAGAAAAACTGGAATGCATTTGCCATATTCAAAAAAGGATGGGCACCAGACTTAGAAAGTTAAAAGCTGATATGAGAACAAAAAAATGTGCTGATGGTAAACCACTTTCAGGTAAAGGACGGTTAACAGACAAGCTAATTGACCAACTGACTAATTATTATGGCAATGCGATACGAGAAAATAGTGGATCTTTACAAAACATGCGAAAAGCAGTGTGGGCAGTATGGTGTCACACAAGATCCACTGATGACGAGCCCATGCACTTTTTCTGTCCTGAAGGAGATAAGTCATGGTGCAAGTTCCAAAAGCACGAAGCTTTAGAAGATTCCAATAAAGGAATTTTTCATCATAAGAAGACTGTACCTTCAGCTGTAATGGACTGTATAAAAAAGGTTTTTACAGACTTATCTGAACCAAAGCTTTTAAAGCGGTGTTTAAAAGGAAAAACGCAGAATCCAAATGAATCCTTAAATTCTATGATTTGGAAATTTTGTCCGAAAACTTCTGGGTGTGGTGTAAAAGTTGCCAAAATTGCTGTTGATGAAGCTGTGGTAGCTTTTAATGAAGGTAATAAGGGTCGCCTAGATGTAATGAGAGAAATGGATATCACCCCAGGTCATAATGCTACTACAGGTGCATTTGTTGCTGATAAACGAAGGATTCTCGCAGCTGAAAAGAAAGCCTGTTTAATGACAAAAGAGGCCAGGAGAGCTAAGCGAATGTCCCAAAAGAATGCTAATGCATTATTATCTGAAAAAGAAGGAAATATTTATGAAGCAGGTGGACACTAGCAAGGGAAAAAAATGTATTATTGTAAAAAAATGTAAAGTTTAACTTTAAAGTCATTTTTCTCAAAACTGTGTTTTTGACACTTATCCGTAAGATTTAAAGAAATATTATTGATGGAATTTTCTGAAATTGCACATATATGTTAAAAATACCTATATGCATAGAATGAATTAACATGAAAGTGATTTTTAATTTTTTTGTTTTGTTTTGATCCATATTAGTAAAAAAAAAGGTAAGTAAATTAAAATTCAATATTTTTCTCAATTTTAAAAATATTAATTATGAATATAATTGTAATTCCTTAATTCATTCTATACCCAATACATTTAGCTTTATTTTGAATCAAGAATCGAAAGTGTAACTACATTTTATTTAAAGATATCTTACGGACAGTAATATGCTATTATGTTTCATTTTCGATATACAATCAATATTTAAAATTTAATTTAAAAAAAAGTTCTCAACTTAAACTTCTCATTTAACTTGTTTTTATATCTGCTTTTTTTTATTTATATGTAGCGTAAATTATATGACTGTGTGGTTAATATCCTGTATATGAGGCCATTTCAAACATTGGTAAAAAAATTGGAGAAAAGTGAGCTTGAAAGGTCCTTACCCCCCTTAAGTGATGATAAGAAATGAGCATTTTAAATTGTCGATTATAAGCCCTTATTGGTGAATAGAATATTTTCTTAAAATTCATAACAGACCTGTCATAGTGCCACATATGACAAACTTGACAAAACGATTATTATCTCGTAATGTCTAATAATATTGTTTAGAAATGCCAAAGCAATGGTAAAGTTCATTCTCAAAGAAAATTAGCTTGAAGAGGAATTTCGGATCTGTAAAATCAACGTCAATAGAAATATTTTTCAGTTCATTACCACATTAAGATCTCCGTAACTTATGAGAATGAAAATTAGCCTGGAAAGTAAAAATTGTATCAGAAATTACACCAATGTTGTTATATTACGCAACACCATATTTACATATCGGAGAACGTACAGAAAAAAATGTTTTGCTAAAATCCTCTAAAAGCATACCGACTGAGGATATACACTGGTGTGCAAAAATTAAGGACGAGACTTTTTTTCAATATAACTTTGTACAAAAGCTTTCCAAATCAACACATTTAATACCGTAAGATCCCCAATACGTAAAGACATGAGTAATGTAAGCAACACTTACTAAAAGAGAAATCAGAGGGATAAAAAGGGGCTTTATTGAAAAAGTAGCATGGAGCGCAATGCGACTAAAGGCCGAAACATCCCTGTGATGGGTGTCCAGCAAGAAACATCCGATCTTTAATAGGGGATATGATCTCCCCTGACTGCTAGGCAGGTTTCACATCATTTGTGCATGCTGGATATGTGGTTGTTAATGAGCTGTTGAGACACTGCTGCTCGTTCCTCTTGTAGCACCAATCGCAGTTTCGGAATCGTTACTGGAGATAAGTTACGTGCAGCCACGGGTCTCCCTAGTAAGTTCCGTACATGCTTGACGGGATTTAGATCCAGAGACCTTGCCGACCAATCCATGTGTTCAATATCTTCACTCTCCAACAGGTTTTACACCTAAAAAATTACTGATTTATAATCATTAAATAATGATGTATTTCTTCTGCTTCTTCAAGGGAAATTGTTCTTGTGGTTATTAAGGTACTTTGAACTTTTGTAGGTATACCGGTGTTCAGCTGGGTAAAGCAGCCCTCATCCTAACGTTTCATTCGACAATCCCATAGGAGGCCTGACTTATATGTACTTTGTACAAAAAAAAAAAAAAAAAAAAAAAAAAAAAAAAAAAAAAAAAAAAAAGGCACAGTTCTGTATCTCCCGTTCTACTGGACAGTTTATCGAAATTTAACTTGCATTTTCTGTCTCGAAAGCGCGACTTGTAGTATGTATTAGATTTATATATACCATTATTCTAACATGCGTTCTGGACACAAAATCGAAATTTTTCTTAAATAACATGCCGGTTTTGTTTCCATACATTGATTCTACGACTCAAATTATGCCAAAGTGCCAAGTTTTATAAAAATCGCACCAGTAGTTTTTAAAAAATTAGCTTTTAAAATTTTAACTCCTCCATGTTAATTAAATTTGGTATACATTTATTAATATCCCTTTTTTTTATTAAACTTGTTTGATTCTTCCTTTTGAATTTCGAAATTTAGGTTCATTCCGGAAAAAATTCGCCTCCTTTTTAAGATTTATTTCTAAAATTTGTATATTTTAAATAATTTTTACAAATTTTTAAAAAAATTGGGATTTTAAATATATAAAATTCTTACCATCATCTTAAAGTAGATGTATTTCTAAGCATACCTGCAAAAAACTAGATTTTTATTCAAAATTTTCTAAGATAGACGTGCATTTATATATTGGCGCGTTTTGAAATTTGGCATATTTTTTTAAAGTAAATGAAATAATAACTATTTGAAAGTCGGAACGATGTGACTCTTTTCCCGCTCATGCAAAATGTAAAAAGGGAAAGGAAAATTAGGTTGCCATAAATTAGGCAACGTATTTTCCTTTCCCTTGTCACAAGGGAAAAGAATTAGGTTGCCTAATTTAATTCGCAGGAAGTTCGCAAAGGAAATTATTTTTCTCGACGCAAACTCAAAAAAATGTGACAAGATAAAAATTTAAAATTGTCCGTGAATTTCTCACCAAAAATTACATAATTTAATAGCTAGGCATAATTTGAGTCGTAGAATGGAAATATGTAAAAATAATGGTATGTTATTTTAGAAAAAGTCCGATTTTGTGCCCAAATACCTGGGTTAGAATAATGCTATAAGTAAATCTAATATATATCCTAAGTCGCTCTTTCAGGACATGGAAAACCCGAGTTAAATTTCGATAATTGGTCCAGTAGAGAGGGAGAGATAGAACGGTCCCATTTTTAGTCCAAAGGTGCAATTTGCCCTAAAGGACTATTAATTTCGTTTTGGTATTTTCCGTTGGTTCACTATAGATATCGATTTGGTCTCTCAATTGTTGCCACCAAATATTAGAGCCCTGTATTATATTTAAAGAAATTAAATAAAGAAGAATCTGCTTAAATGTATGTATGTTTCTCGCATTGTGATAACACAACGGTACCTAGAGCCATCCAATTTTGAATAACGTAATTCTCAACTGGAAGCCCAAATTTGAAATTTGTTTTACTATCTGTATCATGTTATGTAAACTTTTAACGAATTTTTGATTAACAAACTCAAGAATTTCAAAGCAAGCAATGCCAACGTTGTACAGGAAAAACATTTTTATCTTCATAGCGCGAGACTGTGTATCGGAAATTCTAAAGACATGCTCATTTTAAAATCGTTTTGCGATACTGCTCTTGAACTGAATTTTATGTTTTAAGTGTGAAGAACGTGATATTTAATAAATAAGGGTAACACACTGTTGAAAAAATGCCCCTTTGGAGGTAATTTAAAATCTGAAACTTTTTTTTTTCTTTGCAAGGTGTACATTTTGCAGTGAAAATTCTGCAGTAGAGGTCTGGCTGGGATACTAGGTACTACCGTTTTATTCTGGGTTTCTATTGCCTCGGCAATACTTCCCAGACATTTAAAGAATTCCTTGCGGATCCTGAGAATAGAGATTTACCTAATTTACTCTGAGGGTAAAATATGAAGGAATATAAGTAACGGGGCATATCTTGCGCTTAAGATCAGGAACTGACTTCAGCTGCATGCGAAACACCGGTGGAGCAATAATTAATTTACAGTTCAATAGTTTCGGACAGGAACTAAACACAATTATTAATAACAAATTATGTTACATGAAAGAAACATTAATAACAAAAGTTCAGTATTTTTACTTTAAAACTTTAAGAAATTTTTTAAACAGACTCTAGACACGTTCGTCAGCTTGGCGCAGTAGATCAAAGTTTAAAACAGTTTCGTCGCTTACATCTATAATGCTCGTTGCTAAATTCACTGACCGTTGGGCATTAAATAAGAAACATGCTACAGCAATTTCTGAGCAGCAAATGATAGCAAAACCTCGACTAAAGGGATTAGTTAAATCAAAATATTAAAAAAGTTAGTTTTTAATTTGCTTTTTAATAGATATGTTGGCGCCTTGCTTGGCGCGTCTATGTAAAAAATCCGGATCTCCGACTCCGACACGCATTTTTTCCTCCTTTCTGTACTTGCGATAGAAATTTTGCTTTATTCTGCAGGCTTGCAATAGCAGTTTTTAAATAATAGAATAAATTTAACAATAATAAACAATTTTAATTTGATAAATAAACAAATTTAGCTCTCTTTCAAGCTACGGTCCGGGTAATCACGCGTTGACTGAATTTAATTTTTCTCTAAGTAAATAATAAAGACTCGGCAAAAACAGTAACAATTATAATTAAAACTGAATTCAAGGGCTGAACACTTGATTTCGAAATTATTTTTCGCAACGCGTATTGAACAACTCGGGTGGGAGAGAGAAGAATTATTGTGATTGAAGTTATGTTTAATTTATGCTGCGAATTATTTATCTTTTATACAATATAGATGCTTTTATTTAACTTTTAATCGATAATTTTTTCAACTATTATTTCGAACAAACTTATTGCTTTAGTTCATGTATGAGGAAACGCTTTCCGGAAGTAAATGAGGAAATTATTCCACGAATTATTACCAAACAAAGAACTAATGACAGAAACCTTCAAAGATTTTTTTTTCAAATGTTGTTGTGTTATTTGCGCAAAAAGTATCCTTCCATCTCAGTTCTGAAAGGTACAATCAAATCTTATCTCTTGGAAGTTTCACCTCCATTTTGTTATACTCGCACCTCATTTCAATAAGACAAGGGAGTTTGTAAACAAATAAAACAAAAAACGGCGCAAACGATTCTTTGTTTATTGAGAAAAATGAACCTACTGATCGAATTTATTTTTCTCTTTATTTTGTCTGGCACACACCTCGCGCTTACTCTAGTTAAGGAACCCGCGCATTAGAAAGTAGGTCCACATGTCAAGTCAACGCGACTCAGATTTGCAGGGTTGCCATATTTGGCGCAAATATCGCTGTCGATTAAGATGGAAGTTGAATGTCAATAATGGCGACTGGCACTGAGGATTAGTGCTCGTGACATTGAATAACGAGTTTACTGAAGCATACCGGAATGTTATTTTATTTTCGAAAACTCAGTGAAGCAGAAAATATAAGGGCTATTTCACATTCCTTTTTTGTGCTTTGTTGCTCATACTTCTTTTCAAAACATTGTAAAAACTCACACATAATCAGCTTAAGTCGTGTTAAGTTACAGGAATTATTAATGTTGGGAAAGAAGATATTTTAATTTCTATTAAATTCTTAATTTGTCATCTTAACAAATTTGGACCCCATTAAGCAGAGAAAACCGACAGGTCATTTAAGACATTCTTCTATTTTTTTAGGTGATTTTTAAATGTACTATTACTTTAAAGTGAATCCTTCAAGGTCGTAATGATCCTTCGGTCGTTTGCGATCGTAATATGTGTTGTCATCACCATGCAAAAAGGGAATTTTAACAAATTATAGCACTGGAACCATGTTTCGAGTCATCGTTACCATGGTTACGAGGCAATCACGGCTAGAAGAGTGGGAGTGGCCTTCAAGTGCCTATTGTAAAGTAACCGGTTATAAATAATAGTGAAGCGCTTGAGAATTTAAGCAATATATGCTGCATTATGCTTTGCCATCTCTTTAGCAATTAGAAAACTTACCTTCAAGAAATGCAAAATTCAAATTTTTCAAGAAATGCAAAATTTCAAGATTTATTGTAAAGGAAATTATTAAGCTGCTGTGTGACAGTGTCTATGAGCTAGAACTCTCGGCTATTTAGGGAATTTTAGAATTGGTTCAAATAGGTAAAACTTTAAAGGGCAAGTTAATAAGAAGGATGAATCGAAACATTTTTAAAAAAATGTTTGTCGAACATTCATTGAAATTTGGAAGGAGCATTCATTGAAATGTGTTATCATGCTGGAGCGCAACACATTGCTGACTGGTCAGGTCTAAAAGATTTACTGAATTTCTGTTTTCAGAATTGTCCGATGAGAACAATATTTGCGATAATTAACTGAACTGATTGTTTTGACAAAAACTTCTGGACATCAGTCAAGAAAGTTCATATCTTGACCAATTTTCTTTAACTCTATATTATTTTGTAAGGTTACTTACAGTACTTCTACAGCGACCCTAAAGGTCAAAGGAATTGTAAAGATGCCCATTGTAAATGACTTATTCATTTATATCTTACGAGGTTATAGGTGATGATCTTAAGAGGAAAATACAGTTTATTAATAAGTATAAATAGTCCTTTCTTTTTAAAATGTAAAGCAGGCACATCATACACCCGCTCTGCAGGCCGCATGTTATCATTGACTCCTTTCTTTGCTGCCGCAGGTCACCACAAAAAAGTAACAAAAGATATGAGTTATAATAAAATGATAAAAATTTGGAATTCCACTCTATAAGTAGCATGCACAAGCTTGGATACTAAAGAGGACTCTTGGGATAATGGATTTATTTTCTCAAATGACGCTGAGAAAGTGCTAGCTCATTTACGGACGGAATTAAAAGAAATTCGGTGCGGCTCGAAAGCAAAAATTCAGTGAAGTGGGTACTGTCTGTTTACGAGAATAGCCCCCGCCACAGTGTCTGGCGGATGGCGGTCGCTATAGCAACAGGGCTAGTACATTTCAAATAGGGGAGAACCAAGGCTTGCGAATTCATCTTTAAATGCGCCAGAATGGCAAACTAAAAGGTAAATCTTCCCTACGGAAAATGGGTGAAGGCTCGTTTCTACGGCAACAAACAGCTGCAGACTAACTGGCGAGAGCTTTTCTTATGATAGTCCCGAAGTTTATAAACATCTGCCCGCATGGTGCACAGAAACTGGAAAATTTGCATGTAGACGATTTCCGTGATGCGTAGCACGTATATCAGTGTGAGCAACTTTTCTCATTTATGAAGAACAAATCCGCAACGAGATCCATTTAACAGACATTCAATTGACTTCTGAAAATGCAGCATATCTTCATACATATGAAAGACAGAAAAAAATACCAGATGTCGGGAACAAAACAATAGGTTATACACCTACTTAGGGTTTACTTTGTTCCTTCTATTTTTACTTCCTTGTACGAAGTAAAGGATGCATTATAATGGGGAAAATTTTCGAGTGTCATATTTCAACGGAAATATCCATTTTGACCGTTCTTGAATCCATGTGATCTGTTTTTTTCACGTGACGTCTGTACATATGGACAGGGCGGGGGGCGCCTGCATTCGAAGACAAATGTCAGGAACCGACCGCTGGCGGTAGGAGATCCGGTGTTTGATCTGAAGGTGCACACGCGGATGGATGGAGGCCTAGTCTCGTCTCCCTCAGTTCAGTGCAGGCTTCCTCGTGGCCCTCGATGGTAACTATGTTGGCTTTGGCTGGCATAGGCTAACGGCGCTGGGCAAACATCCTTTGGGATCGACTGGGTAGTATTTCCGGAACCGACCATTATGGGAGGAGAACCGCGGTTCTTCCAGACAACTGGCTGGACGTATCCAGACAGCTTCGATTCTTTGGTAAATAAACAGTCTTAACAGGACTAGAGCAATCGTTCATTCGATGGTAGGCTCAGGCTTGACAGGGACCGTACTGGCTGTGACTTTGGTTGTGAGGACGTTACATAGATATCGAAGACCTTCCGAGGCGGGATGGATTTCCCTCGGTCGGTTCAGAAGGACGACGATGTTTGACTGAATTGTTTATTGTTCCTAGTACTGTGAGAAGGAGTGGTGACCCCTTTTACAGGAAATGTGTCTAGAGTTTTAGTAATTGATGACCGAGTTACGGCCCTGTGGATCTTTTCGTAAGGTCGCACATCGTTTTCGTCATCAATAAATTTTGCAGTGGGTTTTCTAATCCCTCTTCTTTTTTTCTTTATATTAGGTCCAAGTGCCGCCCAGACGGTATAGTGGTTGGGAAGCCGGTCACGATGCCAAAGGACATGGGTTCGAATCCCGGAGAAGGCATGACTGTAATTGTCCGTCCCTTCATAGGAGGCAAAGGTGGCCCATTCGTTGGGTGCTTCCATAATAAAGTGGCGACCACTTCTGGTCTTAACAGTAGCCGAGCCGAAGTCGGCTGAGGGCCCGCCATTGGTTAAAAAAATATATCAGGCTCAAGAAGATTGTGAAAAATTTATATTGGTAAATACACCTCTTACCTGTATAGGACTAGGACTGGACTGAGTAAACGACTGTTTTCTCAAAAAGAAAATTGTGAAATGGATTTGAACGTACGTACGTTTGTATGTATGTCTATCGCATAACTCGAAAACGATTAGCGTAGAACTTTAAAATTTTGCGTATGGGTCTGCTATAACGTTTAATTCTGCACCTCCCTTTTTTATTGCAATTAGTAGTGCCACAAATATATATATAT
>KK120492.1:51606-87356 GCA_000611955.2 Stegodyphus mimosarum | reverse complement strand
CGACGCTGGGCGTTAAGTTAAACTCTCTGCATATCTGGACTTGCGATTCGCCTGTTTCTAGCCTCCCCACAATTCGCCACCTCATTCCATCATCTAAACTTGGTGGTTACTCATTTTTACTGTTCCGATGTGAATTTAATCGATTGCTGCAAGATAACACCAAGAAATTTGCCGACGTGTGCTAGCGAACGCAATTCGTCTTCTCCTCCACGCGCTTAGAAAGCCTGCTTTTCTGCTGAATCCACCTACACGCACGTGTATGCTAACGTTTTTACCGTACAAGATTTGCATTTTTATCTAGAAGCAGTGGTTTTTCCTTCAGTTCAGTTCTCTTCATGTAATTCCATAAAATATTCTAATTCTCTTAATTTATTTCACTAGTGTAAATATAAATAATGAAAAAGTAGTTAGCTAATCTATGTATTCACCCGACTTGATAGCGGCAAGTATTTTTGCTTTCATGAAATGACGATAAACACTTTTTGACAACAAAATCTGTTAGAAAAATCAGAAAATTGTTTTTCCGTTGTTAGTAAAAGTGGGAAAAAGATAACATTTTTGAAAATTTAACATCCGGGCATAACTCTTTCGGAACGTTTCAGTGCCGTTAAAAATTAGATCTTAAAGTCATTATTTTTACTAAACATTTAAATAAAATTTCAGATTTGCGAGCAACAAAAATTTGATTTAAAAAAAATCTAAAGAAAAAAATGTGTATCTATTTTCATTTTTTGCGTTTCGGAAAGTTGTTCAGAATAGCTATTCTTAAAACGTAAACTGTACAGCTTATTTCCGTATCTCTCACCGCATCGTAATAGGTTATAGTTTCCTATTTAATTACACTTTATAAAGCCGCTTTCACAGCAGAAATGGGGTCAGATATTGAAATATTGAATAGAAAATTTTTAAAAAATAAATCTGATGTTACCTACTTCTTTTATCTGCGCTTCCTAGAGAGAGAAAGAATAGTCGTCAAACACTGTCACGCATGTATCAAAGTAAGTAAATAACTTGTACCAAAACATATTTAAAATAAACCCTCATTGGAATTGAGTTGCGTGTGTGCTGACTTAATTAACTTGCTTCAAAAGTAGAAGGCATAATTTATGTCCTAAGCAGGTTTCTCGACGAAGACCAGATAGAATGGAATATATAATTCAATTATTAAGGATAGTTAAAATTTTTGTCTGCGTGTACAAAGCCAGACGAGTTGTATTTCCCATATGATATTTAGAATTATCATAGGGGATAATATGATTAAAAAATTTCTTCAATCATATTATTCAGAAAATTGCTTTATTCAAAAATAAAAATTATACTTTAAGGTTTTAAATGCTGTTGTTGTTACTCATGCTCAGTTGTCTTACAAAGTCAGGCCACGCCCACGAGAATTCTCGTGTAAAGGAGCGCAAGATTACGCCTGTCGTTGGCAAGAGCATTGAGCACCATGCAAGTAACAGAGCGATTTGGCTCAGTTCCGCCCCCAATTTTGATGGAGGGCGCCCCGGGGGAAGGGGTCCGAGGGTCTCCCACCCCTTTCCCTTTCCACGAAGCCACATGAGAGGGCTTTCGACTCGCCGCATATTTGAAGTGCCGCAGTGCCGCACCGACACTATACATTTACAAACATCCATGGCTTCTCCTGGACTCGAACCCGAGCCCTTCGGCACGGCAGTCAGCGACGCTAACCACTACACCGGTTGGGCGGCATTTTTAATTGTATCCTTAGGCTATAAAGAGGCATAAGACTTTTTTTTTCTTTTCGAAACCTATTATAAAAAACAGTAGAAATCACATTTTAAAACCTTTACCTTTTTGCTTTAAATTTAGCTTGAATCGTAATTGAATGTCCGATTTCAATGCCATGAATTTTGAAAGGATATTCGTAAAAACTCAAACTTATTAAACTCGGAATATACTCCAAGATAATATGCAACAAAGAAAAACCTGGCACAAAAAAAATTGTTTCAATTTGAAATTAAGTAAAAAATATAATCAAGCGACCGAGATATAAAAGGATTTAAAAAGGATTCCTTAAGCATTCTATTACATGAGGCAACTAACGCAAACAAAACAGAGATCAACTCGGTCAGGGTTGCTCATAAGTGCACCACTAATGGTATATTATATTATTTTGGGTGCTACAATTTTTTCACAAAGAGTGAAATGCATATAATATGGCGCGAATTTTAATATGAAAATCTTTTCTGATGGTAACCCATACATTTCTTATTCTTATTTATGTGGTACAGAATTTAAAAAATTTTCAAAGCCTGATCTGGATACTATACAAAGCGTTAAAACTTTTCTTAGCAGCTAAATGGATTGTTTGAGTGATTGCCATAAAGAGCGTCATGTTCATCTGCTTTAATAAGAAATCCTTCATGGAGTACTTATTAAGTTCGTAAGGTTTATCCTAATTTTATTAACAGTTATTTTAAGTATATGCATCTTTCCTATATTTCTAGTTTCAGCTTACAATTTCCTACCAGAATGTAATTTCAGAAACGCAGTTAATGCAAATGAGTAAAGAGTACTATTAAGTCTATGTTTAACCGACTTCTGAGAGAGTCCGAGTTTCTCACTGGCGCGCGTTTGCCTTTTGGCTACGTCTCTCTAAGCTATTGCTACGTGTCAAGCAGGCTTTTTCCACAGAATACTTTAGGCCCTTTGTTTAGCTGCGCCGACTTAACTTAGATTTAGGGCCCAGCTACTTAGAATCTTGATAGCTTCGGCTATATCTTCAATTGTAGAGTCATTAGGTTATTTCGAAGCAGGAGACATGAAAAATAAGCCACGAATTCGCCGGGAATCGAACCACGGACGTCTCGATTACGCGTCGTGTTGACCACTACTCGCGCCCAGCGTGCTGACCACTACACCACGAAGGCATGCGAAGAAGGCGGGAGAAATACTTTATATACTCCCCCCCCCGAATCGCCGAATCGTGGCGGTAGAGAATCATCATCCACCACCTTTTTTTAATTTGGGCGCCATTTGTAGAGACATTAGGTTATTTTGAATGCAGGAGTGATAAAAAATGAGCAACGCTTTCACCTGTAATCGAACCACGGACCTCTCGGTTACGCGTCGAGTGTGCTGACCACTCCACCACGAAGGCATGGGAAGACGGCGGGAGAAATGCCTTGTACAGTTAGCTTTAGTTGAGCTTAGTTAAGCTTAATTTCCTATTCATTTAAGTTCAAGGCCAAGTGGAGGCTTTACTGTACGCTCCGAGTTAGGAAATGATTGTATCGTATTTATTCTAAGAAATAAAGGGTAGTTAATCTTTCGTCAGTCTTACGTCTCTATTCACACGCTTAAGCGATTATCCCCTTATTAGTGTTTGTGGGGTTCAAGGATTGAATACTGAATTAAATAAGTAAAACCCCACAAGCTTAAACGAACTTGTAATCATGGTACATGCTGAGAAAATTACTTACTAAAACCTCATCCATCTAGTCCGTTCTGCAAAACCAGACATGGGCAAGTGTCAAGGGTCAGTAGCAAGTTGCAAATTTAAGCGGAACACTGAAATTTAATTAAGCTGTAACTGTGTATGTGTTTTCCATTTCCTTATGTCGTGCCTTCGTGGTGTTACTTGAAAGCCCGTCTGGCTAGCAGTCGGAAGGTTCGAATTTGGAGTCCCGGCTAAGGCACTACGGATTTCTTCGGTTCTTAGGTTTTGAAAACTTTCTACATTACTCTTAACTGGCGACTGAACTAAAAAAAGGATACGGTAATTCTTCGCCGTCAGGATTTGGCAAGAGAGTCCCCTTCTCTCCAGTCGCCCTTTAAATGGAAGATATTTTTCTGCTTACTTACCAATTGCCTTCGTGTGTGGAAAGCTCGTTGTAACGGTCCGTAGGTGAGGATCGTCCGTTTTACATTAGAAGACTTCCTGTTTTCAACAGAACTTATCTTCAGGTAAATTAAGTACGGAAGTGTGTTAAGGGCACCTCTTGTGTGGTTACCGTAAGAACTATCACTCTAGGTCTGCTAAATGATCGAAGGTAATTTTCCGCATAAGGAACTCGGAAGGACCTCTCCTGCCCCTGTACGGTTTCCTTTCGAATTTAACTTAAGAGGAAGAAAGAGTTTTTTAGTTAGAGACTTTGCTTAGAGACTTGTTTAGATGGAGCTGTAGGTAAGTCGCTTCAAGCGGTAGTTTTTGTATGTATGGTTGTATCTAAATTATGTTTTACTTGAAAATTTTTTATTAAATTTTAAAATAAATATTTAAAAGATCGCTTGTCTGATGATTCATCCGTCTCGGATGTTCTTACGTTACAACGTCGAGCTAGGAATTCTAAAGACCTGGCAATCGGAGTTCGAGTCCCGGCGAAGGCGTTTGCTGTTCTGAAACAACATGCCTCTAATGGGATTCCTAGCAAATGCCGATATCTATGGCCCCGATACACGTCACCCTGTCTACCATTAAATATCCCATAGAAGCAACATTGCCATTAATGGCATGCAAGATGCCACGAAGTGCAGAGTTATCCGATTTCCAGAAAGTTGTAGTCGTCGGGTATCGCAAAAATGAGCGATCCTTAAGGGATATAAAATTTTTAAAATATTCTTAAATTTCTGAAATTATTTAAGATAATAGTTCGATGTGTAAAATTTATGTTTCATTAAAGTAGTCAAAGAACTTTCTCTTGAAAGTACTCAGCTATTATGAACAAGAATGGTCACTTCAAATTCGAAAATCTGATTTTAAAAGGCAAAAATACATAAAAACTCAAAATATCTTCATTAAAAATTTAAAGATACAGAAAAATATAAAACACCAAATACAATTAAAACAATTTTTACAATTAAAATGACTCTTTCTACGCGAAAACTAGTAATCTGTTAAGAAGGCAGACATTTCGGTGCACAAAACTAAACGTGTCCTTTTGGTCCCACTCGGCGAAAATTCACTATTATGCTAAGTTTCAAATGTAAACAAATATGGCTGCTATGGTAAAAAAAATTAGGCTTAGCTGCACTTAACCAACTTTTAAATCGTTGATCTACATGTGTTGTATGCAGATTAACTAAAGGCATAAAACCCTTAACCGGAACATAAGAACAACATAATTCAACCATTTTTAAAGCATAAAATGTATAATTTACCAACATATAAGAGTTGAAAAATCTGATGTGTACACCACATGACCTTCTTGTACGGAATATTAAATTAAACGCATGTTTTCCTGCCTTTCATTTAAACTTCTCCTCGAATTTTGTTAGAGATATATTTCTAATTCAATTCATTCAGTTCTCATTTCGCGACAAGGCAAAAATATATAAAAACTCAATATCTATATTAAAAATTGAACGATATAGAAAAAATTAAATATTAAGAAAATTGTTCAAATTAAAGTTACAGTTCTACGCAAAAACAAGCAATTCCGCCAGCGGGCAAGAAGGCAGATTTTTCTGAGCCCAAAACTGAAAGTTTACTTTGATCTCACTTGACAAAAAGTCACTGAAGGCGTAGAAACTGATTTAATTTGCTGTGGACGCTTTGTTGAGTCAATATATTGGATAATTTAATGACTTAAATGATAATTCTAGAATGGTTAGGCATAATTTAATTCACAATAATAAAAGAAGTCGTTATGTTTGTTGTTGCGAAGCTTTGTTTCTGTAGGGCAACAAACC
Source organism: Stegodyphus mimosarum (assembly GCA_000611955.2). Classification (NCBI taxonomy): domain Eukaryota; kingdom Metazoa; phylum Arthropoda; class Arachnida; order Araneae; family Eresidae; genus Stegodyphus; species Stegodyphus mimosarum. The sequence continues at coordinate 81,704 of KK120492.1, read as the reverse complement.
CACTATTCTGCTAAGTTTCAAATGTAAACAAATATGGCTGCTATGATAAAAAAATTAGGCTTAGCCGCATTTAAACAACTTTTAAATTGTTGATAATTCTACAACTATAATATGCAGGTTAACTAAAGGCATAAAAACCTTAACCGGAAGACAAGAACAACATAATTCAATCATTTCCAAAGCAAAAATGCACAATTTACAATACATATATTTATATACTTTTGGTGCCTCCAATTGTAACCAAAACAGGAGGTTCACATCTACATGTTATAGCTGTGCTATATACAAAATGTCAACGTTTTGAGGCTACTAGTTTTTGAGTTATGCGAGATACGTAAATTCGTACGTACAGACGCCACGAAGAAATCTCTTCTGAATAAATTTTAAACCAGTTTTGTAATTCTTTTTAGAAAAAAGAGCTCTTTATTCTGTCCTTACGTAGATATGTCACGTAAAAACGTTGTTAAATTGCATTCGATAGCGGTCAAAATGAATATTTTCATTGAAATATGGTACCCGGAATTTTTCGTGATTACAGTGCTTTCTTTACTTCGTACAAGGAAGTAAAAATGAAACACTTTTTGATGCAAAATCGAATACTTTCCAAATATTCATAAAGGTGTCGGATTATTTTAACACAATATGTGTCACCCAATAGCTGAAAGAAATGAGCTGGCATCGTGAAAGTAGTCATATAAATGAAGACTACTATAAGCGAAGAATATAAGCGAAATACTACTGAAATTAAGCTATGAAATAAAGTATCATATTGTAGTGTGAAATAAGTTAGGATACAGGAAATGTTTAACGGATTCCATTCAAAGACCTTTATGAATATGCTCTAAATCCAACTAATTTCGTACTGAGGTACGTTCTCGTCTAAATTTTTAAATTAATTAATTGTATGTACGATATCGTCTTATTTACAACGATGGTGAAATTCAACTTTCAACTGTGGCAAAATACCACGATGAAAGTCGAAGCTCTTCTATAGCTTGAATTAAAACTGTAATTGTTTTTAATAAACAACTAGCGGGCAAATCCGCCAGCTGAGCGGGCAGAACCCGCTTGTTCGCCGGGATTCGAAAGTTGGACAAAACTACCAGCATCTCTTTTGTAATTTTCTTTCATAACACTAAACTGTGGCCGAATTTTCGTACCTATGGTAACCAGCACAGGAAGTGCCATTTTTGCCTGTTTGCTCGAAGTAGTGGGGTAGTGTATTCAGCTATGGCAAAACACTCTGGGGCAATCTGCCTAAGGGGAGGGATGCCTTCGTGGAGGATCTTTTTAATGGAAACTGGCTTGTATACACTTTACCCATAGGGAAAATCACAAAAACACCCATGCAGCCAGCCCGTTCGCCGGGATTCGAAAATTGGACCGAACTACCAGTGTTCAGCGACGTAGCCGCCCAGCCGCTAACGAACCGTTGCACGAAGTGTAATCGCGTGCATTTGCACAAATGCATATAATCAGTGAAAAATGTATTTGCATCTGGAAAGAAACATAACTGAACTAAAAATTTGATGTGTACACCGCATGCCTTCCTTGTAAGGAATATTAAATTATAGCTTGAATTAAAACTGTAATTGTTTTTAATAAACAATAATACTTTTGTTTATTATTATATATTAAATCAGAGACATTATTATTTTTTTTTCTCTTGCAATAATTAACTGGATTTATTTTTCCTACTATCACGTTTAGTGATGATTTTGGTAACAAAACCGTGAACTAAATGAATCATATTACCTAATAGGAGAGCAAACTCAGAGGAAAAACAGGAAAAGGAACTCAGAGGAATGCAAATAGGAAGGTAAGTAACCCAGAGGAAGTAAAGATATGAAGGAATATTAATTTCATTCAAGCTCCGATCTGCTAAACGAAGATGCTGCTTTGTTAGGATACGAAACAACTTTTAACTTATATTCTAGGTTATTCTAGTGCAGAATGCATTTTAACATTTTAACGGAATACTGCAAGAATGAAATAATTTTCCGCTTGGTTCAGTCGAAACGAAGAGATGCAGAGATACGTAGAGAAATCTGTCTAGGAAATCCAAATAAAACGTTTCTTTGTGAATCGTATATGAGAAAAATATATTATCATTTTCCACTGTGCCAAGAAATAGCGTGGAACGAACTGTTCGAACAACCCTAATGCTGATCATTTCGTAAGAATATTTGCGATCTTTTCTTCTGATTACCGAGCACTAGTTGCATAATTTAGCAAAGGACCTACCTACAGAAAGGCGGCTCTATTAACAAGAATTTCGGTATGTGATCTCTAGCAAAGTTCGAATATTTTAGACCCCATTTTGTATCATATTTATCCATTCATTCGAAGCAAATTAAATGGAAAATTTGTCCATCATACCATTCGATTATAGCTTGCTGAAATAAAGTATTTGATTTCGAAACTCTCCTCGATGTACTCGGTGTTCCTTTTAAAAATGCGCCATCCTTCAAAAATTTAATTTTCTGAAATTAAGCGGTGTATTATAGAGCGTAACGCGTTAAGTGAAGCTGAAAAGCAGTTTCTTCTTTTTTTATATTAGCTTATTTTTATTCTTTAATTCGTCTTAATTACGGCTACTGCTGAGGTTCAAAGGATATGATCATTTATTCGAAACTGTGTCGAAATTACACCTCAAGCAAAAGAATTTGTTGGAAAGAACAAAGAATATTTTTCGTAAATAATGTTGAAATAAATCAGTTCTCATGTTTGTCTGAAAAAGCATTAAAATATTCTCTTATTTTCATGGAAAAAAATCTCGTATTAATTTGAAATTCAAACTAAAAATGGTATAATTTACAAACTAATTGCCACATTTCGTTAATTTCACTTGGGTGATCGAGTGTTTTTTTCCAGTAAAACAAGGTCCCCGAAGCAGAGTCCCTTGGACTGCACGTTAAATTTTATTTCACGCTTTCACTTATTTAAAAAAAGGTAGAACAGCTGGAAGGCAACTCCAAATAATATGGCCATTCAAATTCGACAAATCGTAAGCCTCGTGCTTCGTTTACACACCGACACATTTTCTGATATGATTCGCAACATGTCGTCCGTTCCTGTGGCGCGCCGAGGTTGTCGTATTAAACAGTTGCGGGATCCGGACAATACTCGATTAGTCTATGTAAGCCGCCCGGGGGTCCGAACCCGCTTTCACCAGTCACGTAATGTTTCGCGTCACGTAATGTTTCCGGAGAATGAATACTGGAATTTTCGTGAGACCTAAGAAGCATGTGTTATGCAAAATGGATCGAATGGGTTTTTTAATTCAGCCGCTCAAAATGGTCACAAACAAAATTAATTAATTTCATTATATGCACCATTCATAATTATCATGATCGTATAGTTCGGACGCCAGCTGCAGAGTTTTTTTTGTCCCGGGAGTCGATGTAAAAAACTCTGCGAAACTGCTGGCTAGGATCTGTACCTAGGCAGTCTCGGCCACGCGGTACACAAATTACGAACCTAGTGGTTCTGGAGGAAAGTAACTAGAATTCATATTCAGACATTCGTCGACGAAGCATCACTCTCCAAGCAAGGTAGGTCTTATGTGCTCTAATAATCTAACTTATCTCTCATCTAATAATCTAACTTAACCTATTCAGCTTAACTCTTCTGAAGCAGTTTTCGGTAAAGATCAATGGTCCAATAGAACGACGATACACAGAAATACGTTTCCTTCCGTATAAGATGTTTCTTTTTCTGCCATAGTCATCATTTATCATTATATATTTTGATGCAGTATCTTATATTACAAAATGCGAATGTGTTTGCCGTGGGCGCATTCAACTAATGGGTCAGTGTTCACGTTTACAAAATGTTAAAAGTGTTGCCATACTTTTTTTTATGTTCGCTTGTGTTATATTTGAGATTTAAAATAGGTGAAAGTATTCGGATGTTGAAGATTTGCGCTGGTTATATTTACCCCTAAAATTGTTACTTCTTGGAGCTGTATAAAATGCTCCATTTTTTTTTTCTTTCTTTCTTTCTTTACTGGTATGCTTATTCACAAAGCATGTACAAACTTCTTTTAACATAAAAAATGCTGACTCAGTATTTAAAAATAATGGTTTGTAAAGCAATCTGAAACGGAAGTCTAAGATTTAAGACTTTTATTTTGAAAAAGAGGTAAGATGTTATTTTTATATATTTAAAATCGGAAATTTTAAGATACCAACAATACAATCAGTAGGACGTTATTATGATCTAATTTTATGATTTGCATTCTGTGAACCGTTTTGATGCTATTTTAAGTTATTATGAAAGGAATGAACTTTAGGGCATGAGTTGCCAGCTTTAATAATTTTTTTCTTGTTAGTATATTAGTTATATCATTCTCAGCATTATCAGTGACGTCAGCATCTTGGTTCATATGATCCAGAAATGCGAAGAAACAAAAATGGCGAAGGAGAAAGAAGCGCGGTGTCGGCAATGCTTTCGAAATTCATAGTAATCAAAAACATTTTGAAAAAGATCATTGAGTGCTTACAAAATTTTAGTTCCACCTATGCACTCGACTAGTTAACATCAACAGTCAGCAGCGAAAAATGCTTTATTTGCTTCGTGCGCTCGACGAGTTTACATCAATATTATCAAATCGGAAAAGTTATTCGGGATTGCAAACAGGGGTTGAACGTTGAACAGGGCGCGGGCACGTTGGTTGGCCATTTTAATTTAAAGAATCATTAGATTCGTTACAAAATCGGTGCTTAGTATTTTATATAAGGCCATTTATTGCTTTGATGTATATTCTACCATTTTATAACACGTTATGAAATTGAAAAAAATGGTCGTTTCGAACTGCTGTGTTTTATAGGACAAATAGTAAATACGAATTTAAGATAGCTGATTTTTTTATTTTCAGAACTTTAGCAGTCTTTCCTTCATATCAAATCTTCTATATTTATTTTACATGGGCGAAATTCAGATGTTGGTTTATCCTTACCATCAAGCATAAAAATGGTAAAGAAAAATGAGTCAACTTTTGTAGACGTTTAAAACATTCTGGGACTTAAGGGGGCACGAACACCTTTAAAATCCTTAAGATCTTCAAAGTGCAAGAATTAGGATGACTTATTAGTCCAAAGGGGCTTCGTCCCTGAAGGACTATTGTTTTCGTTTTGCGATTTTGCGTTGAAACTCTCTGAATGTCCGTTTCACTTTTCAAATTTTTGCCACCAAATATTTTCATCCAGTATTATATTTAAAGAAACTTAATAATGAAGAATCTGAATAAATGTATGTATGTTTCTCGATTGTGATAAAACAATGGTGCCTTGAGCTGTACAATTTTGAACGACGTAATCCCACTGTGAATATGGGCATCTGGAAGACCAAATTTGAAATTTGGAATTTGTTTTATTATCGATTTCATATTTTGTAAAAACGTTAACGAATTTTTAATTAACAAACTCCAGGATTTCGAAGCGAGCGATGGCAACGTTGCACAGAAAAAATATTTTTATCTCCAGCGCGTGAGACTCTGTATCGGAAATTCTAAAGATATGCTCAATTTAAAATTATTTTGCGGTATTGCTACTGAAATGAATTTTATGGTTTAAGTGAGAACATGATATTTAATAGATAAAAGTAACACACAAAATGTTTAAAACGCTCCTTTGGACGTAATTTAAAATCTGAAAACTTTCAGATTTTTTTTTTTTTAGTCCAAAGGGATTTAGTCCCGAAGGACTATTACTTTCGTTTGGGCGTTTTGCGTCGTTTCACAAAAATGTCCGATTCACTTTTCAATTTAGTGCTAATGTTTCTTTGTTGGTAATTGAAGTTGCATTGGGATGGCTATTGGAATTTTTGGAACTGTATTATGTTGGTTATCGGGTCTGTACTGGATGGATTAATGGAATTGTATTGGGTTGACTATTGGAATTATATTGGGTTTGTTTTTGTGTACGTATTAGGTTTAGTTTAATGTTTGTTTCGTTCGGCAAGTTTTCATATTATTAAGCAAGATCCCTTTGGACGTAATCTAAAATCTGAATCCTTTCAGATTTTTTTTATTATTATTATTATTTTCTATTTTAAAAGAAATTACTTCCAACTTTTTACAGCTGACTACATACGATAGCTGCTTTGGGAACTAGTAACCAGAAAGTTTGTGTTGCCACAAATATTTTGATAATTTAATCTGCTTTGTGACAAAATGTTTTTAGGCGTTCACGTCATGCGTCAACCTTGCGCGCACAGTTTAAAACATTCTGCGGCATAATTTAATTCCATACTTAATATATAGATTTTATAACATTTGAAAACTACTGTGAACCAAAAATCCTAAGAATTTCGTGTTACATTCTTATTTTATTTGGAGTTGAGTCCATAAAATGTATTTTATTAAAAAAATCTGTAATGATTTCATGTATAAAATTTTTAATATTAAAACATTTATCAGATTTTGGGTTCAGTTAGAAGATAGTGCTCATATAAAGAACTCCATCAAATTTCAAGTATGTACCACAAGCCACTTTTAAAATATCATGCGCGCAAGGTGGAAACATGACGTGAACGCATAAAACCTTTTGTCACAAAGCGGATTAAATTATAAAAATATCTGTGGCAACGCAAACTTTCTGGTTACTAGTTCCCAAAGCAGCTATCGTATGTAGTCAGCTGTAAAAAGTTGGAAGTAATTGATTGTAAAATAAATGAAATTATCTCAATTCTTGCAACAGTAACATGTTCGAAGATTTTAAGGGTTTTAAGGTGTACGCGCCTCCTTTAAAACTGATAAAGGTCAGACAGCCAATCTGCATTGAAGAAATATGCAGTTGCTGACAGAAGTGATAATTAAAACGAAAGTAATATTTAATCTTTCTTAAGACAAATCGTCATCGTCTAGCATTTTATGTTATATTTTGTGATAACTTTGGATTTTATGGTAAGATTAATCTGATTTCCTTTTCCAATAAATCCTGCTTTAACATTATTGTATTATTAATTAATTAATATAAAAATTCAAATTATTAACTGTTCATATAATCCAGAAATTTTTACATACATTATACAATACTAAAAAGAAAGTTTGAAATTCGCGAATTCAACGTTTCACCAAAACATTTGGTATTTGCAAAATCTCGGCAAATACTTTGAAATTCGTGAAAGTTTTTTCGAGAATTCCGGCTGTGTAAAATGACTATCCCGATCGGTTACGCACTCGGGAAAGGAATGTACTGAAAATGAGGTTCTTAAATCTACTAATTGTAAACTATGAATTATGTTTTAAGAATATGTAATCTTGAGGGTTATCTGCAAGTCCAGCTAGTTGCAAAACAAAAATTCTCATTTATTGCCCATTGGCAGTTGCAAATTTAATCGCCCATAAAACTGTAGAAATTCCGTTTCTGCTTCTGCTCATGCAAGGAACATAATCAAACATAAGAACATAAATAGCAAAGCACTGTTTTGAGATTTCTTTCCAGTGATTTGTGCTTTTTCAACCGATTCAAGGTTCATCGTAAAATGTTCGCTTTCGCTATACCGACCAGCGGTATAACGATTGCTCATTACAACGACCCCTCCCTTAAAACGAATAATGCAAAAAGTTCCTAAATGATAAGAATAATTGCATCTATCTTCTCAATAGTAATTACTCGTTATAATATCTTTATTATATGTGGCTTAAGTGTCTGTTTGCATTAGCAATCACCTGTTTTTGAAATGGTTTACAACTGAACGCAAATTGAGCGTGTCAGGGGGAAGGTGAACATTTGTTTGCCTTAGCAATCATCTATCTGTTTTACATAAAAACTACGTCTTAACGTAATTTCTTTTAAGAATGCCTCCTGGAAAATACAACACTGAAGAGTAGAGAAAAGGAGCTAAAGCTGCACAAAAACGGCTTTCTCGACAAAAAGAAACCACTGAGCACAGAAAGAAACGGACCGCCAGTAGTTTCCTTCATTGCACTCAAGCAATTAAGCAAGTAGAAGGGGAAAACCCCATGCGGCAGTAAGCTAAGGGGCGTCCTCGCCGCCTGCCCTGTGTAATTCAGTTTGAATTAGCAGACACCTTTGCACAAATCATTTTAATTACAATTTATAATATCTAGGACAGCGGTCATTTCGTATGACCGCCGGGTTTTCTAGTCTTTCATATTTAGGTTGTGACAAGTAACCGTTCGTAAGTGAGCGTTGTAACAAGTACCAACTGCATATTGTTTTAATGCCCACCGAGGATGAACAGACGTAGGACTTTATTCAATAAATATCTCAAAGTTAGAAGTGACCATGTTCAGGTAAAATGTTATGCGATATTTCAGATTAATTGCTTCTCTGTAAGCTTCTCTGGCAGGAGCAGCTAAATATTAAGTTGCTGCTATGCGAAAATTTGAAAATACACGCACTATTTTATATTTTACTTTTTATTAATAGCTTGCAAGGTATTTTCTCCCTTCTTTCCGCATGCCTTCGTGGTGTAATTGGAAGCATACTCGATGCGCATACTAGAGCAGTGGTCCCGAACCCCCAGTCCGCGGACCGGTACCGGTCCGTAGATCAAATGGTGCCGGGCCGTGGGCCGCCCGTTTCATTGAAATTGAATTTAAATAGCCAGGTTTATTCCTCAAAGTAAAAACATCTGTGTTTCATTAAAATTAAACTGGACATAAGCAACACATTAAAATTAAACTGGACATAAGCAACGCATTAAATTAAAACTGGACATAAGCAACACACTTCGGCTATCATTGTCTCCGATTACCCCTCCCCCCAGATGGAACCGTCTCATTGCAAAGCTCAGGGTTCTCATTGATTTAACATTCTAGTAAATTATAAACTGTTAAATCGCTTTATATTTATTTTTTGGTGTAACTGTATTTTATTTTGAAGGCATGTATAAAACAATTAAATTAAAATAGTCTAAAATACAAACAATCAACGCCCGCTTCCCCACCCACAGCGGGACGCGGTAAAATTATCAAACGTTGACCGGTTCGCGGTGATAAAAAGGTTGGAGAACACTGTACTAGAGGTCCAGGCTTCGAGTTCCGGCTAAGACACTGCACATTTTTCACGTCTCTTGTTTAAAAGAAAACCTAATGACTAGACAAGCTTTAATTATAAATGTGCAAGCTTTTCTTTGAAACTTGTTGTTTGGATACGCGAGTTACACGGTTTAACTAAGTTATAAGGTATTTTCTCCCTTCTTTCCAGCATGCCTTCCTGGCGTAACAGTTATCACACTCGGCGCGTATTCGAGAGGTTCACGGTCGTGTTCTGGCGGGGCATTGCTCATTTTTTACATCTTCAGCATTAAAAAAAATCCTAATGGCTCTACAAAATTACCAAGTAATTATCATTTTCATCAATGCTGAAGTGGCTGAGGTCGCAAAATGTTGGTAAATTATTTCTGTGAAACTGAACGGGCTGTTAAATTGTATTTCCGTGACGTTCCGTATCTGTAACAAATATAAAAATGGAAACCTTATTTTCCTTAGAAGGTCCTCTGGGAAGATATCGGTCGCTTCACTCAAACACCCTGTAGAGACATTAAGTTATTGCGGAAGCACGAGTGATGAAAAATGAGCAACGCCTTCGCCGGGAAACGAACCACAGACCTCTCGGTTACACGTGCTGACCACTACACCACGAAGACATGCGAAGAAGGCGGAAGAAATACCTTATAACCTTTTGCATGATTTGACGTAAATTATTTATTCAAGGCAATCCTTTTCCAGTTAGTGCTTTTATAGAATCGAGGAAAACTTAAAATAAATAAATCGAACATGGCATCTCTATAAGTATGGTCATTAATGGATGTCGGTTGCCGTTCGAAACTGAGAGTAAGAATTAGGGAATTCCAAGGCAACACTTTTTTTCTTTGTGTTTTGCCTTTCTTTTATTAGTGAATTCAATATCCTTCATCTCTTATTCAGTGTTCCTAGTTATGTCTTCTGCTCAATATTCTCAGACCCAAGACGATTAAATGATCGATAAAGTAGGCATTAATTCTTTATGCACGTCTAATCGCGAAATGCCCGATCCTCAGAAGATATAATTTCGATTCTCTCCCCCCCCCGAGGTATCGTTTTCGTTCTTTAAATTATAAGGTATTTCTACGCCTTCTTCGCATGCCTTCGTGGTGTAGTGGTCAGCAATACTCGACGCGTATTCGAGAAGTCCGTGTTTCGAGTCCCGGCAAGAGCATTGATCATTAATCTCTTCTCCTGCTTACAAAATAATCTACATTGGAGCCTAAACTAAAAAGATGCTGGATGATGATTCTCCACCACCAGGATTTGGTGATTGGGTCCTCTGATCCCCAGTCGCCCTTTAAAAGGGGGATTATATAAGATATTTCTTCCGCCTTCTTCGCATGCCTTCGTGGTGTAGTGGTCAGCACCCTCGACGCGTATTCCAGAGGTCCGTAGTTCCAGTCCCGGGAAGGGCGTTACTCATTTTTCACATCTTCTGCTTCCAAATAATCTAATGACGCTACAAATCTCATAATTTATTATTTTAATTTATATTATTATTATTTTATTCTCATAATTTATTTTTAATTTCACATATTAATTAATTTATTAGACATAATTTAATTTCACACGTTCTCTCAGTTAATTAAAAGGGGGGGGGCGTCAAATCACAATGTCTCAAATTTATTGCACGATGTATGATTACAAGTTTATTAGTTCATTGAAAATTAATTATCAAATTTTTTCATTTTACTCAGATTTATTTTTCCATACATGACTAGCTACATGATATATATTCTTCCAATAACAAAGGTATCTACGTATATTATATGCAAACATGCGTTTGAATTACCTAAAATAATTTCATATTATCTGTTACTGGACCGATAAAATGAACTTACAGTGAACTATTTGACGAAAATAATTAGCTAGCATCAAGTTCAGAGGAATAGGATCTCTGGGAAGGGAAAAAATACTCAGATATTCAGCGTGAAAGTATGCAAAGTTATTGAAATGCATGTTTATAGAAATAAAAAATCAAAATGGGAATCAAATCAAACGATTATTTACTCCTACCGTATAATGTTTCCATATCGCAACGTACTTTAAGGTGCCCTTCACCCTTCAGGAGACATTTTGTGTAGGAATCGGAGACCCGGTTAGTACCAGTTGCCGCCGTGAAGAGAAGCGATTTAAGGTCACGCTAAATCTTTTAGGCCTAGGACAGAAAAATTAAAAAAACGTTATAGGAATATGAAATGGTAAATATATTTTATATTTGTTAATTGATTTCCTCTTCGCCAAGGTCCAAATTCAATAATTTATCTGTCCTGTTTCCCGAGGGTCCACTGGAAATGGCACAAATTTGGTATTTTAACCTATTAAATATGTTAAGTATTATTTTAGAAACGTTGCTATATTTTTTAAGTAATTGCAGATTTGGTATCTTGAACACGATGCTAATGACTGATTATTGGCACACTTTATACAAAAAGGTATAAAATTATGTCTATACAAGAGTGCCACGTCTATAGCAAACATGCACACTGAGGGAAAAAAAAAAGAAGAGTTCTATTTCTCGCGTTCTACTAGGCCGATTGATGAAATTCAACTTGCGTTTCTCATGTCTCGAAAGGGCGATGTAGGATATATATTAGATTTATATATAGCATTATTCTATCATTGGTATTTTGACACAAACTCGGACTTTTTCTGAAATAACACACCAATTTTTTTACATATCTCGATTCTACGATTCAAATGATGCCAAACTGCCAAGTTTTGTAAAAATCGCACGAGTCGTTTTTAAAATATTAGCTCTCAAAATTTTAGCTCCCCAATATTAACTGAATTTGATACATATTTATTAATATCTCTTTTTTTATTGAACTTACTCGATTCCTTCTTTTAGAATTAGAAATTTAGGTTCATTCCAAATCAAATTCACCCATTTTTTACGATTTATTTTTAAAATTTGTATTTTCAAAATAATTTTTATAAATTTTTCGAAAAAAATTTTGAATTATAATAATCTATGAAATTTTTAACATCATCTTAAAGTAGATGTATTTCTAGGCACACCTGCAAAAAATTAGAGTTTTTTCTTTAAAATTTTCTAAGATATGCATGAATTTACATATTGAAGAGCTTTGAAATTTGGCATCTTTTTTTTGAGCGATTATAATGCCAAATGTGGTTTATGGATTTTGTTACAGTGAACTGCCACAGCTATTTTTAACTTTAAATTTCAAATAAATTTTTACGGAGGATTTATTATATGGAATTTTTCCTTTCAATTATGCGTAATAAATATTTATTAATACTATATGAAAAGCTACTTTTTTTAATTATAGATGATTTTGTTCAGATTTTTAATTTTTAATTTCTTTCTTGTTTCCTTTTTTTTTAAATATTTGTAATAGTAAAATTTTACATTTGCCGCGTTATCGTCTGCTAGTTTACTTTAATTTCATTTAAATCGAATTGTCTAAAACTGAGAACTTTCGTTTGATGTTTTATGAACTGTTTTATTTCTTTGCCATTTAGCAAAAAATCTTTTAATTAAAATATTTATCCTTTGGACATCGCTTTAAACTTTATTTATAGTTAAAATACCTAGAAAATAAGAAGCTATCTTCATCTAAACAACTGATATTATTGATATTTTAAAAAATTTGACAAGAATGCAAAATTTATGGAAGTGTAACAATCGAAAAATCTTAATTTTCTTGTATGAGCACTAAAATAAATGCAGAGGAAAAGAAGAAAATTAGAGAGAAAAGTAAGCAAAAATTTGAAGGGGAATTAGGCTATCGGAAATACTAAGATGTTACGAAAAGTTGGATGCTTTTGAATATACTACTTTCGGTGTACTTCTAGGAATTTGGGTGTTCAGAGAAAACACTTAGACGTGTAGCATCAACAAATACCGTCAACTGAAATTGTGCTGACGGCTGGTTTTCGGCTATACGGTTGGTATAAATTTAAATTACATCATAGAACATCATATCGTATCATAAATGGAGAATCTCACGATTTCTTAGTCGAATTATTTGAAGATTCAGGAATTTATCTAGCGACGTATATGGATGTTATCTAAAGACGTTTTCCCTCTTCATGAAACCAATCTTTCCTTTCATCTCATGCCTTCAAAATGCCTAGCCTGTAAAGAGTGATAAAGGCTCTGACCAAATACTGATGAAATGGATTGAATTGGATTATTAAGTTACGGCAAACCAGGGCAATCTGCTAAAAGGAGGGATGCCTTTGCGAAGAATTTCGAAGGGAAACCAGCTCCTACGCATGTTACATATAAGAAAAACCACGAAAACGCCTATGCAACCAGCCCGTTCGCCGGGATACGAATCTGGAGTGAACTACTAGTGTTAGCGGCTTTGCCGCTCGGCCGTTTGGGGGTCCTTATGAAAAGGAAGGCGATAACTTTATTTAAAATGAATATCAGAAGTACCAAGATGGTTCGAAAAGTTGGATGCTTTTTAATATACTTGCAAAATGCCTGAAGAAAAAGAGCAAGCCATTAAGAAGAAAAAATAAATTTTTGAATAAAATTTAGTATTTTTTTTTAATTTAAAACTTTTTAATCTTATATTTGATTCTTGCGATTTCAAAATAAAATATTTGACTAAAATATGAATAACATTTTAAGAAACTAAATGTAGGATGATAAAATCGTGGAAAGCAATAGGCACAATGATAAAACATTTTAAAGCAATGTATGAATGTCATCCTAAGTTAAAATGTCGGTTATATTTATTTATTTATTTATTATTCCGCGTGCTTCACCTCTCAATTGACATTACATGTCCGTCATGTTATCCTGATCGTTGCGCCAGCAACCTGAGTTGGTTATGTATCTCTCTTATTTATATATCTTTTCTGAACGGCCTGTTGAAACGTGCCAACTCTGCTTTGCTGTATTTTCTCTTTTAATATATTTAACATTTTGAACGAATTGGGTTTGGAAATCATGCTTGGAAGTATTACTATTGATACGTTAGCATTTTGTAACATTGTAAAGATAGAAAGTGCACGGTTTTGAGCAAATGTAATGATTGCCAGGCTGTTAATCGGATTTGAAAAGAAATGAAGCTGTGTAACATAATTTATACGTTTCCAAAAGTAAATTTCTTTATTTGTAAACTCTTGTTTACCAACAAAACGCAGTGCAAGAAAAGAAAGAAATGAAACGCTTTCGTTTTCAAAAAGAAGATGCCAAATAAGACTAAAATAGCTGTAACGCTCTAAATAAGACAAAAGAATTTGTTTTTCACTAGAATTCGAGAGTAAAAGATATGGCATTAAAATTGATATTCTGTATATATAATTGTTCATTCCTTTTCATTCGTGTTAGCAGGTTGTTTAGCGGTAACTCTCCGAATTGCAACAAAGATCAGTCGGTCAACAGTTTGTTCGCTCTAAGGATTCCCTCACTGACTTAAAAGCAATGTGTTGCCTTTCTCCAGAGCGTAACATATTTAATTTTTATTTTAAATAATCTGTTTGTTATTGATTAAAATCTAAGCAGTTTAAAAGCAGTAAACGCAGCTCTTCGTCTCTCTTATTATTAATTATTACTTGAACCTCTAAAATTACACTAGTTCAAGAATTAATTAATTTTAGAGAGATTAGAATTAATCTAGATTTAGAATTAATTAACTTAATTCTGAATCTATCTGTCTGTTTATCTAAATATATATATATATTGAAAAAATGCGAAATAAAAAGCAGTTCAAAACCTAATTCAGTTGTGTACTGAAAGCAGTAATAAGTGCTGGTAATAATACAAAATGAAATTTTAAAACAATACGTTTAAAATTCATCGCATATTCAGTTCGGAATAGACATAAGGGAAAGGATGCATCAGCGAAGGACATTATATTGGACCCCGGCTCGTACTCGAATTATCAATTATCAGCACTCTTAAATCCATCGGTCACTGATGGTCGAAATGTTTTTTTTTCTCCCAATGCCGACTTCGGCTTGGTCACAACGAAGACCAGAAGTGGTGGTCACTTTATTATGGAGGCACTCAATAGGTGGGCCACCTTTGCCTCCCATGAAGAGACGGACTGTTACAACCGTGCCTTCTCCGGGATTCGAACCCAAACCCTTTGGTATCGCAGTCGGCTCCTCTAACCACTATACCGTCTGGGCGGCATGGCCGTAAATGTAAAATGTTGAAAAATATAAGAAGAAAAATTACTTTGAAAGAGGTGCCTTTGCATCAAACCTTATATATACATCAATGCTTTAATCAAATGCGAAAACCATTTAGAATTTGTTTCCAAACGATGCGAGTGGAAAAGAGTCCAGTTGTTTTGCCATTCAGAATTTCATACCTAAAAAGAATAGTTTTCTAGTGTAGTGGTCTGCATGCTCGACGCGTAACCGAGAGGTCCGTGGTTCGATTCCCGGCGAAGGCGTTGCTCATTTTTTATGTCTCCTGCTTCCAAAAGATCCTAATGACTCTACAAGGTAACGGCATTCTTATCATGCAACTACGTTAAGACCAATTGGATATTCTCATCTATTAAAAAGGGGATTTGAAAAAGAAAAAAAAAAAAAAAAAAAACCTTCGTTCGTGTTTCGCCGAACCCACCCTTCCGGAAATTATCACTTTAAACTGTTACCCGTTGTACATACTACAAAATCTTCCCTAATTAAAAGCTGATTAAACGAATGCCGCCAAAATGCAGAAACCGTGGCGAAGAAAATTGGCGACACAGTTAAAGACTATGATTCTTCTAATGGCGGCAACCCCGATTTATACGAGAGCAGAACCATTTGTAAGCGCACGTTTCGCGGTCAGCGTTTAAGGGCTGGTCTCTTTTCAAAAATCATTCGTAGTCATTCGATCAGAGTGGACGAGAGAACCTGAGAAAGATGAAGATAATACTCGGAATATGGGTAAGTGCTCTCATATTTAATGATTTTTTTTTTATTATTCACTGCACCACTTAAGTGAATAATCACTCGAGTGCTCTTTTCATTGCCTTTTATGTGAATATAATTGCTTTTACTTCTAAAGAGAAGAAACTAAAAAATTCTTATAACCCTTATTCTTATAACCCATGATTATACTGCGGAAGTTAAAAATGTTGTAAATGAGAGCAGTAAATTATTTCTTTTGTAGATACTTAAAACGCGTTTTGCTGTCCAGCAGAAAGATGCTTAGAAACTTACAGAAACACATGTGGCATACACTACACATATTTTCTAAAAATAATTTTTCTTGGAATATTTTTCAAAGTTTGCCATTTTAGTTTAAATGCATATAAATTTTCAGATGTCAACGATTAACTTAGGTTTGGAGTAATGACTTTTGAAATGCTACAACTCTTCGCAAACATTTTCAAGTAATATATCGAGTTTAAATGTAAATGAAGAAACAAGAAGTGATGAGTGGAACATAGTCTGATGCACTTCGGTTCATGTGATTATTAAATTTTTCTGATTTTTTTATTGTTTTTAGCCTACAGGAGTTATTAATCTCGAAACACGATTTTGAGCCAATTCACTCTGTGAGTTCTTTCACTTTTCATTCGAGTTTGTTTCCATTCAGCAGAACGTAAGGTATTTCTTTTTCAAATGGAATCTGTCAGTTATTGATTAATAAGCCAAGCTATTTAAAACCGATAGATTCAGTTCTTAAGAATATTATTTTTTAGTTTTTAATCTCACGCTCTTGCGTTTAAATGAATTTAATTCGAAATAGATGTAATTAAAAACATTAAATATTTCAACAGAAATACGTTATATATTTTTTCACTTTTCAAATATGCAAAAGACATATAATAACGTTCCTATTTCAGTTTAAATCTATATTCATTTAGTATCCTATAAAATAGTTCGTTATTCTTCCTGGACCATCTTTGTTCTTAATCTCGACTGATAAACTATGTTAAACTTTAAAACATCCCTTTTGGGCGGCCATTAAAACTCACATCCTTTCAGATTTTTTTTTTATTATTTTCTCGCTATATAATTAGTATTGATATTAATTAAATTGGTTTTAGTTTTTACAACATTTTATTTTACATTCAAATATATGTTTTTTCGCATATATTTAACAAATTTCTTCTTTTACTATCTGTTTTAAGCTGCTGAAGCTTCATTCGGCAATTAATTCGGTTACCTCATAATGATAGCTCCATTCGGTTTCATTTAACTTTAGTGTTTTATTTGTTGAATTTAATTGTACATAGAAACAAAGAGAGAAGCACGTGACACACTGCGCGATTTGAAGCACCTGCATTTGAAATTTCTTTCAATTTTATGATTATTATTGACCTTAATTACGTTTTTTACTGAGAATTTATTTTCAACCGTTTTATATTTATAGTTACTAAATTTGCCCTTTTATAATGTAGTGTCTATTTTAAGTTTTTGAAGATAACTCACAAGTACTTTATGCAGTTTCATTTAACTCTAACACATAAAATTCAAATGTAAAAGAGATGGGAAGAGTGATACATGATGCAGTTTGAAGTATTTGTCTGCAAGGTTTTGTGTTTTACGGTTGTTATTGATGTTAATTAAAATTTTATCATATTTTACACTCGAATTTAACTTAGGAAGATCAACATATAACAGCATTTGGAAACAACAAAATTTGTTTCTAAATATTGCTGTTTATGTCTGCTAAATCTGTCATTTTCTAATTCAGTTTCTATTTTACGTTTCTGAAGGCAGCCCAGAAATACTTCATGTACACGATGCTGATGACTGCGAAAAGAAAAAGAAAAAAAAGACAGTTCTATATCTGGACCGATTGACGAAATTCAAATTGCATTTTTCATGTCTCGAAACCGCGACTTAGGATATATATTAGATTTATATATAGCATGACAATAACATAGGTATTTTGACACAAAATCGGACTTTTTCTTAAATAAAAATATCAATTGTTTTCCATATTTAGATTCTACGACTCAAATTATTCCTAGATATTAAATTTTGTAATTTTTGGTGAGAAATGTACGGAAAAATTTAAAAATTTATCTTGGCTCATTTTTTTCCAGTTTGCACCAAGAATAATTCTCTTTGCGGAATTCTTAATTTATTGTAACCTGCTTTTCTTTTTTTTCATTGATGCACGAGATGAAAAAACGTCCATCGTTCATTCTTTCAAATAATTTTAATAAAGTGCGTAAACCATATTTTTGTTATTATCGCTTATATTAAATACGTCAAATTTCGAAACGCGCAAAAATGTAAATTCACGTATATCTTAGAAAATTTTGAATAAAAAACTCTAATTTCTTGCCGGTATGCTTAGAAATAAATCTACTTCAAGATGATGCTAAACATTTTAGAGGTTATAATGCAAAAATGTTTCCGAAAAATTTATAAAAAATATTTAAAAATACAAATCTTAAAAATAAATCAAAAAAGGAACGAATTATATTTGGAATGAACCTAAATTTCGAATTCTAGAAGAAGGAATCAAGTAAGTTTAATAAAAAAAAAGAAATATTAATAAATATATATCAAATTCAATTAACATTGAGGAGCTAAAATTTTGAGAGCTAATTTTTTAAAGACTACTCGTGTAATTTTTAAAAAATTGACAGTTAGGCATAATTCGACTCGTAATTTCAAATAATTTTAACAAAGTGCGTAAACCACATTTTCGTTATTATCGCTTTCAAAAAATATGCCAAATTTCAGAAGGCGGCAATATATAAATTCATGTATATCTTCGGAAATTTTGAATAAAAGGCTTTAAATTTTGCAGGTATGCTTAGAAATAAATCTACTTTAAGATGATCGTAAAACTTTTATAGGTTATAATTCAAAATTGTTTTCGAAAAAATTATTAAAATTACATAAAAATACAAATTTTCAAAATAAATCATAAAAAATGGGCGAATTTTGTTTGGAATGAACCTAAATTTCGAGCTGTATAAGAAAGAATCAAATAAATTTCATAAAATATGAGATATTAATAAATATATATCAAATTCAATTAACATAGAGGAGCTAAAGTTTTGAGAGCTAATTTTTGAAAAACTGCCCGTGCGATTTTTACAAAACTTGGTAGTTTGGCATCACTTGAGTCGTAGAATCGAAATATGGAAAAAAATTGGCATGTCATTTCAGAAAAAGTCCGATTTTATGTCAAAATACCTATATTATAACAATGCTATATATAAATCTAATACATATCCTAAGTCACGCTTTCGAGACATGAAAAATGCAAGTTGAATTTCGTCAATCGGTCAAGTAGAACGGGAGCTATAGAACTGTCCTCCCCCTTTATTTTTCATTAGGCTCCTTATATTACACAGATGTGAAGTGTTACAAAAATGCAATAAGTAAAATGCAAGTCATATTGAAGGAATATCTATGATACGAAGGAATAAAAGAACTGAATCTTTGTTTGTTGTATTTAAAGAATATATTGAATGTTTTATTCGAAAACAAAAATTTTCCTGTACGCCAAGTAAATAGATCGGCAAAAGGACGGAAAGAACAAAAGAAGAGCATAAATTTCTCTAGAACTTTTTTAATTTTAAAAATCATTTTTGATCGAGATTTCGGAATTGCAGCTGAGGAATAGATTCAATCATTTATAGAAAATGAAATGATGAAAGAAAAGGATTACATCCATGATTAATCATGAATATATATAGGTCTCAAATGGTAGACATTGTGTATTTGATAGCAATAAAACAACAGTTATTACATTAAAAACTCGAAATTAAATGTCGTTATTTATGAAATTGGTAAACAGCACAGATAAGTCTTGAAACATGAAAATCAGCTTAACACGTTGACTGCCAATCACGCGCCAGCGCGTGATGTAGGGTGATGTCTCAGTAGCCAGTCACGCGCTGGCGCGGGGTGTGGGGTGATGTCTCAGTAGCCAGTCACGCGCTGGCGCGGGAAAATCCTTCACTGATTATTCATTCTCCAGTTCAGTTGGCATTGCATGCAGGGTTTTTCTGATGGAATTGGCATGGAGTAATGATTAGAAAGTACGTATGAATAATTGTGGTTTCGAAATTAATATTTTATTTTTTTATTAAAAAAATTATTGTGATATGAGTTGTTCAGATGATGGTGCAGGGCCTTCGCGTCGCAAAAGAAGAAAAATTCAAAATAATAAGGCTCTAACAAATGAAGAAATAATAAAATTTATTGGCTGAATTATCAGACGAGTACTCGAGTGATTTTAGTTATAATAGTGACAGTGACGAGAAATTCGTTCCTCCCACTCATGGCCATGATATTTCGGATTCGGACGACGACGATGATGATGATGAAGGAGTCGTGCAAGAGGCTGCATGTCAGCAAGATGATTCTACTATGGTGGAAAACATAGTTTGGGAAAATGATTCTACATCTATGAAACAATTCCCTTTCATGAAATCTGAGTGTTTGCTCCAACCTGTTTCAGGTAACAATCCTATAGATTTCTTTCGCCATTTTCTCACTGACGATATCTTGGAGCAAATTGTTGCTGAAACGAATGATTATGCTCAGAAAGTACTTTTGCACCGTGAAAAAAAGAAATGTTCTCGCATCAATGACTGGAAGGACACCACAAAAGAGGAACTCTTGATATTTGTGGGATTAATTTCACATATGGGAACTATACGAATGAACCGTATACAAGATTATTGGAAAACAGATTCACTGTTTGGTTTACGTGCATTTGCAGAAAATATGAGCAGGAATCGGTTTCTGTTGTTATTGAGGGCATTGCACTTCGCAAAAAGAACAGAATACAGAACCTCCAAAGGACCGACTGTATAAAATAAGAAATATGATAAATTCATTTAACTCACGTGTATCTCAAATATACTATCCAGGACGAGAGCTTAGTTTAGACGAATCAATGATATTGTGGCGTGGACGGCTTGTATTCAGACAGTACATACCGAATAAACGCCATAAATATGGTATCAAGTTGTACATGGTCACAACCTCTCATGGTATGATTCTCAAATTTATGGTGTATACAGGTATGTTGGATGATTCTGGTGGGAAGGGTCATTCACAAAAAGTCGTCATGAATTTACTTGACGGAATGCTCGATGTAGGGCATAGTGTATTTATGGACAATTATTATAACAGTTATGAGCTTGCAAAATGTCTCGCTGACAGAAAAACCCATTGCACTGGGACAATAAAAAAAATCAGGAAGACATTTCCAAAAGAGGTAAACGAAAAAAAACTGAAGAAAGGGCAAACTGTAGCAAAGTATGCTAATGGTGTGATGATTGCAAAGTGGAAGGATAAGAGAGACGTCACTTACATTTCCAATGAATATAAGAATGATATGATGGAAAAGGCAAACAAAAGAGGTGAAATTAAATCGAAACCTCTACCTGTAATTCAATATAATAAATTTATGGCAGGTATTGATAAGCAAGATCAGATGCTTGCCTATTATCCTTGTGAGAGAAAAACAATTAGGTGGCCCACGAAAATATTCTTGCATATTTTGAAAATGATGATGCACAATTCCCACTTTATCTATAGTAAGTATTCCAATGGAAATACATCGCTGTATAACTATCGCTTATCCGTGATACGAAGTTTACTGAAAGAGCCATCTGTTCTTAGTGCTCCTGTGCGTAATCAGTCTGAAACTGAACATTTGCTGAGTACATGGGAAGAAAAAAGAGCCGGAAAGATTCTAAGAAAGCAATGCAAAAGTTGCTATTCCGAAGGGAAACGTAAAGACACAATATATGTCTGCAAATTTTGTGAAGGATCTCCTGGTTACTGCTTAGATTGTGCAAAGATAATACATAAATAACATTCTAAATGTATCCTTTGTAATAATGTGATTGTGATTTTCGTGAAATAAATTCATTTGTAATATGTATAATTGTTGTGATAGAGTTTTATATAAAAATAATGCTTACTGTCACTTATTTTTCTTATTTTAATTCACTTTTTACATGTCCCGCACCAGCGCGTAATGTGGCATTTGGCGAAAAATTTGACATGTAGTGCCAATCACGCGCTGGCGCGTAATTATAAAATTCTTCAATGAAAAGCTTAAATAATACTTAGGTATCACATATTTATCTTTTATTACTATTTTTAAGTCATATTTCTTACAATAAATATGTTGGCATCTGGGTACAATCTACTTCCATTTAAGGGCATTAACTATCAATCTAACTCTAAGTGACTGGCAGTCAATGTGTTAATACTTTTGAAAACAAAGTTACTTATTGCGAAGCATATTTTGTAAAAAGAGGCCTGTGATTTAATGAAAGACATCAAGTTTTACAAATATGAATTACGACTTACATAAATGTGTCAAAGTTATGATACCTATTCCTATAAGGTATTTTCTTCCTCCTTTCTGCATGTCTTCGTGATGTAACGGTAGCACACTCGGTGCGTATTCGAGAGGTTCAGGTTCGAGTCCCGGGGAGGGCATTGCTCATTTTTCACGTCTCCAGCATCAAAATAACCTAATATCTCTATATTTCTATCTTTTAACGCCTTCTACATTACTTTAAGCTCTGCAAGAATTGTCATCATACAATTATGCCAAAAAGTATCACGGATTGAAAAGATTTGGGTAATATTTATGGCTCTGATATATATATCACCCACTAGAATCATCAGCTTACTGAAAAAATGTATCCTCAAGACGGAAACGCTAAAATCACTTATGAAAAGTGTAAGTCATTGTAAATTAGTTCTGACATAATCCAATCATGGATTAAAATCTGAACACACATTCAGCAACATTTAACTGTAATTAGTACCTTGTTAATCAATACTTCAAATGTGATGGAAGTGTCGGTCGAAATTTTCACAGGAAAGCTACCGTAATTTCGATACTCGAAACAGAATATGAAAACCTGTTGCTTTCCGCTTCAAAGACCACAGAACTCAACATGAAACCATGAACTCAAAAACACATCTCTCTGAGAAAGTGGATTTTTTTTTAAAGACAGCCTGGAAAAGTTCTTTTATTTTGAAAGAAGTTGCAGAGTTATTTTATCAATTATAGAAAGTACATTAATGCTACGGTGAACCTTATGTGCGAGATTTTCATTTCCATCTTTATCATAGCTTTCTTTAAAAACTTTCTATGAATTTTTTCCGTATTTTTTTCTTTACATAGACAAATGCACAGCTGCGATTTGTATTTGTTGTTGTAAAGTTTGTAGAATTTGACTTTAACACGAGTCTTCATTAACTTCCTGTTTTTATAAATTGCGTCAGATATTAAATTTAATTTTAAATTTGATATTTATATAGCATTCCATCTCTCTTATCCTTTTTTGCATTTAATGTTGCAAATTCAAATATATTTTGAAAGAAAAATAATTAAAAATTATTCATCCAAGCTAATTAATTTATTAAGGATTTTAATACCAAGCCCAAAATTCAACTTCGATTAACTTTAAAATGCTTCATTAATTTTGAAACAATATTACAGTGGTCTCTTTTCTCCATAATCAAAATCTGAAGAGCACTACGGTGCATCAAAAAACTCGAAAGTCCCCAATAGATTTACCCTTACAGTTAAAGTTACAGATTACAGTTACACTGCAATAACCTAACAGCTTCGTCCCAGTTTTGATGGAGAATACACCAACTGTCGAAACTGTGGATTTCTCACCCCTCATCCCCTACCACTAAACCTCTCGAGAGGACTGTCGGCTCGCCAATATTTTAAATATCCTCATGCATGGATTTTACGCGAACTTCCACCTGGTAGCCTTGAGCCTATGTAATAAGTATAAAATAAACTCGCCACAGTAGATGGGAAATAAGTCGACATATGTTTCTAAATAGCAAAAACGCTAACAGTACGTAATCACATTTTATACGGGAAAACAAATTACCCTTTGTTCTCATGAAAATTAATTTTTAGATCATTACAGAGAACAAAGTTCTACATAAATCAAGATGCATAGTGTAACTTCATATATCTTAGGATTTTGATTTAAACGTATGCCTTTGAATTCTGAAGGCTATGCATGAAATACACAGAAGAACCGGTTTAACGAGAGAACTGTAAAGTACCGTGTTAGTACCACCATTGCGTTTCTCCCTACAAGGTAATATATGCAATGAACGCAGCGTTTTCATTGTTAATGGCATAAGTCTGAGATTGCAGAGATTTAATGAAAAAGTAAATAAATGAACAAATAGAAATATAGTACTTATGATGCCATTTTTTATGGAAATTCGAGGTAACTGTAAAACAACACTATAAAAATTAAAATTAAACTCAAAAATAAGTTAATGAACGAATAGAAGGGCAGACTGTAGCTCCATCTGTTGATGAAAATTAAGGTGAGAAAACGAAAGAAAGGAAAAATATTTGGTATAATAGAAGTGGTGTAGCTAGAGAGTGGCGGAAGGGACGATCCTCACCGGGCAGAATTTTGAGGGCGGAGTATCTAGCATGGAACAATATTTTGTGGGGGTTAGTCATGTGGACCGTTAAAACACGTAATGAATGATGAGATTTTGAAATGTATACCAAATTCAATTGAGAGAAAAAGAAATACATTTTACTCGAAGTAAAGTATTCAAAAAAATCGCCACAAAGTGTCAACACCACAAACCCTTATCATGCCTTTTTCTTTCCGTTGAAACGTTTGAATGAAATTTACTACGAGTACCAGTTAAATTATGATCACGGTGATGCTCATAAGGAAGAACTCTTTTTTAAGAGAGAAGCATTTAAAGACTTTTATTTCCATGACGAAGCAGGAACGTGGAAGAGGTCCTTTCCAGCTTTTGCTGTTTATTCAAAAATACGATCTCCGGAACGAAATTCCAAAAATTGCAATAATAATGCGGTCTTTCGGTTAACATTTTTATGCCCTTAGTTAACCTGCATGCAATATTTGTGGAATTATCAACAATTTAAAAGTTTTTGAAGTGTGGCTAAGCCTAATTAGTCCAAAGGGATTTAGTCCCGAAGGACTATTACTTTCGTTTTGCGATTTTGCGTTGATTCACTCTGAATGCCCGATTCACTTTTCAAATTGTTGCCACTAAATGTTATCGCTCTGCATTAAAGTTTAAAAAATGAAAAATCTGCATAAATGTATGCATGTTTTTTATTTTTTTTTTTTGACGTAGCTTTCTCTTCAAAAATCGTCTGCGTGCGTTCCACGGGAAAATAAAAAGGAATTTTAATTACAGTTCTAAATAAATAGCCAAATAAATGTGAAATTCGTAACAATATTCTCTAAAACTTTAACGAATTTTTCATTAACAAACTCAAAGATTTCAAAGCCAGCAATACCAACGTTGTACAGAAAAACATTTTTATCTCCAGCGCGTGAGAGCGTGTACCGAAATTTCTAAAGATATGCTCAATTTAAAATTATTTTGCGATATTGCTGTTGAACTGAATTTTATGGTTTAAGTGCGAAGAACATGGTATTTAACAAATAAAGGTAACACACAGAATGTTAAATAAACGTCCGTTTGGACGTAATTTAAAATCTGAAACATTTCAGATTTTTTTTTTTTTTTGGTTACGATGGCGGACATATTTGTTTACACTTGAAGCTTAGCAGAAGAGTGGATTTGTTGCCAATCTAGAGAAACTAAGCTTCGCAACAACAAAGTAACGTCTTCTTTTATTATCGCGAAGTAAAAAAATCGCGAAGTTATCATTTAAGTTATTAGCTGGTTTTTGCGTACAAATTGTAATTTTAGTTGTAAAAATTGTTTTTTTAATTGTTTTAACTGTACTTGGTGGTTTACGTTTTTCTATATCTTTCAAATTTAAATGAAAATATTTTGAATTTTTATGTATTTTTACCTTACCACGAAGTGAGAACCGAATGAATTAGTAGCGCATGCGCATTAGGTATGCAGCGCTGAACCGTCTGTGAAAAACTGTTTCTTATTTATTTGTTTAATTTGTTTCATACATCGTTTTAGATTCATTATAATATTTGAATACAACTTGTGGTAACTGCTGACTCTGAGTTATAAAATGGATGAGATGTAACGCTAAATATCTTTCAATTTCAAGTAAACCTAGCGCCGAAGTGTGGCTATGGTGAATAAATATAGTGAACTTTAAAGAGTGCATTTATTTTATTGTGGTTTATGCGGTATCGACGAAGCAGATTTCATTCAAAATTCGTTAATTGTTCATTCAATATGTTTAAATGAAATGCAGGCAAATTGCGTATAATTTAATGTTCTGTACAAGGAAGTCATGTGGTGCACACATCAGATTTTTTATATTAAGTGTTCCTATATCAAGAGGGGCGGCAAATTCAGGAACATCGCCAGGAGGCAAAATAAGAGACCGCGCCGCCTACGCCACTGTTTGGTAGATTATTTCCAGAACTGACGAACGGAGTTTAATGAAATTTGGTATCGTCATAGATTGATATAGTGCGAAAGCAAATTTCCGTATAAATACGCGCATGATCGGGTGCGAGAGTGAATGGCGGAGAAAAACTTAAAACGGCGGTTGTAAGATTGAACAAAATCACAAGATAATAAAGGATAACTTTACCTTCAACCGTCAGCTTTCACAACCTGACTTGAGACTGGAAGTTAGAATGCTTGTGCTGTCGGTTCTACGTCTACGGGAATACAATTTTCATATCCTGAAGGGATCTGGTATTAGGAAGACGAGTTGAAATCACCCTCTCAGAATCGAGATGTTCTATATTGCGTAGTCCAGGAGAGCTGGCTATTCCATCCGGTTGATATCTGAAAGTATGCAGAAACAATTTTACATTCGTCCGGTCTTGCCCTTTCGCCGGCATCAGTTTGAATGATTTCATTAAAATATCATCTTTCTGAAGATTAGTTTGAGATAATATAAATTATAAACTAAACATAAATTTTAATTAAAATATGAAAAGCTTAATTGGTGCAATATATTTTTACTTCCTTGTACGAATTAAAAGGAAATATTCTAATCGCGAATTAAAAGGAATACCAATTAAATGTACGCATTAAAAGGAATGTACAAATTAAAAGGAAATGTACGAATAAAAAAGAAATATTGTAATGTGTAAAATTTCGAGTAGCCTATTTCAACGGAAACATCCGTTTTGACCGATTTCGAATCCATCTGGGAGATTTTTTTTCCGTGACGTCTGTACGTAAGGACGGAATAAAGGACTCTTTTCCAAAGCGGATTGTAAAATGGATTCGAAAGGGATTTTTTCGTGACGTCTGTACGTACGTATATATGTATCTCGCATAACTCAAAAACGATTAACAAAACCACCGCAGAAAGTTTAAATTTTGTACATGGACCTCTATCCCCTTTTACTGCAATCGGCATTACCAAACGTTTATATATGCATACATATACCCATACCCTTACCCGCCCCTCATATTTGCAATCGTTGGTTAGACATACACTTCCAGAAAATATAAATGTTTTAATGACGTTAATATCCATGTTTTGGCAATGTCAAATTTTAAAAAATTAATTTAGGCAAATAATGAAATCTAAATTTTAACGCGGTCTCTCGGTTTTTATACTTATGTTTGGAAAAGCTTTTTTTTTTATTATTTACGAAAAAACAAAATTCCAAAAGTTTGATTCCCGTACGACAAAATTGAGCTGGATATTGAATTTCAAAACTTGCAATTTTTTTAATGTCATTTCAACTTGTTTTTGAAGCTTCGGTTAATTAAATTAGAACAATTCGAAGAAATAAGTTTAGATGAGTGCAGTAAAAATGTGTATAATTTAATAGGCTGTGCAAGGAAGTCATGTGGTATCTACATCAGAATTTTTTATAATGTGTTCAGATTTTATAATATATATTTTACATAACATATATTTATTAACATATATATAACAAATATTTTATACAACATATATTTATATGTTTATATTTCATTTTAATAATACCAGTAGTAAAATGATTCAGTTTTTATGTTTTAAGTATGAACTAATTTTGATGACTTTAAACTTAAAAGGGGAAAATTGAAGAAACTTTAATTCTACGTCAGCAACAAAACCTTTTCTATCTTTTCAAGTTGTTTTCTATTATTTAACCGGAATTTTGAAGTATCAGAATTACAGTTGAATAATGAAAAAGCTTGTAAAATAAAATCCACTTATTTTTTTTCAGGTTACATCTTCATAAAAAGTTCTAAGAACATCTACAATATAAACACTTCTTAACCAAACTGCAGAAAACTATCAAAGAATAGATACACCAATTCAAACAAAATAATTAGCATTCGTTAACAATAATTTCGATTTACAAGAAAACGAAAGCAAAATTTCAATGTAACGGGGTTGTTTTCTTCTTTTTTTTGCCTCTTCTTTTTTCGAATTTAATTTATCATTTTAGTCTTATTTCGAATCTCGGATATCCCTTTATTCGGTTCAAAATGTTGGTCAATAGTGATCAAAATCACTGCCCATTTTCAGTATATTTTGCAGACAGTAGGTTTATTTTTTAGGAGAGAGAGGGAAAAAATTTAAATTATGCATTTGTTTCTGCGTTTGATGTAAAATGCACGCATACTTTATCCGAACTCTGGGATTAACCTTATCAACAAATTATTCACATAGTTCATTTTATCTGAATTTTAAATTTCGAACAGACAAAGTAATGCTTATATTTTTTCTATAAAATTTCAAAGAGTTCTATGTGAGAGAAAAAAACTACGATTGATGGAAGAGGAAGCACTTTACTAGAAAGAAAAAAAAATTGTTTGAATAATTACACCTTTCTTGTTCAAAAATTAAGATAGAAATATTGCAAAATGTTATTGGTATAAAAGAACTTTTGTAGATTTTGTTTTACTTTTAAAGCAAACAGCGGCTTACTCTTGTTAACTTCAATAAACACTGGTGTGCAACAATTAAGGACGAGACAGTTTTTTCAATATAACTTTGTACAAAAGCTTTCCAAATCAACACATTTAATACCGTAAGATCCCCAATACGTAAGGACATGAGTAATGTAAGCAACACTTACTAAAAGAGAAATCAGAGGGATAAAAAGAAGCTTTATTGAAAAAGTAGCATGGAGCGCAATGCGACTGAAGGCCGAAACATCCCTGTGATGGGTGTCCAGCAAGAAACATCCGGTCTTTAATAGGGGATATGATCTCCCTCGACTGCTAGGCAGGTGTCACATCATTTGTGCATGCTGGATATGTGGTTGTTAATGAGCTGTTGAGACACTGCTGCTCGTTCCTCTTGTAGCACCAATCGCAGTTTCGGAATCGTTACTGGCGATAAGTTACGTGCTGCCACGGGTCTCCCTAGTAAGTTCCGTACATGCTTGACGGGATTTAAATCCAGAGACCTTGCCGACCAATCCATGTGTTCAATATCTTCACTCTCCAACAGCTCTTCAACAGTAACTGTGCGATGAGGTGGAGCGTTGTCGTCCATGAAGAGGGACTGAGGACCCATAGCCCTTGTGAAAAGACGCATGTAAGGAAGAAGAACCTCGTTACAATAACAGTCCCAGGTGACGAACCTCCTTGGGAGATATGAAGGTCGGTCCGGCTACCAAGCATTATGTCTGCTCGAACGAGAACTCCGCGACCGCCAGAACAGTCCCTTTTGATGATGTTGAAGGGGTTATTGCGTGTTCCCCGCTCTGTCCAGATGTGTATGTGTCTAGAATCGCAACTCAGACTAAATCTGCTCTCATCTGTAAAGAGTACTCGTCCCCATTCATTGTCTCTCCGATTCTGGTGTTCCCGGCAGCATATAAGCAAAATGTACACTGCTAGGGCAACGGCTTGAATTTGGCCAATGACAGTCCAAATGAAGGTCACTATTAACTCCGCCCACACGAGTGATGTCATATTTCTGACGTTCCTTTACATTCTATTGTTCGGCGTTTCGAAGGTCGTTCTTTGAATGTACATTTAGTTTTTAGGAATGCGTATATATCTGTATATAACGATTTAATATTTGTTTCGGAATATTAAGGATTACTCAGAGCTTAAATTGCTCCGAAACCCAGCTCCTGTACTTCTTAGTTTTGGGGATATATTCTAATTCTAGCCGGAGCGCATTGGAACCTTAAATAAGAAGGTTCCGGCACTTCTTTATATAACTCAACAACAATTTCAGTAGAAATTTGATACCGAAAATTTTATTTGTATTAATAAAATTATATAAAAAATCGCTTATTAAATTTTAATTTATCTCTTTACATTTTATTTAATT